>JAJQOW010000014.1:8516213-8588713 GCA_037975125.1 Latrodectus hesperus | reverse complement strand
GCATATTAAAGATAAAATAGATAAAAATACATAATTAAATATTTTTATTTACAACTACATAGAACTAATATATTTTATTGAAAAAAAAATTATTTTTTCATAGTATTTTTTAAAAATTTAAAGGAAACACACAAAACATGGAAAATTTCTCATTCTTATCTTATATACTGTGTCAATATAATTAACACAAGATTATTAACATTATCTATGCAGTGTTAAAACACTTCTACAGAAAAAAAATTACTCATACTGTGAAAACCAGAAATTAATGAAAAAAATAAATTCGAAAATTACGTTGAAACTTCGATATTAAAACTTTATTACATCGAATGTTTTTGCTTATACAGATTTTAACAGCACAAATTTGCTAAATTGAGGTTTAATATAAAATTCATTAAAATGATAATGGAAACGTACTTTATATACATTGTACATTAACGATTTCAAATTAAATAATGCCGATTTTTTTAAAAATATCGCAACTGTTTAAACTAAAAACTTCAATGACAGTTAAATCTCAAAAAAACCTCAGAATTAAGAACATTTTTTGGATCCTATCAAAATCCCACAAGCACAATTTTTTTTTAAATTCCGCTGAAATAAGTATTATTCGACGAAATTTACATAACGAAATGTTATTTATGACAAAAAAATATTTATGGTGTTTTAACCTTAGAAATAAATATGCCTTTTTCAAATTTGTTTCTTCTAAAATAAAAGGCGCAATTTTAATTTAATTTTTCTGTTATAAAAATGAATGAGTAAAATGGAAGCCTTTACTGTAGATGATTATGTCTTCTAAATATAAGAGGTTTTAAAACAAATATCTAGATATAAAAATATATAAAATATATTCTCAGCAAAAAACAATTGTTTAAATTTCATTATTCTTAAATCAGAATGAATAAATTTTAATAAATAATGTAAATTTTATTTAAAATATAATTACAGGAATTTTCATTACAAATTTTAAATATTATCTTAGAGAATTTTTAACACACAACGCTTAAAGTATTGAATTTTCGATTCATAAATATATAAGAAAATATTTATAAATGGAAAATTCAATTATAGAAAAAATCAAACAAAAGGAACATTTTGATTACATGAAATTTTTTTAAACCGAATTCGACCGTATACAGTAAGTAACATGTTCAAAATGTCATCAACGGCGTTTTAAAAAAGAAAAACATGCCGGTTTAATCAATCATAAAATATATAATAATAATTTTCATCATAAAACTTCAAAGCTACTAAAATTAAACAAGAAAAATAATTTTATTTTGGATTTGCGTTTAAAAATGGTACTAATTGCGTGCACAATACACTCTCGATAGTATAATTCAAAGCACCAATTTAATAACTGGAGTTTAATACAACAATTAATGATTAATAACATTTCCAATAATTGAACTCGTGGAATCATTTGAAGCAGCTGGCATTTTACATTATAATTAATTCTATTGATAGGAAATGGTATACTGTTTACTTCCGAACGAACGCATTAAGCAAATGTATCGTTCTAAAATAGTTAATGGAAAATGCTAATAAGTTTCCGGAACTTACGAAACAATAGCCGCTTAATTGAGGAACACTGAAAAATACGCATTTTTCATTTAACGTATCTTTTAGAAATGAAAAGTAATGATGAAATTCATTAATGTTTAGTTGAAAAAGAGAACTAAGGCCAATTTATTATTCATATGAATTTCAGAAAGGTCTGTTGAAAAACCAAATAATTATGTAAGCAAAATTTAAAATTTATTTGATTTCAATTTAAGAATTTATCAATCTTTCAGTACATCATTACTTTTTACAAAAGCAATAGCATTAAACAATTACTAAGACAAATTAATTATTAGCTGAAGAAACTTTGTTTTATATCCCTGTACAAATTAGTAATACTTTTATCAAAAACTAATAAATAACCCTATATGAGCTTAATGTAAATTTTAAAAGAGAACTCAAAGTAACATTAATATTTGATCTTAATTTTTAACGTAAATGTAATATACTATTTAAAAAATTTAACTTCTAAATTAATTAAAAAAATTTCAAGCAAAAATATAATTTATTATGAAAACCTTTTTCAGTATTTTTGCATTTAATTTAGTATGATATTCAATTTACAAAAATTAGCATCATCCAAAATAACAAATTGATAAAATTATCCTACAACTTATTAAATTAATACATATAATTGAATAAACTTTATTAGATATAATAATAATAGATAATGAGATAATATCGCCTACGCATATATTTCTAACAAGGGGTTCCAAGTTTACTTTTCTTAACAGAAATTCATTCTCTTGTCAATAAATATTAAAATTATGTTCTTTAATTTTATTATTAGATTCATTAAATATATAAGAAAATATTTATAAATGGAAAATTCAATAATAGAAAAATTCGGACGAAAGGAACATTTTGATGTCATGAAATTTTTTTTAACCGAATTTGACCGTATATAGTAACATGTTCAAAATGTCATCAACGGGGTTATAAAAAACAAAACCATACCGGTTTAATCATTCATACATATAATAATAATAATTTTCATCATAAAACTTCAAAGCTACTAAAATCAAATATGAAAAATAATTTTATTTTGGACTTGAGTTTAAAAATGTTACTAATTGCTGTGCATTTTTAAACGAATAAAAAATTTAAAATTATGTTCTTTAATTTTAATATTAATGACAATCTTGAAAAATAACATATTTTCAATAATGTTGAAATTAAAAATAGCTTATTTTATACTATTTAAAATGCAAATTTTTAAATTAAAAAACCAGATTCAGCATGTTACAATACGTTTAATTCGGTATAACATAACCAAACCAAATTCACACTGAGCCCAAATGAAAAACAAAATTAATCAAATTTTAATGTTTTAATCAATTATCTAAACTTAATCAAAGTATCGTTATTTGTTGTGAATCTATAATGGAGAGAAGACTTTTTTCGGTTTTTCCTCAATTATTGGGTGAACGACACGCTCTGTTAGTGATTACGACGAATAATCATTTCTTACGTTTCGTTGCGCAGGATGACGCTCACACGAAATTTATATTTAGATCGGATTCGTTTCGTTTTTTTGACTTCAGGTCAAATTACTATAAATCGAGAATATCGCGTTTTTATTGGGTAAAAAACCTTAGATTATTGAGTTATTCAAAATGATGATGCGAAGCACAGAATGGAATTCAAAATGAATTGGGTAATACAAAAAAATAAATAAAAAACCGTTCACTAAATTATGGAAATCGAAATCATATTAGCAACAACGATGTGAGATATTCATTTAATGAAATCATTCCTTAAACTATGTTTGGATTTGTTACGAAAAATAGAATTCGAATAGGGGAAAAATTTATTATTTAAAAATATTAATTATCAAAACATGATTTTGTTTGTAACACTCAAAATGTTTGATGAATTATAGAAAAAATGAGTTATTAAAATAAAATATGCTTTTGGTATGATATGAATTTAAATTAAAATAATAATTTCTGTAATTATGATTTACATTTTTCATTAAAATTATGCGCGCTGTGTGATTAAATTTTTTCAAACTTATCAGTTTTTGTCTATTTTTTTTCTTGACATATTCCTGAATTTCTTAGTAAAATGAATTTATAACGTATTATAGATATTCATAGTTATGCATTTATATTTATTGTACATCGCATAAACGTATATTAAAATTGTGATGAATATTAATGAAAAAATTTAAAAACGTGAAAAAAATTTTAAAAAATTACTCTAAAGCGATTGAAATGTAAATTAAATGTATATTTTAAATCTTTAGGAATCAAATAGGACAACTATTGTTCGTACTACAATACCTTTCTTTAAACTTATAACGAGGCTGATATTTATTTTTAGGTCTTATAAATATTACACTTTTTGCTTATCAGAAAATTTAAAACATGTTTTAGAGATGAAAACACTAATAATTTATTAAAAAAATTCGGATATAAAAAAAACAATTGCAAACGATTCGAATCATTTTAATTGATGCCATTTCATAATTAGAAGAACTTACTATTCCTTTATTTTCTAAAAAAATTTGATGGCAACTAACAAAATTGATAAATTCAAACCATTATCTTAAATTTTTTAACAGTAAATAATGCAATATTTGTTTACTTTTATTTATTAATTTATTTTTGGAAGAAGTGAAAAGTAACAGCCTTTTATTCGAAACGTTGCAAAAAAGTATTCCTAATGAATTCAGTGAGTTGAAAAAGTTTATTACCCTCTTAGCAGGCGCTATGAAAGTATGGCAACGAAAGAACTGACAGCATTTCGATGAATAATCATTTTTCCTTGATGTCTATTTTTGACTTTGTTTACTTTTTCAGTTCTTCAATAATGTACGAAGAAATGAATAATATATAATTTAAAGTTTTTTGAGTTTCAAAATAGCCTTTTACGATGCATTTTTCTACAAAGACAGTTTAATATCAATAATTTTTAACGCTTCTGCAACTCAATAATGTGACGGGAAGCTAGACGATGACTTTCGAATTAAAAAAATATTCTCTACGCAGAAATTATAAGACACATATAATGTGGTAATTTTTTCGTATTTTAAAATATACGAGTAGAAAAGATTAAGAAAGGAAAACTGTGGAATCATATAAACAAATGTTTTAACTTGAATATCACATTTAAAAGAATATTCGAAAATTTAATCACTTACTTCTTTGGACGGAACAGGTAGTTACAGGAGGAGAACGGTCAAGAATATAAACACAGCTCGCCCACTTCAAATAATCACTTTATATATCCGCAATAAAAACACGCCGTGATCGCTAAATAATACTACATTCGTGAAAGACTCGTAGAAAAAAAGAGACGAATCACACAAACAAGAAAAAGGAACTAGAAAATTTCCCAATGTAGTAGAGAGGCGCACAACAAATTCCAAGGCACAAGTTTCTGGGCAACATCCTCTCCGCACGGCCTCTGAGCAACAACTAGCGATATCCACGGCCCTGCGGCTTCTTTCAGGACTTGTGGGAAGGTGAGGGGATGGGTAATTTGCACCCCTCCCCCCACCCTGCATGCGCGTCTCCCCTTCCCCGCCAGACACCCCATCAAAAGAAGTTCCACTGGCACTTTTTTTTCTTCCATTTTTTTCTCTTCCTCCCTCCTTCTCTCTCAACTTCTTTTCATTCTTTTACTTCCCCAAAAACTCTCTTGTTTCTGAATGGCTGAAAAAAATCATGTGACGTATTCGGCGGCGGACGTCGAACAATGGGACGGGCCAATCATAAAGACTCGACGATCAACTAGCCGAAATGATGATAATAATGATGAAAACAAAACAAGAAGAAATGAAAAAATATAAAAATGTAAGATGGTGTGGAACTAAAGAGAAATGAAATAAATAAACAAATCAAACTGAGTAAAAGAACTTGCAAGAAAATATTTCTTCTACAAGCCGGGCTTCGACACAATCAAACAAGTTTTTAGGATAGGTAATTATTATAGAATTGTGAATAGGTTTCTCCCTTCTAAACCCCACCTTTAGTGTCTGACAACAATCTTTTATATTCAGTGCTGCTACTACAGCTAATGGATTTCATTTTTTTTTCCCACCCTGAAATTTCTTTGTATTTTATTTTTTTTTACTCGTAACTGTGCCCGAAGTCGTATTGTGTGTGATTTTAACAAAATGTACGTCAATCGACCTCTCTTAATGCATTAGAGAAAACAAGATGAGTTGAGGGGGCAGAGTTTCCTCTCTTCTTATTCACTTTGCAGACGATATTTATTTCGCAGGTATTTTTTATTCCTTTTAATTCTTTATTACATTTAGTTTCTTTTCTTGGGAGAAGCAAAGGGATTTAGATGTAAAAAGGTACTTAAGTGGCAGCAACTTTTCTTTTTTTATTCATTCTTTTTCACATTTTTTTTTTTTTTTTTTTTTTACAGTTTTAAGGAAGTCGGGCGGGAAAAAAGCGGGCAGACGATAAAGACAGATTGACATTACTGATTAATCACCGTTTACAAACCGAATATAAAGAAACATTTCTACTGTGCGTCAGCCACTCTTACAGATTTGGAAGACGCGGCGCGGTGAGAGGGAGGGGGGGGGTTGGGTGAAAAGAATAATAATAATGAAATAAAAGGTCTTCGGACTACAATTTTCGGCGAAGCGTCAATTATATCTCAAAATGACGGGTTCTGTGTCAGACTTTTTGCTCAGTGCATCAAACAGCACTTTTGGGATAGGCTGAAGAAATGGAAGTATGCGGTTGAGGCTCATGTTTTTCCTGCATCAAATTAGTTGCGGGATATGTTCTCGGTGTTGATTGACAGCTATTGGGGTGAAGTCGCATGCCACCCTCCCCTCTTTCTGACAAAGTCGACTCACAGGATATATAATGACTGGAACACAGAAGCTTTTAAAAGAGAGAATTTCTCCATCATAATCCGTTAATTAATAACGATCACGATTTGACTGAGTGGATTTTTTTCTTTCTTTTTGATCCGTTTCTCCTTTTCAGCAGTCATGATTACTTGAGGAAGAAAAAAATCCTCAGTTTTTCTTTCTTTTTAAGTTCTTAAAAAGAATAACTCAAAATCCATTGAGAAGAATTCCTTAAATAATTTTTAAAATCAATTTTTTTTTACATTAGTTGAACTGAATATTTTTCTAAACATTATTTCAAATTAAAGGTAAAAGAATGAGACTTCAAAAAATTCAAGAGTTCCTTTTTAAAACTAATTATTAAGAAAACAACAACCGGAATTACTTTTGCGGAATTTTACAATTGCTTTCTTATCACACGTCTTTAAAATTTCTATAATAAAAATATCCTTTCTTCAAAATATAGTTTTCCAGGACATTTTCATTTCTTAAAGGATTTGTAATTACATGAAATTTACTTTGCAAAAACACAGTAAAATTTAATGCACGAAAACATTTTTAAATTTTTTACTTTTATATAAAATTGATTGAAATTCTAAAAAAAAAATCAATGATGACATTTTTGAATTGATGGTAAATTACATTATTTTCAGGTACTAATCACGCCACATTATTTCTTTTAATTAGTCATAATCTTAATCCGGTTTAATATCGAAAGACAAATTAATTTACGAAATAAGCCATAGGAACTTGGAACAAAAACATTGTTTTTTTTTTTATCAGCAACAGTCAATTAGGCCTTCTAATAATTCTTTGCAATACTTCATCAATAGTTCGCATATTTAACGTATTCTTTGCATGAAAATTAATGGTACTGATGTAGTGCTGGCCTGCAACCCACCACAGGTATTCAGCAATAATGGTACATGTAAGGCTTTACATCAATGGTACAACCCATGTCTATTTATTGATGTCTATTGTAGAAGAACATTTTAGCCCATTGATGTTAAAAGAGTTGTACACTAAAGTAACATGTAACAAATGACTATGGTAGCTCCCTCAGATACCAAATGGTATGTTGGACAAAAGACATCCATACCCTTCTCTTTTAGAAAAATCATTTGTTTTGTGGTACAACTGCGCTGACAATAGAGAATGCCCCTGTTCAGCCTTCAGAACTATCTGAAAATAAAGACGTGAAAAATGTCTATTTGTCCTCCAAATAAAGAAGCCTCTGGACCTCCTCTGGCCAATGCTGGGAGCACTGTCAAGGCAGTTGCCAAAATGTCATGATTTGTATTCCCGAATGTTTTGAAGTCTTAAGTTGTGGCAAACTTCTTTCACTGGAGAAAAATATTTAAGGTACTAACAACCAACTTTTTTAATCACCAATATTGCGAGATTGAAACACACTTGGACTCACAGAAATCTTTATATGTCCCTTGAAAGCTTAAAAAATGAACAATCAGGTTTTACACTTTGCATTACGAGCAATTTTACTTTATGATTTTCGAACAATAAATGCATTTTTGTTAATTTTAGATGCGTTTTCATCAAGTGAGAAAAACGTCTATTGATAACAAACTTGGTTATTGTTAATCGAATCCATCTGGACAATGATGAAATAATAAAGGATGCGAGGTACGTCATTTAAATAATAAATTTCAGCAATTTTAATCAAATATTTTAATGTTATTTCATTTACCACATTCTTCCTAACAAGTATGACAGATATTTTGTTTGGACAAAAATTGATTTCATATTAAGACACTTAAGTAATCAAACTTGCGAAATGATAATCCGCTTGGCAGAGGGTTTTCGGCTACCATTTATCGAATCCATTATTTTCACACACAGGAGGGAATTCTTTTTCTTTTCCTTTATACTATACCGTGCCTCCTATTTTTGTTAGCCAGACGAATAAAACATGCATACCTCCTATAAGGCCACCAACATGAAAATCAGCATTTTTTTTGTTCATTTTTAAATCTAAATAGTCTGTTAAAAGTCAAATACATTCCATATTCTAAGTTAAGCTGGGGAATAAAATTCATAAATATTTGGCGTAATTTGAAACAGCAGATTTTGTTACAACCTCTTTCAAACATACGAAATGATACCATTAAAAAAGCTCCGTAAATAACATGGTTGGGCTTAGCATAGCCTTTAATGTTAAATGTTGGGTTATTAATAATAATATTATTAGTTTGTCGGGCATTTCCCGAAAAACTTTGATAGTTACTTCATCATTTAATTGGACACAAAAGTAAGTCTACTTAAGACACAGTGAACATACAATTTTCATACTGCTCAAATTTTTGGGAAAATTAAAATATTTTTACTATTTTTAACCTTAAGAAAATAAAAGGTAATTTTTACTTTTGGGATTTTCTATTTTCTTTGAATTCACAGGTAGATAGTTCGGAAGCAACATATCGCAAACAATTGGCTATTGTAGCAAATTTATAAAAATGAATGAATTATAAGTGACAGTACAAAAAAGAGCATTATATTAGAACTACTGTCGGTCGAGTGGAAGGTTCCAAGTCCGATGCCAGACATTGTTGAATAATAGGAAAGAATATTGTTTTTTTGCTTTCTCCGTGCACATTTCTTTGGTACTTGAATGTTTTCAAGGTTTTTACATGTCCAACGCGTGAATTGGATTTCCTACCAAAGAAAGTTTCTTGGTAAGCAAACCAAACCTCTGTGCTTTGGTTTGTTTGTTACTCAATGGTAAAACTTTTTGGAGACGAGAGCTAATTAGACTGGGACCTGCAAATTTAAAATGCATTTCGAAGTATTATCAGCTTTCGAACCAGAGGTAGGATTCAAATCCATAAATTGTTGAATCCATGGCCAGAACGGTTGCAAACTCGGCTCAAACTTTTTAAGGATTAAAAAATATCCATATAAAAGTTTAAATGTTTAGGTTATCCACTAAATTGTATCAAAAAATGATTTTATTTATTTAAACTTTCTTCCCGAATTTTCCAAAATCCTAGTAAGTTGATCTCTGAATAAGCGACATTTATTAACATTACTTTTTTTAAAAATTAAATCTACCATAGGAATTCTGTCGTCCTGAGAGCGATCTGATGTGATTAAGACGTTCGGATTTAATTAAGATTGCAGATACATTTTCCTGTATTTCTATGTGTACATATGCATCAACGTGTTCTTCGACTCAATAGATGACAAATAATTGAAAAACAGGACAAATGGAACAAAAGAAAAAGAACAACGGGACGGAGAAAATCAGAAGAATGATAAAAATCAATTTAAAAAAAATGCGCTCCACATATTTGGCAATTTTGAGACTTCAAAGGAAGCAAAACTCGGATAAGAATCTGCCATGGAATCCCACTAAAAGTTGCAATAACTGACTTTCCCAAGGAAGCTTCCGGTTGCAGAAGTCACGTGTGTGGTCTTCGTGACTAGATTAGCAAAAGTCAAACGGTTTTGATTGTCAATGAGTCTTTCTTAATCCGGGAACTTTCCAGATTTGAACCGTCCTTTTGTACTGGTCTCTACAGGTCATTATTGTATTCACAACGTTGATGGATCCTCAACTCGGTGGGGTGCTGATGACCAATGGCTGAGCGCTGACCATCCACCTGTTGACCGAGAAAGGAATTCTCGTCAGTTGATTCATTGGTGTTGGGAAACGTAATCTTTGTGCTTATTGGCTAATCCGACAGTGATTAATGGGGCCATTAACGGACAAAAGCGGCATCTTGGGGTTGGGTGTCTTGTCTTCATCACCCCCAGTAGAGCCATTCTTTCGCGTCCCTTTTAAGGAGATTCTAACTTTCACGAAGTATTCGATTGAACCCTCAAATTTTAGATGTAAAGAAAAGAAATCTGCGGGGAAAACCATTTATTTGGATTTTAAATTCGATGATATTTACTACTAACTGAGATTTAATGAACTTGCTTAGACTACAATACTTACCATTTTTGTTTCACACACAAAACACATTCTTTTAATCTCAATATCCCGGATAATCCCGGATATCCGCAATAATTATGTATGTAATTTTATTTCTTAATCATTATTATTTATTGATAGATAAATTATGGGGGATAAGGATATCGTTGGCATTTACAAATCTTTAAAACCAGTAAGAGGAAATCCATTTGAAAAATTACATTCTCATACTGCCGACCAACCTGTCTAGTGGTCAGCGTGCCTGACTACGGATAAGGAGGTCCTGTGTCCGAATCCCGGTTCGGGCATGGATGTACTTTCTCTATCTATCCTGTCTTTGTCCTTTCCTTGTATGAATGAGGTGTGAATGGTTGCCTACCCTATAAACGGGTCCCTATGGCATGTGTGTACTCAGAAATCGAACTCCACACCTAAATATGGTTCAGATGGAAAAGTGGAGCAGCGCACCCCATATTGCCAGCCTGGCTGGCACACGACAACAACAACAACATTCTCATACTTTTTTATTCGTAGATATTGAAAGGTTAGTTGAAGGTATTGTGTTGGCATTTGCAACTGCTTATATTAACTAGTTTGCAAAGATTTTTATAAAAATAAATTATTAATAATTGTTATTTAGTAATATATATAAAATATTAAACGATATTAATTACACGAATCTTTGTCATTTACAGCTATTATAATAATCCGTTTTTTTAAAAATCCACTTGCGTATAAAATTATATTAAAACTATCGTTACTATTTTCGTTACTAGAAGACTTGTGGTTAGATGAGAGAATCTGTGTCATTTACAATAGACGAAAAATCGTTGGCAGAAATCTATTTAAAAATTAGATTATTGGTTATTCATTTATTTTTATGTTTACCTGTAGAAGATATTAGACGAAACTAAATAAAAGTAGCTTCAAATTTACAACTACTAATAACTAGTTTGCAAAAATCTAAGCAAAAACTAATGATAATTTCATTATTATATTCGCAAAAAATAATAGATAAGAATATCACTGATGTTTATAGCTGCTGAAATGTATTAAAAATCTTTACTAATCTGAATTTTTAAAGAAAATGAGATAAATAAGTAGTATCCTAAATTTTAGTAGATAAAATCCTAGACATATATATTAAACTAAACTCCATGGCACGACAGCCCATGTGGGCCAAGGCCTACAGTGCCCATAGCTGTTTTCATGACCGAGGGCCTGGGGTGCGAAGCATAAGTCCCAATTAGTTGGTCAGCCTAACGTAAGACCCCCAGTGTTTAGTTCCAAACCATGCTTGGTACTCAGTTAATCGACCCACTGAAGGGATGAAAAGCTGAGTCAACCTTGCCCAGCCTGAGGATCGAACCTCGGACTTGTGTCATGGGAGCGTGAAACGCTACCACTAAGCCACCGGGCTTCTAGACATACATATATTACATGACATAAATTTAAAAGGAAACATGCTTACTGTAGTAGCAATTAAGTCTAATCACTGGATATTGAGATTGTTAAAATAACAGAGACTTTCAATCTCTCTGTAGTTTGAATTCATAATTATATTCTATGTGGTATATATATATATACCACATAGAAGACTGGAAGGTAGTGAGTCGAATTCAGGGCTTAGACTCAGCATTCTGGTGCAACAACAATTCAAGTACTTAGGCTGCAGTGCCCTGCTAGAATAAGGTGTCATTCTCATTATTGGAAGGTAGTGAGTCGAATTCAGATCTTAGACTCAGCATTCTGGTGCATCAACAATTCAAGTACTTAGGCTGCAGTGCCCTGCTAGAATAAGGTGTCATTCTCATTATTGGAAGGTAGTGAGTCGAATTCAGGGCTTAGACTCAGCATTCTGGTGCAACAACAATTCAAGTACTTAGGCTGCAGTGCCCTGCTAGAATAAGGTGTCATTCTCATTATTGGAAGGTAGTGAGTCAGAATTCAGGGCTAGGCTCAGCATACTGGTGCAACAACAATTCAAGTACTTAGGCTGCAGTGCCCTGCTAGAATAAGGTGTCATTCTCATTATTGGAAGGTAGTAAGTCAGAATTCTGGCTTAACTGAAGGTTTATCGTGATTTCTACAAGTGGCTGTGGCATGCTAGGTCGTGGTCGCATATTTGGAGTTTTAAGGAATAATTTATTTTTAGTGAAATATTTACCTTATGTCATTTCCCATTATGGAAATACAGTAAATGTTTTGCTGATGGTATTTTATATACGTCAAATTTATAATTTCGAACATTAGAGATTAATTGAAATACAATACTATGATCTTGTTTTCAAATTTCGTGGCAGTTCTGTCACAATCAAGTGTACTACAGGGTTGAGCAATAGCAGATTACCTAGTCTACAGACTATGCGCTGCTTCGCGCATGTCTGTGTCCTCCAAGTGAAATTATGTATCTGTGAGTATCAGGTCAAGTATTAGGGGTCTTCTGCTTGATATCTGCTTCTAAATTAAAGACCCTCCCTCAGCTGTTTCAGCTAAGTGGTCAGAGTCCAGTAAGGTACTAGGAACTATGCTTGTGCGACAGCAACAATTGAAATACAGACCGCGTCATTTGAGAATGGTTAAGAACCGCGTGGTGCCCTTTCCTGATACATCTCAAAATATATACCCTACACATACATCACCGGTAAGTCATTGCGTAATTTTAATGTGATATAAATTAAAATAACGCATGAAATAACAATCAAAACAATTTAAAAATAATGCATATCCAAGCATAAGAGAAATGTATATAAGTTTAATAATAATATAAAATTATCCATTATATTTAGATAGCAATTTCTTTTAAGTTAATTATGAAGAAAATAACCGGTGCCTAACTCGTAGATGAACTCGGAAAAAGAATAAGGACTTGGTTTTTGGTTCACAAGAAGAAGAGGAAGACCCAAGCTGAGATGGATGGATGCAGTCGAGGAAGACTGTAGGGGCCTTGGGACTAGAAATTGGAAGAGTTTGGCTACCAGCAGAGGTAGCTGGAAGAGACTTGTTCAGAAGTCCTGGGCTGGCGCGCCATAAATGAAGATGATAATGATAGTTGAGAGCGTGCCTGTGATATATAAATTTTTAACAATTTTCATTAATTTCTATAAGCAATAAAAATTCATTCCCCAAAGACTATTCAGAATAATATCTAAAAAATCATACACAATTCTATGCTATTAAAACCATTACACTTATGGTGATCTCTGGCCTCGTGAGTTACTTGTAGAAAGGAAAAGCGCAACTTGCAATATAAGAAAAGTAAATTTATATTTGTAAAATTTATCAGTCCATGAGGTTTCGTTTCCATATCAATTTTAAAATTGCTATATAAAAATTTACTGTTATATATATATATATATATATATATATATATATATATATATATATATATATATATATATATATATATATATATATATATATATATATATATATATATATATATATATATATATATATACATATACATACATATATATATATATATATATATATATACATACATATATACATATATATATATATATATATATATATATATATATATATATATATATATATATATATATATATATATATATATATATATATATATATATATATATATATATATATACTTGTTAAATATATATTGATGCATTTCTTTAATAAAATGAACTTTTGTACAGAGATTTCTATTTGGAAATAAAAATAAAATAAAACTTAAAAAAAAATTCCCGTACAAAAAATCTCAGTATTTGGGGTAAACAACAGCAAAACATATTCGAATTCCATATTTTAAGAAGAAATTTTCTATTTTCTACCTCATTGCGAATTCCTGAATGCCGGGAGTTGAAAGGGCAGGCGGAAATTACGATAATCCACAACCCAGCGGGGTATAGGAAGAAAAACACAACTGACTAAAAAACTTAAATGCAGTTTTTACCAACCATAGCGGCCCGCAGTACATTAGGGGGTCGCGACCTTTCGGGTCAGGAGAATCATGGGTACTTAAGAGAGCCTCAGTCACGTGAAAACGACCCAGCACGGTTGCCGGCGAAACCATTAAAAGTATCAATAAAAGTCGTAATAAAGCGCAGACGATTTTTGAAGGTTGCCAGATTCCCTCCTCAGTGAGCCACTATCATGGAACACGGCAATATTTTGTTCGAATCGTATCATTCTTATCTGTCAGAAGCGTTACCAAATGCAATATTGCGTCAACCCTGTTGATGAAATGATGTTCTTTCAGAATTTTGACTTGTTAGTTTTTACTATTCCATGGAAAATGTTAGTGGGAAAGGGTAAAAAATAAATAAAATTAAATTTAAAAAAGAGAAGTTTTTGATTTTTTTTCAAATATTTAATTAGGGCCCAGATCCCCGATTTCCTTACTTTTATTATAAAGCTCCCAAACAAAGTTAAGTGATGTTCGTTAGATTTCCCTAACATTTTGGTGATGGGGTGGTATGTTTTATTAAAACAATGCCCTTAATAAATTTCCAAAATTATAATTCTTTGATAAAAATAATTATTTTTTTTATGAAAACAGTTATACTGCTATTTACAAAGCATAGTTATTTTCATTAAAAAAAAATTTTAAAAATTAAATATAAAAATTATAATTTCAGATTATAATCTCTTTTTGTTAAATATAAAGGATTCAATTACACTGTTATTCTCTATTGATTCATTTATATATATGGTTGGCAACTAAGTAATTGCGGATTTCACTCATAGATGGCTTCAGTTAAATTTTTAGGTTTGCAGATGTATAGTACAAATGTAAAACACATTTTGTTATTTGATAGTTGGCAATTCAGCTGTCAATCAGTAAAAAATGTTTTTTGATCGGTTGCGTAGTTTTCGTTTGGCGTTCGTTGAAAAATGGAAAATTAAAAGGAACATTTTCGTCATATTTTGATTTTTTATTTCCGTAAAGGGAAAAACGCATCGCAAGCTCATAAAAAGTTATGTGCTGTTTATGGTGACGAAGCCTTAAAAGAACGGCAGTGTCAAAATTGGTTTGCCAAATTTCGTTCTGGTGATTTTTCACTCAAAGATGAAAAACACCCTTGTTGTCCTGTTGAAGTTGTTGACGACCTAATCAAAGCAATAATCGATTCGGATCGTCACAGAACAACACGTGAGATTGCAGAGAAGCTTCATATATCATATACATGCATTGAAAATCACTTAAAACAACTTGGCTATGTTCAAAAACTCGATACATGGGTTCCTCACGAACTGAAAGAAACGCATTTAACGCAACTCATTAACAGCTGCGATTTGCTAAAGAAACGTAGTGAAAATGATCCATTTTTAAAACGACTAATAACTGGCGATGAAAAATGGGTTGTTTACAATAATATGAAGCGGAAAAGATCATGGAGCGGGCCAGGTGAATCAACTCAAACAACATCAAAAGAAGGTTTTGTTATCAGTTTGGTGGGATTACAAAGGAATTGTCTACTTTGAACTCTTACCACCCAACCGAACGATCAATTCTCATGTCTACATTGAACAACTAACGAAATTAAACAATGCAGTTGAAGAAAAGCGGCCCGAATTGACAAATCGAAAAGGTGTTGTATTCCATCATGACAATGCAAGACCGCACAAATCTTTGGTCACTCGGCAAAAATTATTGGAGCTTGGTTGGGATGTTTTGCCACATCCACCATATAGTCTTGACCTTGCACCATCTAATTACTTTTTGCTTCGATCTTTACAAAACTCGTTCAATGGTAAAAATTTCAATAATGATGATGATGTCAAATCGTACCTGATTCAGTTTTTTGCTAATAAAAACCAGAAGTTTTATGAACGTGGGATAATGATGCTGCCTGAAAGATGGCAAAAGGTCATTGATCAAAATGGGCAATACATAACAGAATAAAGTTAATTAGTTCCATGAAAAAATTGTCTTTGATTTTCTAAAAAAAATCCGCAATTACTTAGTTGCCAACCCAATATTATTTCCGGTAATAACATAAAATAATTTTTTGTTCACAAAAATAAAACTTTCGCTACAGTAATTAGTTCCATATTTTCTTTTTACTTTGCAATCTGGAAACTTAAGAGCCTTTTACAAGCAGAAATTTTTAAAAAGGTTTTTGAACTCAAAAAAGGTGAAAATTTTCTAAACAAATGTGTTTAGAAAATTATACATTTTTGTATTTAAATAGCTAAACAATTTTACTTTTGACAAATAAACTATTTATTAATTAAATACTATTGTATATTTATATTTGTGAACGATGCGGAACAATTAATTCAAACCATTTCACTTAAACAGTTTTTCCTAAAAGAGGAATCCGTTGACAAATCGAATTATTTAAAGAATTTTGCAAATCACATTATTAGGGAGAAAAAACTTGTTTTATTCACTTATTCTAATTATGTTATGTTCATTTATTTGAAAGTGATATGGTCAACAATAGAAAGAATATTTTTCACAAAAAATTGAAGAAACTTCCGTAATGGAAGATTTCGTTGAATTGAGAAAACATTCTTTTGAGTTGCTATTCGATGAGGATTTATTGGTCTTTGATGACACTCAAGTTGCCAATGCCTTTCTCCATAAAGAACGTAATTCAGCAACTTGTTAAATTCTGTAGCTCTTTATGCGTGAAATTTTGATATGAAATAAAGGTTAGATTACTTACTATTCATAAAGAAAACTCTGAAGGCTGTGAAGTGTTCACAAAATAGAGGTCCTGGTGACGACTTGGCGACAATCGCGGCGGTGAATAGAGATAATAAAATGGCGCCGCGGGAAAGGAAAGATTATGGTTTCGGGGACAGAAAGGGTAGGGATTATGGGAAGATCTTGGTTTCCAGAAGATATTGTCCAGCAGCAAAGTGATCTAGTGGGAGGATAATAGAGACTGAATACAGAGCTTATCTGAAATCTACTGACCAAGTTTATTCAGTGTATATCAGCCCTTTTATTTACTTCAGAACTTTTCATTTAGGTTGAGGTACAATAAAGTTTTAAAGTTCCTGAACGCCAAACAAGCAGATTTGTCTACAGATAAGACTAAATTCCGAAATTTTATCCCCCAAGCATCATAAATATCTTAAACGATTGCCATCGCCACAGATAATTTTATAATAATTTTGTGTCAAATTAGTGAATTATATTTCTTAATCTTTTTGTAAATTTATGGTTGTTTTATACATTATAAATTTACCAAGTATAATTATTAATATAAATAAAAAGTTTTAAAACTATGAATAGTGTTAAATTAACAATTTTATTGAATGGGAAGAATATATTTTAAATTGTTTTTCACTCGAAATATTTATTTTAATGAAATAAAATTAAATAAAAAAATGAAATAATTTTAATTCAAAAATGGTGAATCATAATTTTTTTATATGAAAGCAATTGTTAATTGAGATAATTAAGGTATCTGATAGTTATTTAGATTGCAAATTATTTTTACACTTTTCATAATTTATTATTGGTTAATTCAACATGAGATATTCAGTTTTAATGACTTAAATATTTGCAGATTTATTGTGTTTTAATTATGATAATATAGTTTTATAAGATTCAATTATATAAGCAATTTATTTACTTATTATTATTATTATTATTTTTTTGGAAAAAAAATTGTGTGAACAGATTTTTTATTCTTACCGTCTCATTCTTTTCTTTTAATTGTATAGCCTAAATTTCAATCCAATGCTAAATATTTAAAAACTTTAAACTTACAAAACTTTTTTTTTATCCTTTAAATTTTTGTTTAATTCATTGCAAAAATATTTACGGATATTAAAATTAAGGTGTATTAGTTTTATTTAGAGAATTTATGAGATTTTACAGATTTATGCAACCATATATAACTTTTATTAAGAACAAATTTAAACTTCGAAGTTACAAAAATAAATCTTTTTTTTTTTTTGCTGTTACTACACTATATTCTGTGAATCATTATTTTATTACAATTATTTGAAAATTCTGGAGATTTTCCTTTTTTTTTAAGATTAACTATTCCTAAGGATTTTTCAAATTCTGAAATCGCTTTAGTTTATTAATAAAAGTCAGATAACATAATAGCTTACTTTTTTGAGATTTTTTAATTCAAAATTAATTTTTTTTAAATTTCAAAAAAAATGGTGTTAAAATAAATGTTATTTTAAAAATTTAATAATTTAATTTTAAAGAGATTAAAATAACGTTTCTTAACACTACTTTCAATATTTTTTATACTTGGTTCCTATTATTTATTTATTTGAAAATTCTAAAATTCGAAGAATTCTGTTTTAAAAAGTTATCATTTTATTTGTTCTATTTTTTATGTTTTTCTGTTATTGATACTGAAATAATTTTTCTTTTAATAGACACTTCGCGAATTTTCGACTATATACTTTTTATTTTAAAGTTTTTGGAGTTTATAAAATTACTCGTACAAAAATTAATCTATTTTTTTTAATCTCATCTAAAATAACTATTCGAAAGTTCAAGATCTCATATAATGTTTGAGTTATGTATTGATGTGTGTGTTGTGCTCTAAACTATTTTCTTCTCAATAATAAAGAAAAAAATCGATCCAGTTACAATTTTATATTTTACTTATAATATCAAATTTTACTTAGAAATAATTCAAATGTATATTTAGAATAAATTTTGCACCATGAAATTAATTTGATTCTTTTCATTCATTCTCACTTTTTCTTCATTCTCGGTTAAAAACCATTTTAAGTTTAAGGTTAAATTTTGTCTCAAAAGAATTATTTTTTTCCTTACTCTCTGCGTCCAATTCTTATTCATGATAGTTATTTGAAAATTCTCTATCGAATATTTTTAATGCATTTATAACTTTATTTATTCATGCATAACTTTGTGGTATGGAAAATTTTCCATGAAATTCATCCATTTCCCAGTCATTTTTTCCTTTACTCTCGAGAAGAAAACATGGAAAATTTTAATCTCTAAAAACACATGAACAAAATAGAACAAATTTATTTCAAGAAACTATCTCATTTCTTTTATTATTTTTAAATATGTGATCCAAATATTTCTTCTATATGATTGCATGAAAATTTTTTTAATTTAATGGAATATTTTCATTAGGGTTTTTTTTTTATTCCTCCTCGGATGATTTTTGGATCTTCATGCAGATGTTCAGATGAGAGTTCTTTGAAGAACTCTTCAAAAGCATTTTTAGGAGAAACTTATTTATTATGAAATTAATCTCCCGTTTTTTTTTCTTTCCTATGTTCTCAAAAAAATACCATGGGGCATTTCAGCTGGAAGGAACACGTGAAACATTTCCCATACACAAAAGAGTATCAGTTTGATGACTGTAACTTAGGGTGAGCATGTCAGGTCATCCAAGAACCTGGACAAGTGCGCGGGTCATCATCTGAACAGCCATAAAATCTCTACAAATCACCAAAACATAATTCGAAAGAAGACTGAAACCAGTTCTTTTTTTTTTCCGTCTTACGCATCATCCAGCTATTCCGCAGCGTCGATCAAGCGGACATTAAAAGATCTGCACATGGGGAGGGGGTGGGGGAGATTTTCAAGTTCCCCATTCCTTTTACCTTCCCTTCAATCTTGCTTCTCTAGGGGTCGAGATTAGAAATTCCCGTAAGCAGAAACCCCCGGCCCCCTTCCGAAACTTAGAAGGGGGAGGTAAAGCATACATACAGGTAGACAACAGATAGGGGCCTGCAAACACAGGTAATCGGCCTTCGTAATGACCCCCTTCAGGTAATTCGAGAAAAGGGCCCGCTAAAGTGGCCCGGAGGTAGATCGCACACCAGAGATAAGCGAGAAAGAATTTTTTTTGCACTCCCTATGAGGAAGGGGGGTGGCGTACCTGTCGAACTCTGGGTTTTCGGTGGAGGTAAGTAATGACGAGTTTCCTAAAATATCAATATCATTACTTAATGGATTGTCTTCATGGGCAAGTCATTGAGCCCATCTGATAAATACAGACATCCACAAACGCCAACCCTGCTGTTAGGAGCTTCTGTTTTACGCCGAGGGAGAATGTAAACACATTGTCTCCAGCAGATAATTCGAAGCCAACGAATAATTCTTTCACATTAATAGGGCGATTTTCTTCTCTTTCCTTTTTTGTTTACTATCCGGATGTTACATCACGACCTCCCAACAAATTGCAGCTCGCTCCAACTGGTCACTGGTTAGGTCTGCAGCTGGACTTCAGCGGGCTAAGAACAACAACTTGATGGTTGCTTCATAAGGAAATGATGTTTTGTCTATCGAACTTCGGAAAGTAAACAGATAAATCGATTGTTTTGGAAATCGTCGCCATCTTCACTTTATGTTGCAATTTCGTCTTCATCGATTGCACTGGTTTCTTCGTGTGACTTTTGCTTTTCGCCTCAATACACTTTCATAAGCAAATCGGTATTGAATTATCGACTGCTTATAGTTTACGCGAAGGCAATTTTTTCAACTTATTGAGTATATAATAAGATTTCTGGAATCTATTTAGATTCTATTATTAGAATTTTTTTTATAGATATTATTAGATATTAGCTATTTCTTAAAAATCATTATTTTCTTATAACAATAAGATTATATTTCAAAGAAAATTTAATAACAATACATTTTATTCATAAAGTAATAATTTCGACGAATATGGGCTATCGTCCGCAAAATAAGTTTTGAAAAACATTGTTTTAAGAATAGGGTTGAAGCAAAGGATATATACTTATTCCTTTTTCATTTCATTTGATTGTTTAATAATGGTACTGTAGAATGTAAACTTGCGATGTAGTTTTATTTTATTCAATAAAAAACATTTTTAAGATTTATGATATTTTTTTTTTACTTTTTCTTTCAATTTATATTGGTTACATTTATACTAACTGTCGACAATATAAGAAATATATATACATATATATATACACATATATATATATACACATTGTTATTACATAGTAACTATTTGTGTTTGACATTAAGAAAACTTGGTAAAAAAATCGTAAAATACAATGAATTTATATTAATATTTTAAATATCTTTGAATACCAGTACAAATTTCTCGAAGAATGGTATTTACATTGAAAATTCCTCTTTAAAATGGTCATGCAAAGAAAAATATTGAATCAAGTTTAAATTATTGTAATTAATTTTTCACTCTACAGTTAATTATTAATTGAACCAGAAGCTACATTTTCCACGTCAGAACCAAGCCTCGAATGCATGAACTATCGAATTGAAGGTCAACATATAGAATCAAATGATTTTAGCCGATGTATAATGTCCACCATTTAACCAATATTTAACCAGTGACTAGATTTTTGCAATTTTTAGTGCAATATTAATTCCATGTCATTTCCCCTAATGGAAATTTTGCAAATGTTTTGTCGACGTTTTTTTACTTTTGTTAATTTTGTAACTTCGAACGTATTGTAATTCCAGTGCTTGCCTAATAAAAGAGTTTCCTTTACCTCGAAATTAAAATTTGTGGCAATTCTTTCATAACCAAGTGTATTACGTGGTAGAGCAATACCTAATATCCTAAGAGACAGTCCAAGTGCTCCGTCACGTATGTCTATGCATAACTTACCCAACAGAATGTTCTCTTCCACATCTTCTTAGAGTTGTGTTTGTATGTCATTGGGCACCTCTGCTTTTATCAGCATTTTGTACTATTCACTCCAAACCCAATATTTCCTAGTTCCAGTTGCTCGGGTCACCCACTTTATTAATAAAGTCCGATAACCCTTTCATGGAGTCTAGGTGTCACTCTCTAGTATGGATGATGCCTAAAGAAGTTCATCTAGGGAGGGCAAGAGCCTGGCATTCGTAAATGATATGCTTGGCCGTTTCCTCTTGCCTATGACATATCCTGCAGATAGGGTCTTGCAGAAACAGTAACAGAATGTTCTCAATAGTTTACTGTACAGCTCTAGTACGACGTATGTACACAAATAACATAATTAGCGGGGAAAATACGATTATGAGTTGCTCATTATTTAACATATGCCAGATGGACGGGCAACAAGTTACTATTTTATGTATCAATATTTTGAATGACAAAATGACCATTGTGATCCTACCCTACCCCACCGAAGCTATATCTTAAACTGTCGACACTTCCTTACTTTAATAGAACGGGTATGTATCACCGAACAATATAATCTAAAAACTATACATAAAAATATATATTTTTAAAAAAATATATTATATCCGCCCATTAGAACGTGAAATGTTCTTTTTTATGCTATTTCTTTGTTACCCATCCTCAAATTTCTGGAAGAATGGTCAGGAAAGAAGAGCTTTTTCTTAGGGGAAGATAAAAGTGGGAGATAAAGACCTGGGAACATCTGTCTGACTCTCAGATAAGATCCAGTCCCTTTCTTATCCGGAGACCAAGAGGGGTCTCATCTCAGGTAATATGGGCAGGAAACCCCTTTTCTTCAGTGTCGCAACAATGCAGGAGGAAAAGGTGAAGACGATTCACACCCCTGTCTCCCTGACCCCCGTGGGACGTCGCACCCACCTGTCCTTTCAGTTAAAAGTCATCCAAGCGAAGACACCTTCTTCAGTAAAAATGAGCAACAACGGGGATAAGGATGATACCATGAGGGGCGACGCGGCTTTCATCGGTTTTTACGGCCAAATTCGACTGAGTTTTGGCGAAGGAGATAAGATTCCAAATCACATAATGTTTTTTTTTTTTTTTAAATAAAAACATTAAATATGGTTTTATTTGAGAAAAAATTGTTTTTGAGGAAAAAATTTAAGAAACATTTTAAAATTCAAGCATGAATCTAATATACATTATTTTACAATTTCCGTAGAATAAATTTAATTAATGAAATAAAGATTTCTTTTCATCTTTGATTATTAAACTAAAATAATGCAATAAAAAGTCTTGGAACAAAATTTATATAAGAGCTCAAAACTTTCAGGAGAAGTAGCCATTTTATATTTTAAATTTCAACCTAGCGACTCTCTGAACTAAGGATATTATATACATCAGATTTTTTGATATGGCACATTATCTCAATTTCTATCCCAGTTTAGATAGTTATCCTGTTAATTATCGAAGAATGAATGTAAATCATGTTATTATTAAAATAATTATAAAAATATTTTTCTATTATATATTTGTAAACATACGTGTTCGTGTACTCTACGAATTCTGGAGAGTTATTTTGGATTGCAGGATATAGAATACACTTACAAATGCTTGTTGTTGTTTACTAATGACACTTGGACAAGCCAAGCTCGCTATGCTATGCGAATTAAGTCGATTGGGAGCGTCTTTCGTTTTCATCAGAGCACCATGAAGGTGTAAGTACGACTTTGCTCTACACACATGCCATAGGTACCCGTTTATAGGGTAGGCAACCATTCACACCTCATTCATACAAGGAAAGGACAAAGACAGGATAGATAGAGAGAGAGAGAAAGTACATCCATGCCCGAACCGGGAGAGCAAAGTCGTACTTTCACCTTCATGGTGCTCTGATTAATACGAAAGACGCTCCCAATCGACTTAATTCGCATAGCATAGCGAGCTTGGCTTGTCCAAGTGTCATTAGTAAACTACAAACAACAACATTTTCAGTTTATTATTCACCATTTAGTATTTTATTAATTTTATAAAAATTTACTATTAATTATATTTTAGTAATTATATTTCAAGCTGCTTTCGTGCTGAATGTATTGCTAAACATATGATTTTTGTATTTATTCTTGTATTTTTCAATTTTTGCCTATGATATTTCTAATTATGTTATATATATATATATATATATATATATATATATATATATATATATATATATATATATATATATATATATACCCATTAAAATTATTAAAATAATAGCTATAAAGTGAAAAATATAAATTTTTTGTCACTCAACGGTCATATTTTGCACACGAGAGTTAATTAGATTGAAACCTTTAGAAAAATGTTATTAAATAATAATTATTAAATTAATAATTATTCTTATACACAAAAAAATTGCTAGTGATAAACCTTCAGAATAAAAGGGATAGTCTAAAATAATTATTATATTATTTTTACAAATTATTTGAAAGAAATAATTTTTTCACTCACACACATGCGCGCACGCGCGAAAGTTAGATTGTAATTCATAATTTAAACTTTTGATAAAAAAATCACCAATTCGTTAAAAAAAAAGAAAGATTAATTACATTTGTTAATAGGTAGAAAATGAATTTTTCAGAAAAAGCAAATGTAGATGTTATCCTAATATCCCATCTCATTTAGAAACAATGCCTAGCGGAAAATAATAATATAAATAAGCGTTTTTGCGTATGCGCATATTCCAAATAAATCATTTGGAAGGAAATGAAGTCGATAACATTAATAAAGTTTGTTGATATAAATAAATCACTCTTCTTCAGTTGTTTAGTTGCAATAAATACAAGCAATTATCATTATCGTTTGGCAGATTTGTTGGAAAATGTTTTAAAAAAATGAATAAATAATATTTTAAAAACATGCTGCATTAGTTAAATTTTTTTTTACAAATAGAATTTTATTACGTGATTCAAGTCCGTCTAAAAATTGGCTTTCATGCGGAAAATCATTTTCCCACACTTAAAACAACAGATGAATTCCATTAGTCGGGAAAAACTACACGATAATTGATAATGATTAAATCTTTTGTAAAGAGAAAAAAAGATAATTTGAGTTCGATAGAATAATTGGATAATTTGATTCATCACACACGTACGTTTAATGTTCGCAGCAGATACCATGAGAACCAATATCTAAATAACCACCGAACAGCCATGAACCATGAACTCCCTCAAACTGCAAGTCTTAATGAAGAAGAAAATTCTTTTACTAGTAATAACTATTAGAAAGAAAATTAATAACCAATCATTTTTACGGCCAATTTTTTCCTCGTAGCATTTTAAATGTATTAATTATTTTATTCAATCACAAAAAAGAATGGATTGTTACAACTTTATCAGGCATAATTTATTCCTGCTCGGTTAGATATTTTGAAAGAGCAGCTGAAATGTAAAATAAACATTGTCGTTTAATAAACATGACGTTCTTTCGACGTCGAATAAATTTTAACAAAAAATCGTTTTTTATCATTAGTTTTAATATTTTAAATATCTATTTTTATTTCTTGTATTGTATATTGTATATTTTCTCTCTACTATATATTGTATATTTCTCTCTGTAACTTTTATTTTATTTCAATTAAATTTAGTTCATAATAAACATTGAATTTGTTATAATTTCATCTAACATTTTAAAATTTATAATTTTAAGAATAATATGGTGAAAATTACGAATGAACTCTACCTTTAAATTCATGCAGCAAAGTTAAAAGAAAGAACTTCTGTGTATTTGGAAATTAAGCGTTTGGATACACTTTTCTGTGATTATGTTATCTTCGATAAAACATATATATATATATATATATATATATATATATATATATATATATATATATATATATATATATATATATATATATATATATATATATATATATATATATATATATATATATATATATATATATATATATATAAGTTCATATATATTTCTGAGATAAAATTACATAATTTACATAATGCGTAATACATTTAAAATATGACTTCAAGATTCGAAAAAAATCAATAACTATATTATGTATAATATTAATGAAATAGGAAATTTCAGATTTTGTATTTTTAGAACTAAGGAAATATAAATAAAGCCAAAATTATAAAAATAATATCTGCATGTACAAATGTAATATGAAGAGATTTTTAAGATTAATTTTATCCAACATCAAAATGTAAAGAAATTTTAATTAATATTTTCTAAGTTATTCTTCGAAAAAAGCAGGATGAAAAAAAGAGACAAAATCACAAAAAGCGAGAAACAGAAAACAAAGACGTTATTTTATAGAAAAGAATATCTATATATAGCCATAATAAATACTCCATTTAAATTTCCTTGTCGAGTTTATCTATATTTTTTACAAGGAAAAAGAACAGAACGAAAGATAATATTTGAAGATGTCTATTCGAAAAAAGATTAACATTTGGATTAACTCCAAGAATAGATGCTCAAAATCAAACATAGCGTCAAACACATACACTACAATACAATATTTTATTAGGTATTTCATCTGTATTATTACAAAATCAAATTAGCATCTGAATTAAACATCATTTTATAAAAAATAAATAAATTATTATTACGATTAAATAAATTATTAATTAGTTCATTTATTTGTGAAATTAATTTACTGAAGAATAATTTGAAAATTTACTAAAGAATAATTTGACAAAATTTATATTAAAAGTGTACATGATGAAATGTGCAGTTAAATAATATTTAATTTTATTTATTGATTTAAATAATATATATTATTTATATATTATTAAAAAATAACAATATATACAGATTTTATAAAAATTTTCAGTTTAAATAATACTATAGTTATAACTTAAATAATCAAAGTATAAATAGTGTTTCATATAGTTTTCTTTATAAAAAACTATTGCTAAGATAAGTTTGCTTTAATAAAAAATTGAAATAAAATAAAAAATGTTAGTTATATCAAGTTAATTATTATACGTCACGTTATGTAATTATAAATAAAAAAGTTACAAGAAAAAATAGAAAATGAAGTTAACATGCTAACATGCTAAGAAACTCACAACAACTCTCCAATTAAAAAGAAAAAGGAAAATGCTGAACTTTTCTGATTTTCAGCTGCATACATATAATGAAACTTCGTTGGTCAATTAGTGACGAGAAAAGCAGCTGTCAGTGAATGTTTTCAAAATAATATTTGTAAATAAAAATTATTATCTTGAATATTATCAAATTTAAGATAATAAAATTTATTTACACAACTTATTGAAATTATTCTATCAGTACTGATAAGAAACATAATTAATTTAAATTCGCTAATTTTAAAAATAATTTATTGTTATTATTATTCTACAGTTCTAATAAAAGTTCGAGCAAGAGAGTAAAATATGTAATTATGGGATATAAATAAAAATCAATATTTAAAAAATAATTCATTCAAAAGCATAAAAACAGTTAATCAAAATTATCGCAACCTAACATAAGTGTGTGATTTTTGCAATATTTTATATAAGAAGAAAACTTTTTTGTATATAGCTATATTTCTAATAGATATATAGCTACAAAAATTATATATATAGCTAAAAAGATAGCTATAAATATATAACTAAAAAGATAGCTATAAATATATAGCTAAAAAGATAGCTATAAATATATAGCTAAAAAGAACATTTTAAAAAATTTAAAATATAGTTATATTTCAAATTTTTTAAAAATATTCTTAGTGTCTATTTTCTCGTGAAATTTTGCTTATTCACATATATATTGTTATATCCCGGTATCTAATATTAAAATAACTATCAATTTATCATTATTTTGATACTTCTGAGATTGTAAAAATAATTATTAAATGTAAAATATTTATATAAGTCAGATTTTTCATATTAATAATAATCTAAAGAATAAACTTTTTATCAATGTAAATAAAATTATTAATGTAAAGAATAAACTTTTAATTTGTCAGAAATAAAATAGTGTGCTGCAAATTAATAAATTGATAAAAAAATTTATGAAAAAATTCATTAAATTTTCACTGAAATGTGAATATTGAATTTTTCATACAAAATTGTTGTCATTGTTTGTAAGCGATGAAATCACTTTTTATCAAATCTGCAGTAATTAAATCTTACTTTAATTTTTTTAATATTCTTTCCCGTAAAAATTTATATAATGTTTATATAACAATGAACTTATTTATTATTATTTGTCAAAAATTTAATATTAAGGAAATACATGATTATATTGCAATAAATAAAAAATTGTAAAAATTCAAAGAATTTGACAAAAAAAGTTATTTAGAATTTTATTAAATTGCATACAATCTATAAGGAAAATAGTTTTCGAAATTTGTAAGCTACAAAGTTATTTATAAAAATCTTTTCCATTAAATTTCCGGAGTTAAATTGTTTGCGATTTCTAAAATATAATGGGTATATTACATATAATTTCGAATATATAATTTTTGAAAGAAATGAATTTATTTATTTTGATATCAGGAAAAGTAATATGAAGAAAATCTCCATAGTAATAAATAAATAAATAAAACACTGAATATACACTGTGAATATCTTAAAAAAGTGATTCCAAATAATTTCTGTGCTGCATTTCGAAAAACGATATTTTGATGGTAAATAAGATTTAAATGACGTCACATTTTCCATGTTTTTCTGAATGATGGTGCATTTCGGAGCACTAAGTGGTAAGAAGATGCCTCAAAGAAAAAGTACTCGTCTCTGCTACAGCTTAAAAATGTTGGTAAGAAAAAACACAAAACATAAAAGAATTTTCTTTTTTTAGAACTCGAGTGAAAGAAATTTATTTGCTATACAGAGTCACATCAAAACGGTAATCTAGAAAGAAAAAATAATATTAAACAAGAAAAACAAAAAAAAATTGTCTCTTTCTGAAGAGCAAAAAAAATGATTAAACTTTATTAAATGAGGCTCAATTCTAATACAAGAAAAAAAAAAGCTTCATAAAAATAAGAACAGGGAAAACTTTGTTAGGAATTAATACTAACGCGACAAAAAAATTAAAACTTTTTTTCACAATGTGTCGCCCTCTCGATTTATTCATAGCGCCATGTTTAAAAATACTATAATATGAACTTTTACCAAAAAGCTCTGAAGGTTAGGGGAACAATTTAAAATTTTCGCCAGAGGAAGCGTAGATTTCCACGTGACAAGGAGACTCGTGTCTTTTTTTGGAAGCACCCTTACGCGCGATCTAATGAATGCATTGTTTATGTTTCGTATGCTTTATTTTAATTTATTTCATCTCTGCGCGGCGCAGAATTATTTTTTATTTAATTTTTAGGAAGATGGCCGGTAACAGATCCCTTGTAATGAGCTGGTGCAACTTTCATCAAGAGACTAGATAAAGTTCTGCATGAGATAAACTCATAAAGGAGGTGTATGTAAACAAAACGCGGCGTTTTTTTTTTCTTTACCCCCAACTATATGGCATGTGATGAGATGACAAGAGTGAATGTTATCAAAAAAATGTTTTCGGTTTCTTTTAATAGCTTGTCTTTCGAGAAGACGTAACCATGTTGGATTTATGTCGACGGAATATTTACTTAAAGAGGCAATGGAAGCTTTTTTTTTTCTGTCATGGATAGAAGAAAAAAAAGTGAAGAAACTGCGCAATGAATTGTGTGGCATGGTATGTATATAAACATAAAGCTTAATTTCAGAAATATTTGCCAGCGAACATGAGTAAATTATGCTTTAATGAATGTTACAAATTACAAAAATGTCACATACACACATATATACTGAACATGAATCATTTCCCGAGAGAATGCGGATGAGGTAGATCATATTCTATACATTTTTTTAAAATTTTTTTCAAACACAGTGTTGAACAGTTAAACGTTGTTTCATCAACTATCATCCTTGATGAAATCGACAGTATTAAACAATACAGTCACAAAAATTTCAATTAATTTAAATGATTCCATGAAATATATTTCAGAAATTTTCTTTGCCTTTATATTTTTATGTCAAAACAAAATAAATTTTCATAAAAAATTATCTAAAAATAAGCTTTTAATTTTTTTAAGGAAATTTTTTAAATAATCATAATAAGTTTTAACAGATTTGTATTATTAAAATGATTAAATACTGTTCACTAATTGTTATCTTTAGCAATATTGAAACTCTGGCAATCCTGTTAGAAAAATTCCGATAGTTCAAATGATTCTATCTAGAATATTTCAGAAATTTCTGTTCTTTTACTCTTTTGACGTAGAATTATGAATATTTTTTATAACTATGCATTTTTATATGCTTTTTTTGTTTTATTTACACAGGAATACATTTCTATAGAACTTTTATTTCAGAAATTGTTTTTAATACTGAGTATTTAAATGGCAACTGGTTACTCGATTTTGTGTGAGGCACGTTCTTATAGCCAAGTAAAATCCTCGTAAATAAAATACTTCAACATTCGGATTTTATTTATGTGAGATCTTTTTTATTATAAACAACATACTAGGTTATGCTGATTTACAAAAACAAACTAAGTTTCTTCCAACATCAATGAATAAGTCAAAATATAAGATTTTTTCACGATCTTTCGTTGTGCCCAAATGATGGTTAACTGCGTTTACTCATTAACTTATGCTTTCCCAACTTGATAGTTAACCTAATCATAATAAAGGCACGCCAATAATACGAGATCATATTTGAAATATTTTTTTAAATAAAACGAATTATTGTTTTCGATAACGGGGGATGTAAAACTCGATTAGTTCCCCTTTCACATCAAATGTTTATACAGCCAAGTGTTGAATAATGGCAGAAGTATTTGCTTTCTGCGTCTATCGTGATGAGCGTTTGGGACTTTCCAGTTTTACATTTATCATTGTCATTAGGCTCGTTAAAAAATTCATTCACATGAAAACTGTTCATTTTCTATTAAAAGTTCACTAGAAATCCAACAACCTATCGACGTTCAAACGCTTGACATCAACCTTCAGTTGTTAAATTTCGTCTGGTCAAAAAGAAAATACTCGTTTTGCGAACAGTTTAATCAACCATTCATAATGAAAGTGCATAGATTAAATATAATATAGTATGTAAAAGAATATTGCACTAAAAAATAATTATCCCCAAATATACGATATAATGTCATCAAACCCATTATTCAATAAAATACATTCAGAAACTGTTTTACAAAAGCCAAAGAGCTGGAAGTGCTTAGTCACGAAAATAAACCAGGAATACTAAGAATTATCACTGTAATCGTTTCAGACTTCAAACCCACAGTAGAAAGATAGGAGTATCATGACTCTTTTGAGAGGTGCCAAGTATTTTTATACGTTTCTTTGAAAGTGAAAGAATTTCTAAACATCACCTCTTGAAAAAGCCAATAAACAGTTTGGGGCGTTAATGAATCATTCTCAAATGCTTGAATGTAAAATGGAAACTTAAGACGGTGGTTCAATCATTGGAATGACCACATCCTCTTTGCGAGTGATAAATTCCTCCTGAAAGAGTTACTGTGAGCTGTGGTAAAAGAATAAAGCAGTCAGCACTTGAAACGAAAGGGGAGAAAGCGTGTATTTATAAGGAAGATTTTTTTTTTGAGAATGAGTAATACAAAAGCACATTTAAACGAAACGGAACTAAACTTTGGAGATTTTAATCGTTATTTGTAAAAGCACTTGGGTAGAAGTATCATGTTCCATCAACGTCTAATTTCGATGTCCTGTTCTCAGGGAAAAGTCTGACTCTCGTGCCATATGAACTGTTGCTAGTATTTGGTACAATATTGCTTGTTGATTAACACTAATTATTCTACGTAGGTCTCGGTCTTTAAGAGACACTAGTCTTCATATTATCCATGATAAAAACTGAAATTATATATTTCAGGTATACGACTGGTATTATTTATCTAATAATAACGATTTTCTTAGCAATATTCGAAACAAAATGTTATGCGCTAGTCTCTAATTAGCATTCTTTGTTACATTTTCCTTATGTGTGGTCACAGTGACGGCAGAAAAATTTTCGAATAAATTATGTGCACGTTAATTATGTGTATTAACAATCTAATACCTCTCTAAACTAAACTCCATGGCACGGCAGCCCATGTGGGCCAAAGCCTGCAGTGCCCATAACTGCTTTCATTACCGAGGGTGTCATAACTGCTTTCATTATCAAGGGTGAGTGACGGCAGAAACATTTTTGCATAAATTATGTGCACGTAAATTATGTGTATTAACAATCTAATACCTCTCTAAACTAAACTCCATGGCACGACAGCCCATGTGGGCCAAGGCCTGCAGTGCCCATAATTGCTTTCATTACCGAGGGGTGCGAAGCATATGTCCCAGTTAGGTGGGAGCACTATCCAACACATAAAACAATCCAAGAACACTAATTGTGAAATCCTGCTAACGTTGAGCAGTGAGGGATATTATTTTTAGTTTTTTGTATGAGGATGAAATCAATAAAATATTCTATGGGGTTTACAATACCCCTATTTCAATCTGTACTCTAACTTTGAAAAAATTCTTTCTGGAAACAAAATAGGTGGTTGTTAGAAAAACCTTGCAGCAGGTATTATTAATGTATTTAGGCCTATTAGTATATTCATTATATAATGCCCTGTGGTGACTCATCGCGACTCCTCTACAAAGGTTAAACATCAACTAACTTACACCATTAACTGGCACGACAGCCCATGTGGGCCAAGGTCTACAGTGCCCATAACTGCTTTCATGACTGAGGGCCCTGGGGTGCGAAGCATATGTCCCAGTTAGGTGGTCAGCCTAACGTAAGACCCCCTGTGTTTAGTTCCCAAGCATGCTTGGTACTCAGTTAATCGACCCACTGAAGGGATGAAAGGCTGAGTCAACCTTGCCTAGCCCGAGGATCGAACCTCGGACCTGTGTCATGGAGCGCGAAACGCTGCCACTAAGCCATCGGGCTTCCTAATACCCCTCTATATATTTCAATTTCGATGCTATTGCCCTCTGGATATTTACCCATTGTAATATGTGCAATGGTAATTGCGCATTGTTTGATAGTTCATTATAAAGAGGAAATCTAATGCATAATAATTATTTCTTTAGGTAGACATAATAGTAATTAATTCATTCAAAATAATTTAGAGCTTTAAAGTATTTCTTGTGCTATGAAAAACTGACTCGCCGTTTTCGCACAAGGTTGTTATAATTCGATCAGACTTACACAGTTTCCAGTGAATTTCAAATCACATCAACCATGTGTGTGTGTTTGAGGACCGTACTTTCCTTTTAATGTAAATAAATACGCTGAGCTGTCGATCAATCAAATATTTCAAAATATTCAAAACTGTCTCACAATAAGTAATTCAAAATCATGCAATTTTCTTAAATACTAAGATTTAACTTTATAAATTGTAAATTAAAAGTAATTCATCTTTTACATAAATTGTTTCATTGAAGTTAATAAACTAAGAGAAAATTGCTCAATAATCAATTTCTCATTAAACAAATAATCAATCTAAATGTTGAGTTGAGATCATCTTAAGAAATTATATCTTATTTTTTTGCGTTTATATATACTAGCTCAAAAACACGACAAACGTATTTCTACAAGCAAGTTGAATTATCAGTGCTAATGATACTTTGAAATTATTTTAGCAATTATTTTTTATTAAAATGTGATCAATTTAAAAAAATTTTAATGAAAATTCGAGTGTGTTAAGCTTAATACTCTCAGAATTTGCATTGTAATTTCTCACAGTAGTACAGTATTTTTAATTTAGGGAAAAAATAATGTTTCATATTATTTTAAATAAAATATTTCTTATTTATATATATATAGTTCTAGGATTAAAATTTTTATTTCTGTTTTCTAATAAAATTTTTAGTTACAGTTTTAGACATATTCTACACGCGGGAAATTTTGATGTCCGATTTTATTTCTTTCATTCCATTTAATACGAAAAATTAAATACTGAAAAAAATTTAATAATCATAAATTTTAAACAGAAAATCTCTAAATTTTGAAAGTCTAAAATTAAAAAAAATTAGAAGATGTACTAAATAGAGTTTAAAGCCTTAAATCGAACATTTGAAGAACCTTAAAAAGCATTTTGTTCTGATTTGTGTGTGTTTCTGATTTCTTTGTTTCTTTCTTTCTTTCTTTTTTTTTTGCCTGAAGTATAAAATTTTTTTTGGTTCTTATATAAAAAAAATAATTTTTAACATACCATTAGAGTACTTCTTAATTAATTTTAAAATGTTTATTTATTTGTAAATTTATAGCTTTTCTCTAGTTTGGAACCAATTATAATGATTTATCAAAGAAACCAAACGATAGAAATTTCCAAACTTATCTCATAAGAGACCGTGGGAAAACAAAAATAAAATAAACCTTTTTGTCTTCCTGATAAAATTGAATCCGCGTCCAACACGTGCCATATAATGAAATTGATTTTCATAAAAATAATGAATGTTTCCTCGGTGTAATGAAGAAGCTAACACAGACATGTAAGCTATTTCATTCTACAAGTTCGAAAAAATGGCGCCACGTTGGACAATAAAACTATCATCCGGAAACAAGAATATTTTGACGAAATAGAAATTCCCTCGTAAATTATCTAAATTAATACTTTTTCTCTTCCTTTTTTTCATCTGAGGTTATCGGAGATTTGTATAAACAAACAGTGAGGCCACTGAAGCAGCTATTCAGTTATCAAAACATGACAGATGGCTAATAACTCAAATGATGTTTTTCGGGGAAACACTGTAAATGGCGGGAAAAAAATCCAATAGGAGCATGGGTGAAGTGATGCCAAAAATTGATCCGTAATATTTTATATCAATGATGGATAGTAGAGGGAGGATGTTTTGTGTGATCATCCATTTGTCGTGGGATAGTCCATCTGTTCAGCTATGCATTCGACTTTGTGAAATATTTTAATTACATCAAATAGGAAAAAAAATCAATAAATATGTGTGTGGAATGTATTATTTTTTTAATTAATCTATTAAGCTGCATTATCTCTTGATTTTTGATATTTTTCTTTTATATTTCTGAACTAAGAAAAAGAAAACTCATTCTTAAAACGTTCTTTTAAAGGGTGGCTTGTTTTGAGTCTTCAGAAATACCCTGTTTAGCAATTTTAGTGCAATATATGTTCATTATTATTTCTAGTAATGTTAGAGTGTCTGTAAAATATTTTGCTATATTTTTATTCACTTTTTTAAGCCTTTTTATTATTTATTGTACTGTAATTATATTTTTGTTCAATAATTTTCTTAATCGTGGTGTTACTACAGTGCACAGACTGAGCTGCTGCAAAATTTTAACTGAATCAGCAGAATGTAATCTGTTATACTTTAAATATTCTACAGTTTATATCACCTACAGCAAATGTTAAATGTTCAATAGGATACCATTCACGTGTATGTAATCTTAACTATCTGCGTGTAGACAATGCAGTCCTTTGGTATTGCGATGTTACATTAAAGGACACAGTTAAAGCATAAGGAAGTTACTAGTACGTCTTGAAAATCTGTCCCAGTTATTTGCTCTTTTTTATACTCTTCTACTGAAACTTAATTATATTGCTTGCATATTTGTGTTATAAACTACTTATATCGTCTGCTATGACCATCATCAAGATAATTAATTTGTATTTTTACCAAGGTTATTTGGAGTGTTAGGATAATCTATTTTCACAATTTTATTGCAATACTTACCTCATGTCATCTCCCATAGTGAAAATTTTGTAAATGATTTGTTGTTGATGTTATATTTCTATCAAATTATTAATTTCAAATATTAGAGACCTATTGAAATTAAATTTTGTTATCAAATTTCGTGACAATTCTGTCACACCAGATGTATTACGTGATGGAGCTATACCTGATAACCTAAGGTACAGATCAGGTGTTCCATTGCGTATGTCTGTGTCTATATTTGGATTAACTCAAACTTCATCAATCAAATATGTAGGGGACATAAGGTAGCCATATAACAACCAAATAATGGAGATCTAGATGGAGAATTGTTAATGTATCACAATATGGGATTGGAAAAGTATCATTTCTAATAGCCCTATATACATCAAGTTTGGCCAAGTTATCAATCAAGCTGATAACTTGGCCAAGGAAACTCGAAATTCGCTCCATCTCTGTAATAGCCTTCCCAATGCAGATGCTATAGCCAGACGGAAACTCATACCCCAATTAGATAAGAAGAACTCTATTCCAGAACTTTACTACTGCCGTGAAATTTCAGTTAGACTTCGCACTAAACACTATAAAGGAATGAAATTATCATCGGATGACAAAGCAAACTTTAATACGTGTCCTCACTCCGTCATCCTACTTTGTCTAAATCATACCTTTAATTGTTCCTCTATGTAAGCTAAACTCTTCAATATAGACCTAAATCCTACAGGCCACAACTTGCTTTACTCACCAAAAGCCTTGGACATAGCCTAAGAAGTTTTGAGCTCCTTCATCTCAATCTAATTTTAATTCCAATGCATGTCATGGATAAGACAACAACATCAAGGTTGTCCATTGCTAAAATTGAGTTGCAAAATTCACTTAGCTTTAAGATAGTGAATTTAGCAATATAATTTTCGCGTTGTTAAATTTTCTGTTGGAAAACTTCCATTCAACAATTTAGCCAATTTCAAGCAATTTTCTTCCTTTTCACGCAAAGAGATATTGAATCTTTTAAATAAATCATTGTGTTAAATTGCTTATGTATATAATTAACGTGATTTATATGTTAGTAAACTTATAAGGAGACAACACAATGGAATAAGAATATTGCATGACTATAAATACTTTATAACGGTATCTTAATTCTGTGTAGACATTAATTATATGATGCAATAGTAAAGAATGCATTAAAATTAGTTAACTTTTAAAAGGAAGATATTAGTTATATTTTAAGAAGCATGTTACAATGGATGTGTTCGTTTTTAGGAACCTCTAATTTACGAACACTCTTGCTTTTACGAACTAATCTCGCTAGTTCTTGCCCTGATACCGTAGGCACAAAGATAATTTTAACTCCTATTTACTAACTATAATTTTGAAAAATCTCTCTTTTTTTTGCGAATTTTCGTTTCTGAGAAATAGTTTTTTTCTCTGTTTTTTTATATTTGATGATCTGATAGTTTTTTAATTTTTTTCCTTGATTTTATTTTTATATAACGCCTTAAAACTTGATTCATCTACGAAGCGGTACATGCAGGCATTCCAGACACTGTTGGAACAAAAGTGGAAGACACATAGATATCATACATTTTATGGGAAAGAACTGTGCTCCCCGTACTTAAGTACGACTTCTTAGTCTCTATGTTCCCAGTACGCAAGAATTAATCTTCTGTGTGCTCCCCTTACTTAAGTACGACTTCTTAGTCTACGTTCCCAGTACGCGAGAATTCATCTTCTGTGCTCCCCATACTTAAGTACGACTTCTTAATCTACGTTCCAAGTAAGCAAGAATTCATCGTCTGTGGTCCCCATACTTAAGTACGACTTCTTAGTCTATGTTCCCAGTACGCAAGAATTCAAGTTCTGTGCTCCCCATACTTAAGTACGACTTCTTAGTCTATGTTCCCAGTACGCAAGAATTCATCTGTGCTCCCCATACTTAAGTACGACTTCTTAGTCTATGTTCCCAGTACGCAAGAATTCATCTGTGCTCCCCATACTTAAGTACGACTTCTTAGTCTATGTTCCCAGTACGCAAGAATTCATCTGTGCTCCCCATACTTAAGTACGACTTCTTAGTCTACGTTACCAGTACGCAAAAATTCCAGTTCTGTGCTTCCCAAACTTAAGTACGACTTCTTAGTCTATGTTCCCAGTACGCGAGAATTCATCTTCTGTGCTCCCCATACTTAAGTACGACTTCTTAGTCTATGTTCCCAGTACGCAAGAATTCATCTGTGCTCCCCATACTTAAGTACGACTTCTTAGTCTATGTTCCCAGTACGCAAGAATTCATCTGTGCTCCCCATACTTAAGTACGACTTCTTAGTCTACGTTACCAGTACGCAAAAATTCCAGTTCTGTGCTTCCCAAACTTAAGTACGACTTCTTAGTCTACGTTCCCAGTACGCGAGAATTCATCTTCTGTGCTCCCCATACTTAAGTACGACTTCTTAGTCTACGTTCCCAGTACGCGAGAATTCATCTTCTGTGCTCCCCATACTTAAGTACGACTTCTTAGTCTATGTTCCCAGTACGCAAGAATTCAAGTTCTGTGCTCCCCATACTTAAGTACGACTTCTTAGTCTATGTTCCCAGTACGCAAGAATTCATCTGTGCTCCCCATACTTAAGTACGACTTCTTAGTCTATGTTCCCAGTACGCAAGAATTCATCTGTGCTCCCCATACTTAAGTACGACTTCTTAGTCTATGTTCCCAGTACGCAAGAATTCATCTGTGCTCCCCATACTTAAGTACGACTTCTTAGTCTACGTTACCAGTACGCAAAAATTCCAGTTCTGTGCTTCCCAAACTTAAGTACGACTTCTTAGTCTATGTTCCCAGTACGCAAGAATTCATCTGTGCTCCCCATACTTAAGTACGACTTCTTAGTCTATGTTCCCAGTACGCAAGAATTCAAGTTCTGTGCTCCCCAAACTTAAGTACGACTTCTTAGTCTACGTTCCCAGTACGCGAGAATTCATCTTCTGTGCTCCCCATACTTAAGTACGACTTCTTAGTCTACGTTCCCAGTACGCGAGAATTCATCTTCTGTGCTCCCCATACTTAAGTACGACTTCTTAGTCTATGTTCCCAGTACGCAAGAATTCAAGTTCTGTGCTCCCCATACTTAAGTACGACTTCTTAGTCTATGTTCCCAGTACGCAAGAATTCATCTGTGCTCCCCATACTTAAGTACGACTTCTTAGTCTATGTTCCCAGTACGCAAGAATTCATCTGTGCTCCCCATACTTAAGTACGACTTCTTAATCTACGTTACCAGTACGCAAGAATTCCAGTTCTGTGCTTCCCAAACTTAAGTACGACTTCTTAGTCTATGTTCCCAGTACGCGAGAATTCATCTTCTGTGCTCCCCATACTTAAGTACGACTTCTTAGTCTACGTTCCCAGTACGCGAGAATTCATCTTCTGTGCTCCCCATACTTAAGTACGACTTCTTAGTCTACGTTCCCAGTACGCGAGAATTCATCTTCTGTGCTCCCCATACTTAAGTACGACTTCTTAGTCTATGTTCCCAGTACGCAAGAATTCATCTGTGCTCCCCATACTTAAGTACGACTTCTTAGTCTATGTTCCCAGTACGCAAGAATTCATCTGTGCTCCCCATACTTAAGTACGACTTCTTAGTCTATGTTCCCAGTACGCAAGAATTCATCTGTGCTCCCCATACTTAAGTACGACTTCTTAGTCTACGTTACCAGTACGCAAGAATTCAAGTTCTGTGCTTCCCAAACTTAAGTACGACTTCTTAGTCTATGTTCCCAGTACGCAAGAATTCATCTGTGCTCCCCATACTTAAGTACGACTTCTTAGTCTATGTTCCCAGTACGCAAGAATTCAAGTTCTGTGCTCCCCAAACTTAAGTACGACTTCTTAGTCTACGTTCCCAGTACGCGAGAATTCATCTTCTGTGCTCCCCATACTTAAGTACGACTTCTTAGTCTACGTTCCCAGTACGCGAGAATTCATCTTCTGTGCTCCCCATACTTAAGTACGACTTCTTAGTCTATGTTCCCAGTACGCAAGAATTCAAGTTCTGTGCTCCCCATACTTAAGTACGACTTCTTAGTCTATGTTCCCAGTACGCAAGAATTCATCTGTGCTCCCCATACTTAAGTACGACTTCTTAGTCTATGTTCCCAGTACGCAAGAATTCATCTGTGCTCCCCATACTTAAGTACGACTTCTTAGTCTACGTTACCAGTACGCAAGAATTCAAGTTCTGTGCTTCCCAAACTTAAGTACGACTTCTTAGTCTATGTTCCCAGTACGCAAGAATTCAACTTCTGTGCTCCCCATACTTAAGTACGACTTCTTAGTCTATGTTCCCAGTACGCAAGAATTCATCTTCTGTGCTCCCCGTACTTAAGTATGACTTCTTAGTCTACGTTCCCAGTACGCAAGAATTCATCTTCTGTGCTCCCCAAACTTAAGTACAACTTCTTAGTCTACGTTCCCAGTACGCAAGAATTCATCTTCTGTGCTCCCCACAAAAAGGGAAAAAGTTCTTCTCTCTTCTCCTTTCATTAGAACATAGAAATAGAAAATATAATGCTTTAAAAATTTGAGTTTCCTTGTTCTGTTGTTGAATTTGTTTCATTTGAATAACTTAATTTATGATGTTTTGTTTGAGACATTGAGCTCAATCCGTTGAGAATTTGAAGCAGTTGAAGAAACAAACCTTTTTATCCGTTGAAGTAAAAATGAAAATTCTGAAAGAGGTAGACGAAAAACTATTAAATGAGACAAAAACTGCCAAAAAGTATGGAATTCCCAAGAACAGACTCTCAACAATTAAAAAAAAAAAAAAAAAAAAAAAAAGAATTGCTTCAAAAAGGAAATATTACCAGCAAAATACTCTCGAAAATATTGAATTTAGACATCATAAGCTGGTGAAAGCTTTCCTTGCTTTGTGGAGAAAAATGAAGGAAATGGACATTCCTGTTGATAGTAATGTCTTTAAAGAGAAATCCAACTATTTTGCTATGAAATTTGAATATAAAAGATTTCAAAATGTCAGATGGTCTGTTTCAAAAATTTAAAACCTACATTTTCTGAACTTTAAAAAAATTGTGTTGTGAAGTGGATTTTGTTTGTCGCTCACCGGTTATTTCTTGCACACGAGGGCAAATTAGACTGGGACACATGGCTTAAAGTGGATTCCGAACCACTTCAAACATCCATGCCCAAAGTGGGACTCGAACCCACGAACTGTTGAACCGAACGCAAGAGAGCTAACCATTCGGCTGCCAGCTCGGCGTTGTGAAGTGGAATCAATAAAATGAAAGTTTTTTTTTAAGTGTGAATCGTATTTTGTTTGCTTCTTGCATATTAAATAATTCTTTCTAAAAGTATATGTATTTAAAAAGAAAATGTAGTTTGGTTTAAAAAAATCAGAGATCTTAGTAATCAAATACATTATTTTTCTATTTCACGAACAATTTTAGCAGCTCTTTTGAGTTCGTAAAACAGAGCGTCTACTGTATAATCATTTACCTCCCTTTGTTAATAGGATATAAAGAGAAACAATGCCGCCCAACTTGTCTAGTGGTCAGCGTGTCTGACTGCGGATAGGTAGGTCCTGGGTTCGAATCCCGGTTCGGGCATGGATGTACTTTCTCTCTATCCTGTCTTTGTCCTTTCCTTGTATGAATGAGGTGTGAATGGTTGCCTACCCTATAAACGGGTACCTATGGCATGTGTGTACAGAGGAAGAAGGACTCCACACCAAAATAGGGTTCAGTTGGAAAAGTGGAGCAGCGCACCCCATATTGCCAGCCTGGCTGGCACACGACAACAACAACAAGAGTAACAATATTCTACATACTATCGATGTATTAATATTAATTTTTGCTCCTGAAGCATTTTATATATATCATTAGTATTCATAACTATATTTTCAATTTTCGTAAATCAAATTTTAACCTGTTACACACGAACATCCCCTGACATTCTGCTGAAAATAAAATGTGATCGTGCTCTGTTTAGACTAACAAGTGGCCACTGCTGTGACCATCTAAATTCATCAGATTACATTCTGGGTTGCATTGTGCTTTCTAAAGGAAACCTAACACCCAATGCCTTTGTTATTATAGATTTTTTGGCGACCAAAAACCTTCCGGAGTTGATCTGACCGATGTTAAATTTTTCGAAGATAAGCAACAACAAATTTTAACCAAATGAATATAATCAATGTGTTCAGTCCTGCGGCTTGTTAAGACAAAGAATATTTATTTTAGTTTCTACTGGAATGCTGCAGGGGATGAGAATCGAAATTTCATTTATTATCATCAACTCAGAATCCCAAAATCGCTTTTCCTAATACCTACGACAGATCACAACAATACAATTAAAAATAACTGCGTCGATCCACACCACCCCTTCTCCCAAGAGTGGGAAGTACAACGAAGTAAGCGACTTCCCCTGAACGATTCCAACATAAAGATTCGATCTCAACGGAGAGATAAAGCGAGCCGACGACTTTTAATATCGGCCGCGTGCATCTGGCAACACTGCGAATGCAAATCTGTGCAAGTCACAACAGTGAACAATAAAAGCGAAAACCCAGTCGCAAATTACGGAGGGGAAGACAATTAACAACGGTAATGACATCTGTTACCGATTCAGTTTTCATTCATACAGTAAGAAACCCCCTTTACGAACGCGGGAAGTTGCATTCGTTATCGCCGCCATTGACGGACTTGAATTGTTTGGAAAATGCAAATCTAGATTTTAACTTATCGTTTGCTTGCAAACGTACATGGAGCATCTACACTCTAGCAACGCGAATAACTATAAATGAGCCACTCACACCCCCACCCTCCCAGAAGTGGCTATACAGCGCGGAATATGAAAAGGGTGCCATTTTCAAAAGATTGGAAATGTCTCTCTGAATAAAGTGCGAATGAGATTTTCGTTGATTCTAGCAAATTAAATTAAAGAGACAGAAGGATTTGGGGATACACTGTTATTAATAGCGCACATTCTTGAGATAAATAGATACATTTAGCTTAACTGGAGAGTTAAGTGGATACGTATTTGCTGAGGAATAATAATACGCTCATTGGGAATAATAACACCATGGACGACAAATGAGGCTTGTAATGTATCTGTAAACATTGTAACTTTGAAATCCTTTGTCACAGGCAGTATTGTGATATAATCGCTTATCTCAATTTTGATAAAATATTCATTCAAAACAGACAAAATTCTATCTTTTTCAAAGCTCTAATACAGCTAAATTAAAGGTTATTAACAGGTGGTGAATGCACTACGATGGTGTCGAGAAAGGATTTATTCAGAAAAACCAGCAAGGGAGGGGGAAAAAAACTAAAAATTTTAAATGAATGAATTTAATTAGAATAAGACATGAGCTCCAGTGGCTCAGTAGCTTCACGCCACTTCCCGTAAGCTCAGCAAAGTGAAGCATCATTTGCCGCGGGCAGTGGTTGGGAGGGTGACCACGGTGTACTCTCCTTCACTGGGTTGCTGGAGCTCCGTGGGTTGGAGACGTGTCCACGTTAATCTGTGACGTCCAAAGTCCTTCCGCTGGTGTGGCGGGGATGTGGAGAGGAGGGTGCCAGCTCAGGTGTGGCCTCGTCACCTGACCGTGGTTCAAAATGACGAGGCACCTTAAAAAGAACAAGTAGTACTTTCACCTTCGTGGTGTTCTGATCCAAACGAAAGACGCTCTCTATTGACTTAATTCGCACTGCCAAAGGCATAGCGAGCTTGAGGGCGCCCCGCGGCTGAGTGGTCAAAGCATCACTCCGCTAATCGCTTGAGAGCGTAGGAGTGTGGGTTCGATTCCCACCGGCCCTGGGTGTTTTCTTCGTTATCTTCTGTGGTTGTACATCTGTCATTGTGCTATTTGTCCTATTATAGACGAAGACTTACAAGCGGATCTCAAGAATCAAGCATACAAGTCTGAATATATGTAGTGTAATAAATAAATAAATAAATAGCGAGCTTGGCTTGTCCAAGTGTCATAAGCAACAGCAACAACAGAATGAGACATAAATAACTATTTGATGACGAATCCTTTATTTATTGATTTTTTTGTGCTTTCAAATTTTATTGTTTGTTTGAACACAACAAATGTATCTAACATGGAGTTATTGTACACTGGATCATTAAAAATGGTTAGTTTGCAATGTTTCGAAAATCACTTTGATAATATACTGTAAGTATATTTATATTAATTATTTTTAAATAATATACTAATATTATAAAAATTTCTAGTATTATTTCAAAAGTAATGAATGTAAGCATACTTCTGAATTGGATACAATTTGTTGGATAGCAGAAGCGTTGAAGACCTTGCTAGACTTTTTTTTTTTTTGTGTGTGCATAATTTTGACCACGATATGCATTCGGGGAGAACATGTGACAAATTGTAGGTCAAATGTAAGTACTTATAGGGAGGAAACCCGGAAAAGTCAAATTCCCAACCTAAAATTTTAGCATTCATTCTCATGATCTGATCTCGAAAAACAGCAACAATGAAATGGGAATTTGATTTCATAAGTGTACGAATAAAAAAATTAAGCGACTTTCCTTTTGAAAGCGGAAAAACTGCTGGACAATTATTATTATTAAGCAGAAAATGTGGATAATTTTCAGCCTTAAAAGGTTATGTTAGTACTAAAAATTTAAAATTTTCTTGGCCGTAAAAGCTCTTTCATATTAAAATGAAATGTTTAAGAAATTTGGTTTCATTATTTACAAAAGCGAATTTGCAATTTAAAGTAATGCACGCTGTCATTTTTTTTATTACGATAGTATCTGAATATTTTTCAAGAATCATAAAATCAATTGAGCTTCCAATATGAAATGGTTATTTGAGAACAAATCTTATTCAAATTTCATAATACTAGAATTCCAAAATTTATTTTTAAATAGCATCAGTTAGAATTTCAAAATATATATATATATTCTATTATTCCATTAACAAACAGTGATTTAAACTTGCATTTAATCCCCTGGAATGTTAAAAGAGTCACTTGAGAATCGAACTTATGAAATGAAATGAATAGGAATTCTTTCATTCAACTTGCAAGTAATATAAATTAATGCGATAAATGCTCACATGCGTCGCTAGTGCTGCCGTTCGTTCTGAACAGTGCAATCAGCATAAGAACAAATTATCAGCTTCAGATTTTCAGACAACAAATAAATTATAAAGAGATCTCCCACTTCCGAATGCATTCACCTCTACATGCGCCATTTTGAATACTTTGGCGGATGGAACAAAACATTCTGGGAATGCATAATTCTTCTATCAAGAGCTCAAGAACACCGAGCGCGGCAATTATGCCAAATGACTTCATTTCGTGGATTCGCGTGCGATTGTGCGTATTTTGCATACCTATTGTGTTCGAAGTCTGGTAAATAATGGAGAAGCTGTTTGGGAAACAGCTTCCAGCAGACAGTTCTTAGCGCCATTTTCTTTTTTACCATCGAGGATTATTCCAATAACGTCTGTCTTCTGGAAAGAGCAGAGCAACTAAGCATATTCTAAATGAAATGATTTTAATGATTGACCGAGACAAGTGAAAACTTTATTTTTTTTTTTTTAATGTTTCAAGCTGAATGCCCCAGGAACAATAGCGGATTTGGCGCTGATTGTTCTGAGAGCAGAGAAAGCGTATTATGATCTGAAGGGAAAATTAAAGGGATGGAATAATTATTAAGAAATTAATAAAAATGTTATATATTTCCAATTTTATTCAATAGTTTGAAAGCATGGATTAACCACGTATCACAGTCTCTCATTGTATCATACTTCATATACGAATTTTAAAATCTCATTTATGCAGATATTCACAAAATTCTTAAATGGAATCACTAATGTATTTTAATTTTTCACTTCTATGAAATAGATTTCTACACTTACATTGATAATATACTGAACACAAAAATTATGTATACATAATTAACTGAATTATAATTCTGAGAACAACTCAACTCTGTACATATGTTTTCTTGAGGACCTTTAAACAAAGCGAAATGTGCATACGTGTGGCAAGGGTACAAGTATAAATATCGTTTTTTCATCTTGAATTTCCCATTGAATGCGCTTAAAAATGTTTTTCCTTCTTAAAATTTAATTCTTAGAATTATAATGTAATCTAATTGATTTATGAAGATCAAAGACTTGTAGCATTGATTCTACTGAACGTATCAGAAACAAAGACTGACCAGTTCTGTGTGATATCCTGCAACCAAAATTTCTAAACTAAACTCCGTTGCATGACAGCCCATTGAGGACTAAGGCCCATAGTGTTCATGAATGTTTTCTTGGCCGAGGGCCCTGATATGATATGCATATGTTCTGCTTAGATGGTCAGCCTAATGCCAAATCCCAGTATTTAGTCCCCAAGGGTGCTTGGCACTTAATTTTATTGACCCATTAAATGAATGAAGGAGGAGTCGACCTTGCCCAGCCCGAGGATTCAAACCTTGAACTTATGCCTGGGGAGAGGGAATTCCCCACGAAGTTTTACTGTTGGCTTAATGGCAACTGGAGAGGAAAAAACAGAATTGAAACTATGTAAATGATCGATCGGCGTATTTCGTTTTCAATGTTGTTGTTATGTTGTTGCTTATGACACTTGGGCAAGCCAGGCTCGCTATGCCATTGGCAGCGAATTAAGTCCATAGAGAGCGTCTTTCGTTTGGATCAGAGCACCACGAAGGTGAAAGTACGACTTTGCTCTTTTTAAGATGCTTTGTCATTTTGAACCACGGTCAGGTGACGAGGCCACACCTGAGCTGGCTCCCTCCTCTCCACATCCACGCCACATCAGCGGAAGGATTTTGGACGTCAAATATTAACGTGGACGCGTCCCCAACCCACAGAATTCCAGCAACCCAGTGAAGGAGCGTACACCGTGGTCACCCTCCCAACCACTGCCCGCGGCAAATGATGCTTCACTTTGCTGAGCTTACGGGAAGCGGCGTGAAGCTACTGAGCCACTGGAGCTCCGTTTTCAGTGTAACTCATATATATACTTGTGTAACGTGCAATGAAAATAAGTAAATGATTTCAATAAATATTTAAAATCAAACTCCGGTATGTTGTACTGTTGTATGGACATAAACATCACCAAACGAAAACAACAGTAACACAATCATAATTTCGAACAACAATCAGGTGATGAAATCGACTTCTGAATCGGTGCATTCCTTTTTAACCCACATCACATTACCAGAAGGACATTAGACCATACAAATATTTTATCTTGTCAGTTCAGCACTTTTCAAATGAGTTGGATGTTAAACAAGATACTTATTTTCCCAACTAAACTATTTTTTGAAAAATTAAAATTCATTTACAGTGGTTTTCCATCAAAACAAACCGAAAAAGAAACCTAGCGAAACTTATTTAAAAAAGATATGCTGATGCATATTATTATTCATTAAAAGGATTCACCACATAGTGTGTATATTTCGCACCCAGAAGACTGCTTTACGAGTCATTTCATCAGCCCGTTCGTCTGACTTCGTGAATCCACGGACATCTGTAACATCCGACAGATGTTTACTTCAACAGTATTAAATTCAGCTAAGAGCTAATTCATATTCATGAATCACTTTCACGGCCAGCGATGTTCTCTTTTTCTTAGCCGTGAAAGTACGCTTAGATAGGATTGAGATTAAATTCAGGTGTTTTTCCTGCGTGTTTCGCCTAAAGGCATAAAGCGGATTAAAAATGGAAAGTGTTGTTTACCATTCTGCATTTCTATGTTTCTAAGTCTCGGGAACGGGAATAATGAGACGAGATGAATGTGCAGAACATTTGAAGCAGTTGAGACATTATTTTGGTGTTGCTTTGAGTGATGTTGACGTGGAATTCGTTTAAATAGTGTGTTAGATCCTTCAGAAAGTATATAGCAACAATTTGAGCGCAAATCTTTCGTGCATCTAAGAATAGGAAAATTGCGCATTAGTATAATTATTATTTTAGCTACTGAGCTATGTGATCGAGTTACTTATTTTCTGTTGTTGTTGTTTGTTGTGTTGTTTACTAATGACACTTGGACAAGCCAAGCTCGCTATGCTATGTGAATTACGTTGATTGGGAGCGTCTTTCGTTTTAATCAGAGCACCATGAAGGTGAAAGTACGACTTTGCTCTACACACATGCCATAGATACTCGTTTATAGGGTAGGCAACCATTCACACCTCATTCATACACGGAAAGGTCAAAAACAGGATAGTTAGAGAGGAAAGTACATCCATGCCCGAACAGCGATTTCGAACCCAGGACCTCCTTATCCGCAGTCAGGCACGCTGACCACTAGACAAGTTGGTCGGCTTTTTTTTTCTTGTAGACTATATTCGTCCATTTTTATAAAATTTTTATTTTTATCACCATAGTCCAAATGCTGCCCACCCTGTCTAGTGGTCAATGTGTCTGGCTGCGCAAAGAGAGGTCTTGGGTTCGAATCCCGATTTGGGCATGGATATACTTCTCTCTCTCTATCTATCCTGTCTTTGTCCTTTCTTTGTATGAATGAGGTGTGAATGGTTGCCTACCCTGTAAACTGGTACCTATGGCATGTATGTACTGAGGAAGTCCGACTCTATATTAAATTACGGTTCAGTTGGAAAAGTGGAGAAGCGCATTCCATATTGCCAGCTTGAACCGAGATGGCACAGGATAACAACAATATACTGCCCAGATTTAGCATTAGCTGACACTGATTCATTTTTTCTTAACTTAAGAACTTCTTGCAGAAGATAAAACGACAGATATAAAAAATTAAAGGTAAAAATGTAAAAGATTTTTTAAACAGCTTAGAGGGGAGGAACTTGGGAATGAAAACAGGAAGGCACCGAAATTCTAATAAGAATAAGGAATATCATTTTAGTTAAAAACATTTTGGAGGAAATTTATTTTAAAATTTAGGGGAGTTTCCACAAAAAAATTACCTCGAAATTTCAAAATGCTCTCTGATAGAGTTAATTCATGCTTTAATCAAGCGAATATTGTGAAGAGGGTGTGCTACATACACTAATATGACACGGCAATTTTAAATTCTTTACTCAATATGCTGGAAATTAAAATATAACACCTTTTTAGGTAAACAGACATGCAAAATATATCAATAAGGGGAAATTTAAGGAATATTTTAAGATCCTTAAATTTTTAGCGATTCTTCCACAGGATCGACTTTACAGACTTTCGAACAATAATATTGTTACAGTAATAATTTTTTTAATAATTAATAAATTATATTTTTTCCTCTTGTGAAGTCTTATTATAATATTCGTAATTTTTTCTTGGAATACTATTGAACATATCATATGTCGTGAAAGCAGACACAATCTGATAGATTAACGATGTCATTCTCATGCGGAACAGGTAACGAGTTCGATACCCGTCGATGCCGAAAACTTGTTGTGCTGATAATTTATTTACTCTAATCTAACGCAAGATGAAATATCTCTCACTATTGCCACAAGATAATTTAGAAAGAAACTAGCATAGTGTCAAGTTTGTCATTTGACATTTGTTCATTCTATATTGAACTGTTTGAAAGAGAGCATTTATGTCAAGTAATTTAGCATTATTTTTCAGAAAGTCGATTTTAAATAAATTGAATGATACGAAAATAAAATTATGTAATTAATTCTATAAAAGGAATGTTTTTTCTTTTCACCCTAAATCATATAAACTAAATATATGATAAAAAAAATGGATTCCGAAATTTGATTTTATAAAAAAACTTCTTCACATTATTTATCAAATAATACTCTATGTAGGGAATGAGGCGTGGGAAATCAAGCACCCGCATACATCTGTGGAAACTTGCCTTCTCGTAGTTGACATAGGAACAAAAAAAAATCACCCATCCCCTGAAAATATATTCAATTTTTCAAAATCCACCCTTCTAATTCGGAAGTTTTCAGCACAAGAACGGAAGTCGAGAACACGATTGTTATTTCAAGCAAAAATAAGCGGAACAAGACGTCAAATTAAAACAATACATCACCACTCTTCCAAAATAAATTAATTTTACAGTCCGCTGGGCTGTAAGAAGTCAACAGGCACTTCCAGTGACACACGCGAAGACAGGGGGGGGGGTTTCCCCCTTCCCATTTTGATCATGACTCCCTCAAATCCATTCTAACCACCCCCCTGCTCATCAAAAACATCCCCATCCTCTGGGGCACGAACTGAAGTGAAGAACGACTACAGGAAGCAATTGGCATCTCATTATTCCAGTCACTCCCCAACCCCTGACTGCAGAAAGCATTTCTTCTCCCCAACCATTTCGAATTCGAAGTATATTGAGCCCAGTTGAACACAGATCAGGATCTCTCCCTTTGTGGCTCTACGGTCCGAGCGCAGGACGACCGTTGGCACAGAGGGTAAATATTGTGATATTTGGACACCCCTACAGGGGTTGGGGGCTGACTTATTATTGGATGATAAATGATACGCCTCTGTCCACAAAGAAAGAGGTGATAAAAAGAGATGCCATAAAAAAAAGCAAAAATATATTAGCTTATGAGGGGAGGAGGTTATTCATCTGGGCTCCAAATGAACTGCGTGGGTGATGGAAAGTCCAGCACTCTTGGACAAAATATGAGTTCATTTGGCCTCAGTCGTGACAGCGTACACACAATCAGTTGTTAATTCTATAGTTGAATTCAACATTACAGGCGCAGTTTCTTGATAACATATAAATGAATAAGACGAGCATATAGTTGCTGAAATATTGGAGAAATCTTAACTGCAAGTGGCTTTGACAAAGGAAAAATATAAAATTCAACATATAGGAAGACGTGTACTGATGTAGACTTGATTACGTGACAAGTTTACAAATTTCATTGATGTCATTCGATGGCAGGATCCTATGATGAAATTATTACACTCATCAAAGTTCCATTGTGGTATAATTCAATGGCATCTTTCGATTTTGCAGCTTTTACATGGCGTGCTGGATTTGGTATCCATAATTAGATAATCTGAAAGTGTTTTGAGATATTCATATAGGACTTGGTTCGATAATAGATCGAATTTTCAATTTCTCATTTCTGTCTAAATTTGAGGGGTATTGTTTGACCGTATTAAATGACTTTGTAACACTAATATATTGGCCTAAATTCAGTAGCATTGTTATTCATTTTGGTTCACAGTTCAAATATTGATGGAATTTTGGATTTCTTTTTTGAGCTATGATTTGATTAGTATAAATAGATAACAAGAAATGATTTTGGAAACACTAATTTTTGTATGTATTCAGTCGGTATTGTTCGCGTTTACATGGCAAGTAATTGGAACCTTTTATTAGTTCTCGGTACATACCAAAAGTTCGGTAATGTTGACTTTTATGATATTTACATAGATTTACGTTCGATTATATAATCAGATTTATAAGCACTTACATTGGTCAAGGTTTGGTTAACTGACAGAATTTTAAAGTCGACACAAATCATCATTCATCGTGAATGGTAAAATCGTTTTACAATTTGTAGAATTCTAAGAAAACTGTAAGAATTTAATAATGTTAATTTTAGTCAATCGTTTTTAGGTTATGCCCACATTTTAATGCATTTTACATTCAGGTATTAATTAAACCAGAGGCATCATTTCACTAAAAGAACATTACGACCGCCAACTAATTTATGTGCCTCAGTCACAATTGTTGTTGTCGTGTGCCAGCTAGGCTGGCAATATGGGGTGCGCTGCTCCACTTTTTCAACTGAACCCTATTTGGTGTGGAATCCAACTTCCTCAGTACATACATGCCATAGGAACCCGTTTATAGAGTAGGCAACCATTCACACCTCATTCATACAAGGAAGGGACAAAGATAGGATAGATAGAGAGATATAGTACATCAATGCCCGAACCGGCATTAGAACCCAGGACTTCCTTATTCGCAATCAGGCACACTGACCACTAGACAAGTTGGGCGGCCTCAGTCACCATAAGTGAACATGAAAGATCTTTGGGTGGGTAGAGTTCTGGCTCTGGCTACAGAAATAACGTGCTTTTCTTAACCCCACTACGACTTTTAACTACCATAAGATGTTTACATCTTATGTCTATCATGTAGGACTGGGAAGACATAATTATTTTGATAAGGATGTATTTTTAGAAACTCCTCATTGGCACTATCAGCAGCTTCTAATAAAAAGTCAATAAGGCTTAAACTCTACTTCCAGAGTAAAATTCCAGTATTGTATATATCGTGAGATAGAGAGAAATGATATCTATTACAATTCTCTCATTCCCAAGAGATATTTCACAAAAATGAAATCAGTCGGCAGAAACATTTCCCAAATCACAACCAACAAGATTATTCAACAGCCTGCACATGAATGTGCCCGCATTTTACACCACTCCAACTCCCAAAAGTCCAGTAATAGGCCCAACACCCCCTCCACTTGGTCTGATATATGGCGGACAGGATATTCCTCTGGCCAGCGCTGGGGTTGGCAAAGAAATTCCATGCATTACCAGGCTTTGCGTGTAGTGGAGTAGGCTGGTCTCCCTCCCCTTGATGCCGGAGATCTTGACAGACCCTCCTATAACCCGAATTCGATGATCGAGTTGCCCACCCTATTTTTTCCCTGGTGACTGCGAAGGGTGCTGGTCCCCTCCCTACCCCTGCGATTCATGGATCAACCCCCCACCCCTAGCAGCTCATCGCATTTTTGCCAATGAAACGGTCGGCGCCCCAGACGTCAAAAGGCCAAGATTGAAGCCCCGGCCGAAGGGGGGGGGAAGGAAGGGCGGAGACAGGGGATCAGCAGCCTTGAGTTGACTCACGATTCCCTGATCACTGACTGGAAAATAGATAATTCGGAATAATCGAGAAGGGATCATTCGAATCAAGATCAATCTAAATGACTTGAAATCAGCAACTAGTATAGTTGTACATATCAGAATTGAAAGGAAATCTCGATGTAAATATATTTTTATTCATTCACGTTTCCGAAATTAATAGAATTTATTTCTCTTTATTAAATTGCATCCTTTTCTGATTACCAATTTGTTGTTGCACCAGCATGCTAACTTGCACTTAGTTCTGAGTTGGGCTCTACCAATTGAACAGAAGCAGCAGGGTGGATTCTTCATGATTTTGAAGCAAGGACCAAACAGAAAACTCCCAATGCTTGGCCGACCACCGCCGCCGAGCTGGCAGCCGAATGGTTAGCGCTCTTGCCTTCGGTTCAACAGTTCGTGCGTTCGAATCCCACCTTGGGCATGGATGTTTGTAGTGGTTCGGAATCCACTTTAAACGTAAGTCCCGGTCTAATTAGTTCTCGTGTGCAAAAAATGACCGTTGAGCGACAAACAAACCAAACCAAACCAACCGGCAACCACCAGAGGTATCATTTCACTTGGACGACACTGCGACAACTCCCAATTTTAACATGCCCCAACCGCCATTGGCAAATACGATGGATTTTCAATTAAGCCGGGATTCGAACTCACTACCTTCCGATAATGAGACCTGGCCACCGCAGCCCCGATTGCCTATTTGTGGCAAACCAAGTCCCTAAGTACAGTCCCTTTGCTCAGTAATGTTGAATCATTGCTGTATGACGAAGTTGACACCTCATGCAGCCTCCTCTTCATCGAACCAGTACAGGGGAAAATAGACTCAATGACAGTTCATTGTGAATGAACCTCCTTAGCATGAAATCAGAGACCTAATAATACCAACTTTCACTTTAGCTTTGAGTTTGCAAAATCATCTTTTGGGCAGGTCTTATGTTTGAATCTAGGCAATTTTTTGATCAAAAGGAATCTTATTTGACATCGCGCAGAGAAAACGCGAATAGCTGAAGGCTAAAAGCCTTTTAAAAACCGTACAAATTCTTCATGGATGGAGGACCATATTCTCGTATTGCAAATGAGGAAACCCGGAAAATTCTGATGTATCCTCTTCGACAAATGTGTGTGCATGAAGAAACCATAAATCCAACTCCCATCTTACGTAATTCAATTGTGGCTGATATCGAACCCACGATCTTCCTCTCTAAAGAATGCAGTGTCACCACAAGGTCAGTTGAAACCCAACAATGGAGAAGTATGTTGTGCCCGGTTCGCACATCTCTTGTAATCAGTTCTTGAGAATTATCTGAGTTTTTATCATCTATGAAAAATTTAGTGGTTCCGAAATGCCAATTTCATAATTTGTAACTTTATATACTAATATCAATATAATAACTTTTTCACAATATTTTGAGAACAATTTTTATGTAAAATAAAAATAAGTAACTTTAAATATATATATATATATATATATATATATATATATATATATATATATATATATATATATACATTTTTCATAAGCTGAACACAACTTAAATGCATTTCTTTTTATTCAGTAATAAGAAAAGTCGATAAGGGGCTTACAAAATTTATTGAATGAAGTATTCTATACTAAATTACGTTGAATTTAATAATTTTACGTTGCCAACTGATAACATTTACATATATTTCTTATTTTAGTTTAGTGAAAAACAAAATCTGTTATGCGTATGAATTTATTATTTTCCTTTCAATTTTTCGATCATACAGAGTCAATTATTGTATATTGTTAAAAATAAACATGAATGAGAAAAAAGTGCTTTTTTTCTAAATACTTTATATCCTTAAGCTTTTTTTTTTTTTTCAACATAATCCATATTGTCCAATTTTTCCCTTCTTAAATCAAATTTTTTCTCCAATTTTTTCCTTTCATATATAAGCAACAAAATATTTCAATGTTTAATGCATTCGATTGTAGTTGGTTAGCTTGATTCTTTGTCACAATTTGTGTATGATAAATTTATCTCGATAACAAACGACTTAAGGTGTATTGCACGAGCTATTATAAATTTTGAACATTTAGCTGGAATGGAACTGTTGATATATCAAAATACTTTTCCATCCAACATGTGCCGCACATAAAGTAGGAATAACTCTTTAAAATAGGAAAATGTTAAATAGTAAAACTCTTATTGATAACTAATAATTCTAGGCATGCTGACTAAGATTTAAATGACATCCTTGAGCCTTTAATTCAGCAAGCTTGGGGTTTTTTCCCACACAGCTTGTGCGTAGGTACTTATAATGGTTCGGAATCCAGTTTAAATTGTTGGACATGGTTGGCTAATTCCCGTGTATAAAAAAGTAGCCATAGAGCAATAACTCAAAATTTGAGTTAGGTGTATAGAAATGTATTTGGTTAAGGTGTGTTTTTGATTTTAGTCCAACCAAAGGCAATCGTGTTGATAAGACCTATGTCCTACAGTTGATGTGACGTGTAAGTTGTAGAGGAAGAATCCATCTCAGATATCAACCTCGTAATTTACCATGGGTCAATAATAAGATGTACTTTAAGCGCATGCATTCTTAACTTTATATATATATATATATATATATATATATATATATATATATATATATATATATATATATATATATATATATATATATATATGTATATGTATGTATATATATATGTATATATATATATGTATATATATATATATATATATATATATATATATATATATATATATATATATATATATATATATATATATATATATATATATATATATATATATATATATATATATATATATATATATATATATATATATATATATATATATATATATATATATATATATATATATATATATATATATATATATATATATATATATATATATATATATATATATATATATATATATATATATATATATATATATGTATGTATATATATATATATGTATGTATATATATATATATGTATATATATATATATGTATATATATATATATATATATATGTATATGTATATATATATATGTATATATATAGATGTATATATATGTATGTATATATATATATATATATATATATATATATATATATATATATATATATATTACATAATTTTGATAATTATGGTACTCCGGGAAACAAAAAGCACTTCCGTGAAAGTAATAAGAACTGACAGTTGTAAAGAACACTTTCATCCGGAACATGGAACAAAAGATACTTCTCTTTCAATCTTCTCTCGGAACAAAGACACTAAATGTTTTCAACAAGCTAACACAGACCGCTAAAAGAAAGAAAAACTGTAACCGCAGAAATGAAAGGCTCTTACGTCCGGAATTCCTTTATTTCAAGTTACGGACGTAAACTATATGTAACACGTCACAACGAACAATATTTACGTTTCTCAAACGATAGCTCGTCTCTGCTCGGGCTTCGAAACACGCCTTTCGATAGTTTAAGCGATTCGACTTCGTGTATCATAAAAAATTTCTACTTTTTTCTTATTACCTTTTTACATTCGAAGCTGCTATTGCCAAAACCTTCGAGTTCAAAAAGCCTCTAATTTTTCTACAAGACCAATAATTTGGCAAGAGAGTGATTTAATGCCCTCATGTTAACTTTTCCGTGAGATTCACTATACTCTCAAAAACAGAAGAAAAGAGCTTTGTTCCATGACTCCATTTTGAACACGGAACTCTGGGAATATTATTGGCGATGCAAAATCGTGTTAAGAAAGGACTTCTTTGCCTCGGTATCAATAACACAAAGGCGACCGCTTAGGAAATACTACACTTCAATATGCAACTCGCATCTTCGTTTTCCATTTTTTTATTATTCAATGCATTTAAAAAAATATTTTTTTCCTTCCTCCTCCCTTTCATTAGTTAAAAAATAATGCTTATGACTCAACTTTTCAAAACATTTTTTTTTCTACCTTCTGCAATATTTTTTATAAATGAGGCAAATACTTCTATCTCTTACTAAGCTGAATATATGACAAATAAACACATGATTCACATAAATCTTTGAAAAAAAAACTGTAGATTCGAAATACGAAAATTTAGATGATCTCTTCATAATACGATTTTTTAAAATCCTAATTCAAAAAAAAATTAGTGTGGAGGACAATTAATGGTAAATTATATTCTTCTTCTTCTTCTATTGACTCGACAAGCTCGTGTAGGCTAAGTCCTTCCTTAGAACACTTTTCCACGCCGGCCTTTGCTTGGCGACAGACCTCCAGTTCTTCACTTTTAAAATGCTAAGATCCTCATGTACCGCATCCCACCATCTGAGTTTGGGCCGACCCCTGGGTCTTTTCCCGATGGGTTTGTAATGCGAGATTTTGTATGTCAGGATGGAGAGGTCTAGGCGGCAAATGTGTCCTGCGAATTTTATACGATTTATCTTGATAGTCATTATAATGTCATGGTCTTTTAGCACCCCATAGATCTCAAAGTTGTAGCGATGCCTCCAACAACCTTCTTTATTGACAGGGGTAAATTATAATAAATTATAATATTTAGAGATTAATAAGTCAAGTATTTAAATGTATCACTATTAAAATATTAAGTAAAATAGTTTAAAAAAATTAAATTAACTCTTAATAAATGTTAAGAAGACCAGAGCGACTAATAGTTACAAAATGTGATATACTATATCCAATAAAGTAAACAGTGATCAGTTGGTTATGGAATACTTAAATCTTCTAACAATGCAACCAACAGTCTTATGAAGATATGAATATTGGTTGACTGTCATGTTATTTTATAATTTCAAAGGAGCTGCAGTAATATTGTGTGCGACCGAGGGATGGCGCTACAATCCGTTGTCTGCATATTATATAATCCTTAGAACCTCCATTCAATTTGAAATCACTAAGTTGTTGTTGTTATTGTTGTGTGCCAGCTAGGCTGTCAATATGGGGTGCGCTGCTCCACTTTTCCAACTGAGCCATATTTGGTGTGGAGGCCGACTTCCTCAGTACACACATGCCATAGGGACCCGTTTATAGGGTAGGCAACCATTCACACCTCATTCATACAAGGAAAGGACAGGGACAGGATAGATAGAGAGAGGAAGTACATCCATGCCCGAACCGGGATTCGAACCCAGGACCTCCTTATCCGCAGTCAGGCAAATGACTAAGTTAAAAACTGTAATTAAAAATATGTCATGAATAATATATCATATTTTGTCATAAATATGAGACATAATTTGCGATTCTAGTGGAATTATGGTAATAGCTTGATCCGTTATGTAGGTTCCATAATAAGCAATTATCCATAAAATATAGGTAGGAGCCCAATTAATTTCAAACTCAACGTGTTCTGTGGTCTATCGGAGATATGTCGAGAAACATTTATCACCTTTTAACAGGGTTCAAAGGAGTTCACTGATAGGAACAAACTTTCGAAGTAAAGGCTCTTAAATTTGTGATTTCAGCCACCATTTTCTGTTTGCTCTCATCTATCAAGATGGATGTTTGGAAATTTTTTGGATTTCTATCTTTGAAGTGCATGAGCATGCTCCACCATCTATCAAAAGGCAATGCGTTGTGGACATGAAAAATTCCTAACAGCTTCCTTGAGCACTCTGACATCATTTTGGAAGATTCTTACAGAAAACCGTGACTTATGCCAGAGATTTCAGTTAGGAGAATCAACACTCTCCTCAAAATATTTTTTTATTTCACCACCCCTCGCTCCCGGGGGTAATTTGAAAAAGAGGGGTGCGTGACCGCCCACTTCAGGAGAGGCTTTTTGTGGGATCTATCTCACGAGAGCATAGACTCATGGGTCATTGGTCAAGCTGGTGTTTCACTATCCCTGTTGATATGGAGAACCAATTTCTATAAATGATAAGTGATACTAACAGCGCAGAGGATAAAGGGGGTGCTCCATGGAGAAAAGTTTGTAATGGGTTCAAAGCAATTGCTTCCAACTCAGCAGTTGAGTGATTTTATTCTTAACAAGTAATCACATTCAACTTTACGCGCAAGAAGTTAGCGAAATTAAGGTAATTCGAATATTTAAAAATAATCTCAGATTGTGATCTAAACTATTATCTTTACCATTACACCTAATTATTAAACCATCTTACCATTTAATAAGACATGAAATCGGCCAGAGTTCTTTTTTATAGTTTTGTTTGAAAAAGAAAAAAATAGTTTAAAATCACAAAAATGAAAGGGTTTGAAATTGATTCCAAACGTTCATGGCCGAGAGGGTGGCTAAGCTCACTAAATATTGATTTGATATAAAATTGAAGTAAATATAGTGCAAATTATGAAACGAAACAAACCACGAATAAATTATATAACTTTGATATTATGTATAAATGTACTTAAATTTACATTTTATTTTAGTTTACATCAAATGTAATTGTTTTATAAGAATTTTTACTGATTCAACAGAATCGATAAAATATGGGACTTTCCTTGTGCTCGAACATATCAGCGTCAGGCGATGCAATTTGAAAATTCAAAGGCAATGAAATCACTGCTCTCTTTAGAGAAGTTGCGATTATTTACAAAAATGATGTATCAAACACTTTATTTGATATAAGCTCATGAATATCTGTGAATTATAATATATTAAATAAATTTATAATACTTAAGAATAGAGTAAGCACTTACATGAGAGATTCAAATCCAAATCCACTTTAATTAATCTTCGTTATATATACTGTTATAATCTGTAAGAAAAATAAACACTGTGAGTATAATTTTTCTTTCATCAATATCCAAACAATGTATTAAACAATTTTCTAACAGTATAAAAATACTGTCAGGTCAAGGTAGGTGCAATAATTTGAGTTATATAAATTGTATAATACTTATGCATTGCATTACATTTCCAGAGAATGTTTAAAAAATATTTTATCATGTTTGTTGTTTTATTGTATACGTTACCATAGTCTATTCATATTGACCAAAAATCTTAAACACACACACACGTATGTATGTACACAATCAACTATTGTCACTTTCTATAATTTCTACACAACATCAGCCAAATGTTATCAAACCCTATCATATTTATATATTTGTGTATATATCAACTTTAACGTATTAAATAGATATTAATAATGATAAAGATTGCATCAAAACATCTATCTCAAGAATTTCCATGATTTGGAAAATATTCGAATGACGAGATTAATACCTGATCTGACAAACTCCTTTGAAATTTTTATATACCAGCTTTGAAAGGACATATGGTTTTATGCGTTTAATGGGGTATTGTAATATGCATCGCAGTATTTAATTAATCCAAATTCAAACCTTCTCTCATTTTACTTTTTATTTTATTATTTTTTTAAAAGGCCGTGAAATTTTGATGCTGCATCAGTAACATGTCTAATTAGCCCTCGTGTGCAAAAAATGACTGTTGAGCAACAAACAGTAATACTAAACCCTAAGGCAACAATTTCCTTCGATGTCAGTATTTAAAGATGTCTCTTGTACGCGGAACTCAGGACAATCCCCAGATCTTAATCCAGTCGGTTCAAAAAAATCCAGCTATAGTAAGCGACTAGCATTATTTTTCAGTCTTCAGCGGCAGTTAGAAACGCGATGGAAACATTTAAGGCCTTAAAAACTCCTTTGAATCTAGTATTGAGTGTGAATTTGCAGGTCATAATAATTGCTTAGCGATATAATTATATTTTGTCTTTCTTATACAATCAATTCTATAAATAATAACTTCTTTTCAAAATTTGCAGTAAATTTTAAAAGGTAAAAAACTTGCCTTTTAGCTTTTTTTTATGTATTTTGGATTTTTGTATTAAACAGCGCTGTAACCTTTATAGAAGTTTTCCTCTTTTTATATGAAATGATGCGGTGCATTTTAAATGTGTGAAAGACAGCCTAACTGCTATGAATCTTGTTTGCAACAACTTTCCTAGACAAACTTCATCAAAACGAAAAGTACTCCATACACTTTTCATTAGTTAAAAATCGAAGAATCAAACCTATAACCTTCTACTTAAAAGGAATATATTTTAGTTATTTTTTCTATTAACATATATTGCCTAGTGGTCAGAGTGCCTGATTGCGGATAGGGAGGCCCTGGGTTCGAATCCCAATTCAGGCATGGATGTATTTTCTCTCGCTGTCTATCATGTATGAATCTATCTTTGTATGAATGAGGTGTGAATGGTTGCCTGCCTTATAAATGGGTACCTATAGCATGTGTGTACTGAGGAAGTCGGACTCCACACCGAAGTAGGGTTCAGTTGGAAAAGTGGAGCAGCGCACTTTATATTGCCAGCCTAGCTGGCACAAAACAACAACATATATCTTTCCTTAATTTTAATCATTGCTTTCTATTATGTTTCCTTCCTTTATTTCCTCTGAATGACAATGGTTCCATTACTCGAGCTTTTTTACCTTTATCATATTAAAACATCGCCTTCCAATTGGGTAAATTAGCTCTTTGTTCTTCTGCTACAATCTCCAAGTTCGATTCCTGCTTACAGCATAGATGTTTATAGTGGTTCAGTATATACTTTGACACAGACATCCTTATCCAATGAACCATTATGCGCAAAGGAAAATCTAGCCATAAATTGCAAATATCACTTTAAAAAAAAGCAAAAATGCTTAAAATTTAATATATTACTCGACAATTTTTTTAAGTAAACTATAAATTATGCACAATTGGATAATAATATATTAAACATGACATAAATAAGTACTGGCAATTTAGAAATATGCATAAATGAATGGAACTCATTATGAATCTATAATCATATGCAGAATCATCCTTCTTCAAAGAGAATTTTCTTATTGAGAAAATTGAGAGAGACTCCATTGTAGTTAAAAAAAGAAAAAAAGAATTAATAGTTCTAACCAACTAAACAATATATTTTCTAGGTTTGAAAATAATTACGCTTTCTGTCGAGAAAACTATTGCTTTAAATTATCCCAGAAATAGCTGTAATTTTTACCACAGACATTGAAAAGACTTACGAAAGCAATTTACTTCGGGAAACAAAATTGCCTCCTTCTCCTGTGAGCCAGTAATTCTATGATTATTTTTTTTTGTCCCTTTTCTCTCCGGTGTGGTATAAGAATAACAGGAACAGGAGAAAATGAAGACGTTTTGCAAAGCTCGCCCGAACTGGAGGAAGTTCATGTTTTCGCACCATATGCAGGTTGATGCCACTCTTTTTCCACTAATTATCTTTAAAATAACTTTTAACCTCCCCCCCCCATTCCAACCTAGTGTCGCATTGTAGATGCGGTTGCATTTCTTTTCATCCTCGAAAAGTTTGAGATTCGGTATAAACATCAAATATGAGTTTTCGACTTTGATTTTTTTTTTTTAAAATTTTAATTTCATTTGGGGTGTTTGTATGTCTATAAAAGCAAACATTTGGAAGCTCTATTCACTTTTCAGAAAGTGTATTTTTTTGGGGGCGGGGAAGGGAAGGCAAAATTAAAATCGTAGCGTAAATGACAATTTTCGTTTCGGAGGTGAAAAAGAGGAGACAATGGGCTAAAATGTAGTTTGCAATTAATAAATAAGAAAGGTTTTTCAATGCTTTCATTTTCGCTGGATGGGCGTTTATTTTTGTTGCTTTGAGTAAGCTCACGTTATCGCTAAGTAAAACAACTTCCTACTTTCATTTCCATGCTACTTTCATTTTCATACATACATTTTCCATGCTAGTTTAAAATTTCAGTCATGCTTTTTGCATCGCATTTCTTTCCAATGAAGTTGATTAAGCCATTTATTTTGAGATAAATGGCTCAAAAAGGAAAATGATGAAATAATTTTATATATTTATAACGAGAAAACAAAATATTTCATTAAATATCATGATTTTAAACTAAACTCCATGGCACGACAGCCCATGTGGGCCAAGGCCTACAGTGCCCATAACTGTTTTCATGACCGAAGGCCCTGGGGTGCGAAATATATGTCCCAGTTAGGTGGACAGCCTAACGTAAGACCCCCAGTGTTTAGTTCCCAAGCATGCTTGGTATTCAGTTACTCGACCCACTGAAGAGATGAAAGGCTGAGTCAATCTTGCCCAGCCCGAGGATCGAACCTCGGACTGTCATGGGAGCGTGAAACGCTGCCACTGAGCCACCGGGCTTTTCAAATATCATGATTTTAGACAGCCATATTCGAACATTTAAATGCAACATAGGCTATTTTGGAGATTGCTGGAAGAGGGGGGGGGGCTTTCGCAGAATACTTCTGAAGTATATAAATAAACTCTCAAAATGCGTGACATTTCTGCCACAACCGGATGTATTACGTGGTGGAGCTTTCCCTGATAACCTAAGAGACAATGCAAGTGCTCCGTCTATGTTTATAAATAAACTCTCTCTAAACAATGAGTGATTTTCATTTCAGTAGAAAACAACAACAACAGTAATAATAATAATCTCACCATAAGTAATTGAGTTCGTGAACTATCTTTGTTATACACGTTGATCAATAATGAACAAGAGAAACGCAGAGCCCTCTAGCGTTGTAACAGTTGTACGCAGTTGTAACGCAATGTACATTATAAAACAATGTGTTTAGCATGAAGATTTGCTTGGTTCACAGAAAAGTAAGTACTTCTATATAATTATATGAACCTTTAAGAATTACTTTAAAATATTCAAATTAAAACTTCTATTAAAACACAGTAAAAACAATATAAGTTTTACAGATTTTTGGCCTTTTATTCAGTAATTGTAGGAATAAATTTACTAAAATAACTCAAAATTTCTTATCTTTAAATTTTTCCCAGAAAGCATTTCTCTTGAATGCATTTCTTAACCAAAAATACAATTATTTTTCGTACATGATATACGGACCATTCACCACAAGAATTTTCCATTTTCATGTTCCCACAAAACTTAAAAGTGTAATATCCATTTCAATAGAACGCTCTGCGATCGAATCTTAAACCCATCTTTATGAGCCAGTTGCGGTCGCAAACAGACCGTAAATCGTCAGTTACGGTTACAAATAGAATTTCACCTGTTGTTTAAGTGGATGGCGCCTAAGAAGATAATGATTATAAAGAAGTGCATCTGTTAATGACAAGGCCGACTGTTCTGGGCGAGAACAACAGATGTCTGCTGAGTTGGTTAACAAACGACTCTGCAGGAGTTGGACTGTAATAATCTCACGGTAAAATTTATGACCATCCCCTTGCACAGAGACCACAGCAAACGAAAAGTGGTCATTAAGTTTTATAGTAGACGATTTTATGAGTTAGGTTTTGCTTTGATTATTTTGCCTGTGCCACTGATTTTTCATTTTCGTTTTGTTTCAATGGGTATGATGAGTTGTCAGAAAATTATGTAATAAATGTGCGGATATTTATTATAGAGGCACTAAAAAATCTTTTTGTTTTCTTAAATTGATCTTTGGAAAAAGACTGCAATTTTAATCAAGTGGGTGTAAGCTATGAAACTATTGTCATCGAAAATAACTATCACTATAAACGGCGTTACATTGTCGTCATTGTAGCAGAGTGGATCAAAGATACTCTAACCTCATAATGGTCACTATGTTCACAGATCGACGCATCGTCCACCTTTTGTGTTCCTACTAGTACGAGATTAGGTAAGGTATAATTTTTTTTGTGCAATACACAAGGCCCGATGTAATAGCTGTTTTAGAGCACGTTTATTAAATTCTGCAGTTCATTGATCTTTTACTCTATTCATTCAACTGTTTTCTAAAATCCAATAAAAATGTTATAAGCATTTTAGAATTTTGGAGCTTCTAATTCTATTTTGTAACTGAATATTGCCGTTTACCATTGTCCATTAATCAGGCGAAGTCGATGAAGCATAAACTTTCCCATAATCCAATGTCAAGTATTATGACCACAATCCTATAATCCAATGTCAAGTATTATGAATAAGACAAAAAAAAAAGCTTCTAGGCATCATTAGTATGTATTTAATATGAAATCAGAGACAGTTTTTCATTGGAAAGCAATAGCTGGACATAAAAAAAGTCAAATGATCATCAATAGTTATTTGCCAAATCAAATCTAAATCCAGCTTAGACAACGGTAGGAATTTTGTTAGGTTTATTGTGTCTTAGTTGTGGAAATGTGTGCTTATTCACTGGTTCTTTAAAATGCAAAATTTCTATTTTGATCCTAGGCAGCAGACATAGACATAGGGGATGAGGCATCTGGTCTGTACCTCAAGTTATCAGAAATTAATTCACCACGTAATGCATCTGGTTGTGACAGGATCCGAGACAATGTTGAATAACAATAAAATATCATGTGAGCTCCAGTGGCTCAGTAGCTTCACGCCGCTTCCCGTAAGCTCAGCAAAGTGAAGCATCATTTGCCGCGGGCAGTGGTTGGGAGGTGGACCACGGTGTACTCTCCTTCACTGGGTTGCTGGAGCTCCGTGGGTTGGGGCAACACCCCCTAGATACCTAGTATCTAGGGGGTGTTGGTTGGGGACGTGTCCACGCTCATCTGTGACGTCCAAAGTCCTTCCGCTGGTGTGGCGTGGATGTGGAGAGGAGGGTGCCAGCTCAGGTGTGGCCTCGTTACCTAACCGTGGTTCAAAATTAAGAAGCACCTTAAAATGAGCAAAAGTCGTACATTCACCTTCGTAGTGCTCATATACAAACGAAACACGCATCCTGTTGACTTAATTCGCGCAGCCAACGGCATAGCGAGCTTGGCTTGCCAAGTGTCATGGGCAACAAACAAACAACAAACAAAATATCATGTAGCATGCACTTGAAAGTAATTAAGAGGGAATATCCGTATTACTTTTTCTCCTGAAAAGATTTTCCGTGGACAGTAAGCTGTATTCACTAATCGCCAAGGAGAAGAACTTCTAAGCATTCCCCCCATGACAGAGAGATATTCATGCAGAAAGCAGAATGACAATGATCTTTCATTGTTCAACAACAACTGGAATCGAATCCAGTAACTTCCGTTCTGAGAAGCATATTCTGACCACTAGACTATTGGAAACCTTGTAAATTATGCATACTAGTATTTCGTGAAGTATGGCGATAAATATTCATGCAGAAAGAATTATACTTTCTGCGTGAATATTAATCATGATGGAGTGTTTTTCAGGTATCTTCCCAGGCGTCACAAGACTACAGTCCACTATTTTATTAAAAATAGTTCCTGATGTGGCTGATATTCAAATGCTATTGGAAATAAGTTCATAAACCCTTCCCAATTAGTATGTTGTTGTAATATGGAGTGCGCTGCTCCACTTTTTCAACTGAAGTATATTTTAATGTGGAGTCCGACTTCCTCAGTACACACATGCCATAGGGACCCGTTTATAGGGTAGGCAACCATTCACGCCTCATTCATACAAGGAAAGGACAAAGACAGGATAGATAGAGAGAGAAAGTACATCCATGCCCCGAAGCAGGATTCGAACCCAGGACCTCCTTATCCGCAGTCAGGCACGCTGACCACTAAACAAGTTGGGCGGCCACATTTAATATCAAAACTTAATATAACTGAAAGTAAACTGAAATATAAATGGAAACCAATGTCTATGATTCAACTCACATTTTCAATTTTGGTGAAAAATGAAAGTCACGATATTCCTTTTACACGCATAGTAGAATTAACGACAGTTTCGGTCATTATGAAAGCTGTAGACATTTCTTAGAGCAAATATATTAATGCGATTATTTTTATAACTCCTATAATTTTTCTTTTATATTTAAAAAAAATGAAACGGATTGATATTAATATAGATTTGAACATTACTTGAAGAACCTTTCTGTCAGCTTCAACTTATCAGGAAAGCTTATGAAAATATTTTCTTCTTTTGGGGAGCTGATATTCAGAAAAATCTACTGTATAATGATCCACTATTTAGCTATTGACCATAAAGGCTAACAAAAAGGAATTTCCCACCATTCGAAAAGAGTGAGGGGGAGGGGAAGAATAATGTCTCCCTATTGCTGGTAACGAAAAAAGTTGGGGGATAACTTGGACAATCCCTCAGAACTGGCAGCTGTTGACGAAAGGACTTATCGGAGTACCCGGCAATATCCCTATTTGTTTGTGTTTGCTCTTTTGTGGGTATCTTTAAAGCTCGGATCGCCGCACACTGCGGACAGCTGGCAAGATCAATCCTCACCATTTCCAATGCGTTGGTCATTTCCTATTCCCCTCCTCCAAGCCTCCCGTAAATCTGACAACCCCTTTTCTTCCTCCTCTCACCCGCAAGCACCCCCGTGAAATGCTTAGAAGCAACTACAGAGGATTAAGGCTGAGTAATAGCCGTTGAGACGACCGCCTACGTGGGTCAGCGAAAATAAACAGAAATATGGAATGGAGGGTGGAGGTGTTGAAATTTCGATAGTCATTGTTGGACCCTCCCTTATTAAAGGAGTGTGTCGCAGATTTGTGTGCCTATTTTATCGGTTGAAGAGGTTATTTATTACGAACTCTCAAAATCACCTACTTCGCACTGGACGAAGTGGCTCGCACCAGTTTCCGTTCGTTGTAACAGATTGTGACATCCTGTGAGTACATATTTGCAAACAAAGCTAATTGCAACAATTAGATGCGACTTAACAAGTCCGTTGGAGTTGTAGGCGTCACTCTTTTCTTGAGATGACGGCCAGTTCCAGACAGGCCAGGAATTGAAGCAAGTCTTGCTCACGCCTAATTCTTCAATTAGCCGATGCTGGGCGTGGGGATGGGCCTTGTAAACTTCAAAAGCTGTTTACGTGGGCGGGGAAAAAGACATGGAAATGAAGATGATTAAGTGGTGTTTCTCTGAGTTCCTCGCATGGGTTCCATGGAGTACTCGACGCAGGATGTCTTTGCATGCATGATTAGCGCCCACTTTGCAACTGTTCCGCTTGAGAAACGGAAAGCTTTCATGTTAATTCATAGCTTTTACAAAGAAATGTGTGTGTCTGAAGTATATATTTGTAGTTGAAAGGGTAGGATTGAAATACTTGAAATTAATATATATATATATATATATATATATATATATATATATATATATATATATATATATATATATATATATATATATGTTCAAAAACTTGAAAAAAGCTCGTTAAAGATTAAAGTTCATTTTTTATCATTATAAGGAATTTCATCATTTAAATTAAGGAATAAAAAGCAGAAAAAAATGGTATTAAACTTTTTAAGAAACACAAATAATTTATCAAAGTAACAACCATGTATTTGGAATAGTTTTCAATTCTTGATAAAAAAAATCATGTTGTCGGGCTACATTTTTTTTTGTTGACGGTAGATGGTTGATTTTACAAATGTACTGAATTAAATCATTATTTCAGTACAATTTAAAAAATGCAATTTTTATTTACAGATACGATAGTTTCGAGTAAAATGTAACTAACTAAATGCTAACCTCTATAATAAATATATGTACATTCTTTCGAAAATATTTTAATTTAAATTTTATTCAAATATTTGAAAAGGGAATTTAATATAACTTTTCGTAAATACATATATATATATATATATATATATATATATATATATATATATATATATATATATAGTAATTTTTATAATACATAATTCTCCATCATGATTACATGGAATGAATATATTAGCTCTCATGTGGAATATATTTATTCTTTGCTGAACAATTGCTGCAATAATTAATATCTTACGTCAGCAATATTGAGCATACCAATGTTATCTCACGCAATTGTTTTCAACCAATCATTGACAAAGATTCAGCTCTATAAAGTCGATACATTTACACGGTAAATAAAAGTGTTTTTTAATTAAATAAATTTTTATTAAGTCACGCCTTTCAGTTGGATAAAGAAATAAACCATTTCAAACACGTGATAAAACATCAATAAAATTATTAAAAAAATCTTCCGGAAAAAGATCCGACATTCAGATTAACACTTCGCCAAGCAAGCACACTTTTTCGCTTTTGGACGCAATCGCATCGATGGCGAACCACTAAGTGTAAAAAATCGTGTAACGCCCCGCTGGAAGCCATCGTTCAACGTTGGTTAAACCATGCTTAATAGAAGACGATCAAACGAATTTCTGGAGGAAAAAAGAAAGAAAGAAAACGAGAAATAATAAATAAAAATGAATGTATAACTATCGTCTGCCAGAAATGCTGATGTCTTTGAAATAGGAGACAGAGACGTAACCAAAATAAGAAAATCAGGAGCGAGCAGGGGATGGTAGGGGTGGATTGGACGACAAAGCAGACATGGTTAGGCGCTCGAGCGATTAGAGATTTAGATCTTTGGCTACCGTTTCTGCATTTTTTTTAAAATTTTATTTTTATATTCCAGAATAAAATGCAGGAAAAATTTTTTTGAAGCATCGTTATGTAGGATGCTATTGATTTTTATTTTCATCAGTATTCATACGTTATCTTGCAAGTTTCTACATCTCTACTCCCCTTTTTCTTTCTTTTAAAAAAAATTGGGTTTTTTATTGTTTAAGAAATATTGTAAGATGTTAAAATGTTTTCTTCAAATGTTAGTTATTATTTTTTTATTATCTAAAACAATGTGTACAATTTATCTTACTGCATTGAATATGGTATTCATTTTAATGAAAATTGAATTTAAAAAAAAGGTTACGTTTTGGTTTGCCATATATAATTTTCATATATTCCAAAACAATATAATAATCTGTATTACGATAAGATTATAATAAAATGTAAGTTTTTATTTTGTGCACCTCTTTCAAAGTCGTGATAGATCCTTGGCAAAAGTTTTCTTAATCGATTCGCTGTGATTTCGTAGTAGAAGGGAGTTCTTACGAAAAAGGTGTTCCAGGTTCGATTCCAACCACTGTTCAGTAATAGGAGAGGAATGGTGCTCTTTTGAATGCTTGTTGTGGGCTTAAGAACTTAGAAGTTTTCCCAGTTTTCCCCTTCGTGATGCATACATGTTGCAAAATCTTGAAAGTTAAGACACCAAGGATATCATATAAAAAATTTAAAAAAAGAAACAGAATAGATGTTAGACTAGATGGTTTGCTACATTAGAAAGCATGAAGGAGAATGTCAAAACGATAATCTTTCAATCATCAAGAATCGAACTTAATACCTTCCACTTACAGAAAGAATGTCTTTTCCAACAAATCATATAGATATTATGATTGATGTAAAGTCATGCGGTGTTTTATTAATCATAAGACTTATGATAATATATTTTTTATGATGAAATATTTCATCACAACCGGGACCTTTCTCATCAAAATGTTTTGTGCAAAATCAAACTGGTGTTGCACCCAATAAATCTCAACATCCATCCTAAGAAAAATACCTTAAAATTTATTTTGGAGGATTTTAAATTGTATTCCAATATTTCCGAAGAAAGAAAAAAAGGCTTAAGTGAGTATCAAAACCTTTTGGGCTATGGAGAACAAAATCTGACAATAGGAATATAGCTTTAAAAGTTAATCAATCTGCGAAATTATTACTAAATGGCAAATTTTAAACTTATAAATAAGAATGAGAAATATATTTTTAATATTAAGAATGTAAGGGGTTTTAGGAGATCTTGTTAGCAAAGATAAAAATCTCGAATAAAAGATGTCTTTTGGGTTTTGTATATAATTTAATATAGAAGATCTAAATTCTTTATTGAAGTGTCGAAATAATAATAGGTATTGCGCAGTATTTAAAATCTATCCAAACCATCCAAATCACAGTGCATCCATCACAACGTCACCCTTCAAATCAAGCCATCAGCCAAAATCATTCTACTAACGAGGGCCACCCACTTGGCGGGATTCTCCAGAAATGCACTCGAGTCGAAAAATATTGCGAATTCTTGATTCTGAAGGACACGAATCTCTTGTTGAACAACACTAAAACTGTTTTTAAGGGAATTCTGTATCTGCTTTACCGGATGCCGAAGATAACGGAGATATCAGAAAGAAGCCAAGAAAAACTGAAATCATTGGCGACATTCTTTTAGAGTGGCTCCTCTGCCACGATGTGTCATTAGTGCGTAATCTGATAGAGCTCCTTCTCCGAATTCCAGCCTAATGCTCCACGGACCCCCCTAATGACAATGTATTTCTCCGCCTTTTCTCTCGATGACTGCCGCGGTTTGGGAAGGCACTCTCTTGCGCAAGGTGAGCTTGATCTCATTTTCGGAAGTGAGCGTCCCCATTTGCGTATTAGACCAAGTTCGGCTTTCTCTTCAGTAGTTTGTTTTGCAAAGGGGCGAAACTATTGTATGACGCCAGAAGATTAGAAACATACTTAAGGTAAGGGGCTATTGCAGAGTTTGCTTGTTTGCATAATTCATTTTCGGTTGCCTCTATTTTTGTACACAGAACCTTCCAAATACAGCCTACGACTTTGCAAGTTTGGCTGAACAGGTTTCTGAACGGATAACGCTCTAGCCTTCGATTCAACAGTTCGTGGGTTTGATCCTAGTGTGAATGTTTGTAGTGGGTAAATGGATCAACTTTAAATCATGGAATCAATGTACAGAAGTAAGAGCAAGCACTTCTGAAGGAAATGTACTCGGTTCGATCTCTTAAACTGTTAAATAACAGCAGGTGGCAATGTGCTTTCGATTTTCGCGTGCTCGTGTGTTCGGGTGGGTGCTTGAGAATTTTCTAATTTTTTATTTCCTCAGCGACATGTGAAGATATCATTTTTATATGAAAAGTCACCTCGCAAGACAATAATATGAAAGGGTCTCATCTACGTGGGGTTCTTTAAATTTATAGACCTAATTCTAGGAAGCTGTGTTGATTTGTCATTGTCGAAAAGCGAAAAAGCGTCATCTTTATGGGTAATAATAAACTCTCCTCTGGGTAAAAGGCGCTCTAATTAAAGATATACACTCATCCCCCTTCTAGTCCACGATTTCCTTAGGGTCAACGGTCTGATGGACCTTGTCTGAATTCGTCAGACATTTGGAGGGTAAGCTACAACAACAACAATAAGCTTTAATTTTGCTCCTCGACACTGTTGAATAATGCGATATAAATATTGCAATTTTTATTAAATAATTCTGCGTTTTTTTGGAAAAAAAATAAAAATTTTGCAACTACTATTATTTGTTAGGATATCCTGTTCGCTATGCGAAAATAACGTCTCTATGATATAATACTTTCATTAGGACTACAAATGTCAAGAAATGAGTTTGTTTCATACTAAATTAACCGGTCAACGTTTCACATTAATGTACAATAACAATAATGCGAAATGTTGACTGGTTTATTTTGGAATTTCTTATATATATATATATATATATATATATATATATATATATATATATATATATATATATATATATATATATATATATATATATATATATATATATATATATATATATATATATATATTCTGACCGATGGCTGAGTGGTTAGTGGTACTGACTCCTGTGGTGTGGTCCCGGGTTCGGTGTGTGATTCCTGAGCTGTGGGTCCCAGGTTCGAATCCCGGTTCTGGCATGGATGTTACTTTCTTTCTCTGTTCTCTCTGTGTTTCTCTGTCCTTCCTTTTGTGTTGATGTATGAATGTCACCAACTCTATAAACGGGTTTGTGGTGTCTCTCTATAACCGCCTAAACTCTAATATATCGATATCTCTCTAAACGCCAACTCTATAAACGGGTTTATGGGCAACGCTACTCGCCTCCGTGACTTGGTTCACAGGTGCCCGCTGGGTAACGACGAATGAGTAGCAGTTTCTGGCCTTGTTGTGGCATAGGGTTCGTCACCCAAGTGCCTGCCGTTGAATATATATATATATATATACACATATATATATATATATATATATATATATATATATATGTATATATATATATATATATATATATATATATATATATATATATATATATATATATATATATATATATATATATATTTAAAAATGCAATTTTTAACGGTAGGTTTCCATGGCATGAGATTTTACCTTTAGATTTAAACTGAATCATTACAAGAATAGTACAAATAAAACTATTTTCTTTAAATAAATTCACTTTGCAATGCTACATAACTGATGTACTAGTAATCATTGCTATAAAAATTTGGTTTTAACAAATGGGTCCTCCTTCATGGGCTTCTCCGGGAATGAGCCCAAGCATTGAGTCGTTAGAAAGGAAGCAAAAGAAAACTCAGTGTCAGAAGA
>JAJQOW010000014.1:8481213-8511213 GCA_037975125.1 Latrodectus hesperus | reverse complement strand
TTTTTGGCGGATTTTACTGTTCTTCTGGGAACCTAGATTTTTCTTATAACGTCAGAAAGATGAAGAATACTAAGCATTTTAACATTCTATTTTGACAAACCTGTTTATACATAATAATTACGATAGCTTGGATATATTTCTTTTAATAGCCAAATATTTTAAACTTCACTAAAAGAATTATACGGCATCTAAGCCGAATTTTATTCAGTCAAGCTCAGAATAGAGTAAGGTATCTATATTTAAACAACAGCTCTCTTGATAAAAGATGGTATATTCTTCAAACTGTCAAGCCTTTCGACATGCATAAAAAATAAATTACATTTGGATTTTTACGACAGTTTTTAAGAAATGCTACTGAATAATACAAAATTGAAAACAATATGTTATAAAAATTTAACATAAATGTTATTAAATTAAATTCCGTATTTAATTAAGACTAGATCATATATGGCTATAAATCGCTTTTGGTAAAAAAATTTTATCGTCGAAAACAAAAAAATTTTTGAACTTTGTTACATAAAACACCTCTCTTGGAGATTTATGATCGGAATGCTTATTTTGAACCCAAAATAATTCAAGAACAGAAAAAAGCTAAATTTTTATTTGAAAGTTTTTGTCGTTGCTTGGAATTTCTTTAAGGAACAAAATTCTGATAAATAATTTATAGAAATCTGCAGGTTCCAAAACCTGAGAAAATAATTTTCTATTGCTCTCAATTTCTAAAAATAGTAATTTATGACAATGAAATATAAAAAGAAGAGACACCCAAGAAAAACAAATACTCATTAGAGATTTAGAATATGAAAAGACACCAGGAAATACACTTCCAATATTTTCTTTATGTTTAATTATCACGAAGATTTCAGACACAAAGTTGCATCAGACATACAGAAAAGAATCTTAACTATTTCTAGATAGTTAATTAGAGATATACACAGCCAGCTAAATTAGTTAATTCTATATATATATATATATATATATATATATATATATATATATATATATATATATATACATATATTTAAGAGAGAGAAAGAAGAAAAAATTCACAACTCAAGAGACAAGTAACAAAGTAACAAAAATTATTTTCTTTGATTACTTTCATTAATCATCCTCAAATAATGGTGAATTGTTTGAAGTCTGAGCAAAAAAAAAATCAGATTTGAGTTTTTGATCAAGGTGATCAAAATGCTGCACTCATTGAATTTGTCGTCATAACTTCGTTCGGCGAGCTTTATTATTTTCATTTGAAGGTCGACACGTGCCGAAGTTTACGTCGAGTTAAAGAAAAACATTTGTACGAGAGAGTTGTTGAAATCTTCGCCTACCCCAACTCATAAATTCGTGTACAAGGCGAATATAAATGTGATTTATCTTTCCCCAAGAATTCCATTTTGTTTTGGCAGAGGCTTGAAAAGTTGGCTGAAATTTTATTTATTCTGTTTTTATGTATCAATTAATGTTAGAATTCTAGCTATCATTGACAAAAAGTTTTTACTTTTTATTAGTAATGCAATTAGCTAGGATTATAAGCTTAAAACTTTCAGAAAACTATAATATGGACATTAAAAAAAATTACCCTTGTCAGCATTATACTTAACACAAATAACTGAATTATATTTTGTAAATAGCGAAAGAGGTCACGCAATTTTTTGGAGATATTTAAACAATAACTAATTAACCCATAACCTCACGATTTTTTTAGTTGGGTCAAAATTAAGGTTACTAGACTTACTAACATAAGAATGATTTCTGTTATAGACCGAATGATTAAATATTACTCAAATAAGGCAAAATTAAAAAGATAAGTTAATAAGATAAAACAAATATTGCAAACTGTTAATCTTCAACTGAAGTCACATAATATTTATTTATTTATTACATTACATATATTCAGTCTTGTATGCTTTATTCTTGAGATCCGCTTGTAAGTCTTCGTCGATAATAGGACCAATAGCACAATGACAGATGTACAACCACAGAAGAATAACGAAGAAAACACCCAGGGCCATGGTGGGAATCGAACCCACACTCCTACGCTCTCAAGCGATTAGCGGTGATGCTTTAGACCACTCAGCCACGGAGCGCCCTCACATAATATTCGGTAATTAGTAATGCTTTTGGATGCATCATGAAGTACACATGGGGACACTGTCTCACAATTCTGAATTCGATTTAAAGACGAAGTCTACGCCTGAGGTGGCATCTTCATTTTCAAACTTCTGCATATCATTAGCATGGAGGTGGATACTTTCATTCACAAATAGCTGACAAACATAAACCTATCAACATTACGATTTTTGGCCGGATCAGTGCCACTTATTGTCTTTTGATATCAAAGCATCCAATTACCACATCCTCTAACCAATCATAAAAAAGAAACTGAAACCAAAGACATCATTTCCATTTCCAAATCAAACGAAAACACAAGAGATGAAACATTTACGAATAAAAAAGAAAAAGCAGATGACGAATCTTATCAAAAACGGTAAGTTGTTGAAAAAGAAAATGCTTGGTAACAACTAACAGATAATATAGAGGAAAAAGAAGGTACATCTTTCAGCTAATTCCATCACACACACTCTTCTCTTAAAACCCTCCATTTTCTTATCTTTTGATTTCAAGATTCTTAAGCAGGACGAGGAAAGCAGAAGTTGAAAAGAGAAGAACACCCCCACATAAGGCCTATTTATTTACAGACTAAGACGCCCCCTCACAGGCAAGAAAAATCCCTGGAGAATCTATTCCGCCACTGTCTCTGGAGGGTACATAAATTCGAAAATGGATAGAATCCAGATTTGTTGCCGTGGCATGTCCGTTTGTCATTTGCGAAGGCTGCTTAGCTTTTCCTTTCAACAGCACCCAGTGGTGACGGGTCAGGAATTGATAAAAAGCCAGTTATTAATGCACTCAGGGGTGCGTAACAGCTAAATTATTGTCTGTCGTTTGGTTTGTAGGAGATAACGGAGGCATAGGCAGTATGGAGTGAGGTGGATTTCATAGAAAACTATGATATTTTTGGGAGAATTCTATGGATCAGGAATTAATTATTTAGATGTTCATAACTAATTGGAGGAAAGAAAAAGAGATAACATGAAATAAATAAAAAAATTCGATTCCCAAAACGAGCAAAATAAACGAAAACTATTCAAAACTGAATTTTCTATATTTTTATGTAACGATAAGTTAATTGTGAGACGTTTATTCGTAATTGTTAAAGAAGACTATTTTGAAAATCCATCACATAATAATTTTGGGGAAACTGATAAGTAGATCACACACCCATATCACACAAGGGAAAAAACACGAGGAATTCCCAATCACCCATTCTGATGTATGATCAAAACAAATGCGCCATTTCGGTCTTCCGTTGTTTACCAGTGGCTGGAATTGAACCTTGGACCTCTTATTCATAAAATTACCGTTTAGAATTTGGTTGCAATGAGCCCCTATCATCTTTTTAAGTCGCTAATAATTTTTCTTAAGATTAATGGGTTTTTAAGACATTGCTCAATTAATTTGGCTCACATCTTTCAAACACAGGAGGAAAATGTAATTTTCGTTTGAATTTCAACTCTAAATAAGTTTCTCAATGATTTAAGAAATTTAAATCCTTTATGTAAGAAGTTCTTCTTCTTCATCTTAAAGTTGGGTTTGTATGTCATTGGCACCTCTGCTTCAATCAGCATTTTGTACTGTTAACTCCAAACCCAATGTTTCCTAGTTCCAGTTACTCGGGTTACCCACCTTATTAATAAAATCCGATAAACCTTTAATGGAGTCTAGGTGTAACTCTCCAGTATGGATGATGCCTAAAGAAGTTAATCTAGGGAGGGCAAGAGCCTCGCATTCGTAAATGAAATGCTTGGCCGTTTCCTCTTGCGTATGACATTTCCTGCAGATAGGATCTTGCTGAAACAGTCCCATCTGGTCAGAGAGTCAGTCATGCTAGCGATAGCTTCCTGACTCTCACCAGAAGAATATGGTTTGGAGGTCATTTCTATCTCCTGTGAAGGATTCATTGCTGCCCCTTCACTAGATTGCCTCTGAGTTCCCTTGTCTTTTACAGCAAGGTCTACTTCAGAGGCTTCACCTGCAAATGCAGAAATGTTTGTTATTTCTTGTGTCTTTTCAGCCACAAGATAACAATCAATAAGCTCAGGTAATATGACAGTCCACCCAGCATTGCCTGAGTTACTGGGCAAGGCAAATTACTCTAGAAGTTCTCCAGGCAACTAGAGGCTCCGTTAAGACACCATTACCACGGTGCCAAATAACCCTAGGCATGGGTCGCATAACACCAGGGTTTACGGGAGCTGGTTCACGGCCTCTGATTCTATATTCAAGGCTATCCAGTCATTTCTACAGGACATTCGGCTATCCACCACCTGCCGACGCGCCTGGTAGCTGCTCAAGCCCCAGGATGTAAGAGGTTACTATTGACTAAGGGAAAAAACAACATTCGTTACGGTGGAAAAAAGTTATTTTTTAACCTTTGTTGAATAATGAGAAATGGATGTTGCATTTTTATTTTCTTCATACACACCTGCTAAGGTAAGTAATCGGGATTATCCAATAAACACTACCGAATGTTAGTTGAAAGAGACTATAAATAGAATCTTGCCATGCCTTTCGAAGTGAAAGGATTTGAAGTTTGGTCTTAGTTATTTTCTTGCAACTCTGTCGGAGTTTGATCACTTGACAATGCACAACGAATATTCTAACTGTCGAAGGTTATTGTAAGGCTTTATATACCTGGAACCAGTGGGTACGCGTACCTTCCTGGGGCTTGAGCAGCCACCAGGCGCGTCGGCAGGTGGTGGATAGCCGAACGTCCTGTAGGAATGACAGGATAGCCTTGAATATAAAATCAGAGGCCGTAAACCAGCTCCCGTAAACCCTGGTGTTATGCTACCCGTGCCTAGGGTTATTTGGCACCGCGGTAATGGTGTCTTAACGGAGCCTCTAGTTGCCTGGCGAACTTCTAGAGTAATTTGCCTTGCCCAGTAACTCAGGCAATGCTGGGTGGACTGTCATATTACCTGAGCTTATTAATTGTTATCTTGTGGCTGAAAAGACACAAGAAATAACAAACCTCTCTGCATTTGCAGGTGAAGCCTCTGAAGTAGACCTTGCTGAAAAAGACAAGGGAACTCAGAGGCAATCTAGTGAAGGGGCAGCAATGAATCCTTCACAGGAGGTAGAAGTGACCTCCAAACCATCTTCTTCTGGTGAAAGTCAGGAAGCTATCGCTAGCATGACTGACTTTCTGACCAGATGGGACTGTTTCAGCAAGACCCTATCTGCTGGAAATGTCATACGCAAGAGGAAACGGCCAGAGCATATCATTTACGAATGCGAGGTTCTTGCCCTCCCTAGATTAACTTCTTTAGGCATCATCCATACTAGAGAGTTGCACCTAGACTCCATTAAAGGGTTATCGGACTTTATTAATAAAGTGGGTGACCCGAGCAGCTGGAACTAGGAAACATTGGGTTTGGAGTTAATAGTACAAAATGCTGATAAAAGCAGAGGTGCCCAATGACATACAAACCCAACTCTAAGAAGAAGGCTTTATATAAAACATCCACTGCATTTTATCGCTTTTCTGAAATACTTTTCATAAGATTATAGAGCCTTATTTTATATGTAACACGGGAAGAAACCCGGAAAATTCTCAAGTATCCACTGGACAGCTGTACATACAGATATTAGAAACTAAATGTTAAAGGGATATGAGTATGTTTTCCAAGTTTTCTTCTTTGTATTACCTATGGATATAGTTTATCGTCTATTTGTATGTTAAAATTCCTGACCGAAATAACAGCAGAAAAGATAATAACAGCAGTCAATTTTTATGCTATCCAGTATTCAGCGTTTTTAAATACCTCATGTAAGAATAATATGAAAGCAAAATTTAATTCTTAGAATGAATTATCACGATAATTAAGACTTTGAAGCAATAATTTTCTTGAGTAATAATTTCAATAAAAATACATCTTTTTCAAAAATGTAAACATTAGAATTTAACCATTTCTTAAGTTATTATTTAAAAGACTATAATTGTTAAGAAACAAAGATACTAAAATGCATGTATTTTAAGCAAAATAAATAAAATAGAAATAAATAAATAAAATACAAAAAATTAAGATTTTTAATAACTTATCCTTACTAGAAAGTAAAATCCTTTAAACAAATTGTTATTAAAATGTAAATAATAAAAATAATGTTTTATCATAATAAACTAAAAAATTTAACTGTGAATATTCCTTAATCAATCTCTTTTAGCTAATCTGCCACCTGTACACTCGCACTCATGTAGTTTAATGCAACAGGCGGCATTATTCGATAGCAAATTAATATTATCCCTACACTCTTAATAATTTCCCTATTAGAGAGGAAAAAGAGATTCAGAAAATCCCCGTTTCTCTCTCAAATTAATTATCAGTCACTTAATGGAGCTTAGATACAAAAACAGCATCAATAGATGTCCGTTGCAAGATCTGTTGCCAAAATAAACTTTCTCATCTAATTAAACTAGTCTTCGCGAAGATGTAAAATTCAAAGAGTTTTCCCGGCACATCACGTGGGGGGAGGGGGGTTCGAAAAGGGGCTTCGATCCTCCAATTACTTGCTTATTACCCTCATTAAACAATCATGTGAGGGGGCTTCACAATCCTGCTACAAGGGTATTACCTCCATTATCCCCCCCGGTGCCTTTTGTTTACAAAGAACGGCTAAATTAAATCTCCCCCTCTGTCCGGGTTTACATGTAAACAAGACAATACCGTAGCGGAGAGATTGAATTTGTCGAAAGAGCTTCGACGTTTCATTTTTATTTTTCGCGGGCCCCTTCTTAAGAATCCTGATGCTTCAGTAAAGTGATTTAGGATCTATTTGGCGCTTGTTTTGTGCTTTAAGACCGGGGATCAAACATTTTGTTTTGAGTAAAAGAAGCGGTACTGTACATTTCACGCGTAAACACTGCAGAACGGAATTAAAAACACAACGCATATTTATTTTCGCTTACTTCGAGAATTAGCGGAAAAGAATTAGGATAGTTTAGATATAGTTTTTCAACAACGTAAGCTGTAGTCTCACACACAAATGCAGAGTTCTTAATTATATTTTTAAATAGATATTTTCTGAGGGAAACTTTTGTATGCAAACCAGAGATTTATAGACGCAAGAACTTCTAGATTATCTTAAAAATATAAATCTCACACATATAAGAAGGTGTTAAAGAAGAAAATTCAAAGAGACTTATCATTATTTTTCACAGTTATTATTAATAAATAGACATTATTTTTAATAGATATTTTCTGAGGGAAACTTTTGTATGCAAACCAGAGATTTATAGACGCAAGAGAACTTCTAGATTATCATAAAAATATAAATCTCACACAAATAAGAAAGTGTTAAAGAAGAAAATTCAAATGCTTATCATTATTTTTCACAGTTATTAATATAACGTGATTACTACGCTCTTAGTTGCCTAATGGTGGACTGTGGGTATCGAAGTGAAAGCTTCCGGGTTCGATACCAGCAATCTAAAGCTCGAAGGCAGGGATTTAATGCATCTTAATGGGAAATCAATAACTGTTAGGATTTGAGCCTCGAGCTGCCTCTAGTTTAACGGTCATTTATTTTAAACAAGATAATAAAAAAGTCATATTTTCATTGGATATTATTATAATAAGAAATGAAAATCGAGATTATTTCATCTTCAACAATTACATTGCTACCGAAATCAGTCTTCGTAATTTAATGAGCATGAAAATCACTCACACGTAGTTTCAAAAGAAGTTGCGGTAGTTTGGTGGGATTCTTGTATAACGAATGTACAACATACGGAATCTAATCCCTCAATAGATCATAGAGAGCTAAAAGGAAATAGGTTTACGCAAATAACAATATATTACACTATGCACACTACGATATATATATAGCTAGAAGATGGTTATACATATTGGTCTCAAATTCTAGTAAAGACCAATGTTTCTCCACTGGTTTGCATTGAAAGAGTTCGTTCAGGGGAATTAAAAGCAAAAATATCAATCGAGCTCCTGGACCGTGGTTTAAAAAATTGTCACAATTAATTACTTGCAGCAATAATATATATATATATATATATATATATATATATATATATATATATATATATATATATATATATATATATATATATATATATATATATATATATATATATATATATATATATATATATATATATATATATATATATATATATATTTATATATATATTTATATATATATATATATATATATATACATATATATAATATGTATATATATATATATATATATATATATATATATATATATATATATATATATACATATATATATATATATATATATATACATACATATATATACATATATATATATATATATATATATATATATATATATATATATATATATATACATATATATAAATATGTATACATATATATATATATATACATATATATATATATATATATATATATATATATATATATACATATATATATATATATATATATATATATATATAAATATATATATATATATATATATATATATATATATATATATATATATATATATATATATATATATATATATATATATATATATATATATATATACATATGTATAAATATGTATATATATATATATATATAAATACATATATATATATATATATATATATATACATACATATATATATATATATATATATATATATATATATATACATATATATATATATATATATATATATATATATATATATATATATATATATATATATATATATATATATATATATATATATATATATATATATATATATATATATATATATATATATATATATATATATATATATATATATAGAGAGAGAGAGACGAAAAACAAGACAATATAAAAAAACAGCAGTTTGTAAATTTGGGTGACAGTGAGGAATTCTCAAGCAATATATATAATTTCTAATTCTTTAAATTTTGCTGTTTCATAAAGACATTACTATAAATACAAGATAGCAAGTGAAGAGCATATCAAAATGATTCCTTAAGAAAATTGCAAATATATCTAACAACAGAGCTTTTAAGATAAATAATCTTCAAAATTAGATCTTTTGTAAGAGACTTAACGACTGGGAAAGCTGGAAGTGGAGATTTTAATCACGTTACTCACTGGAGTGAGCAAGTGGAAACACAAGAGCAAGAACGAAGAAACGCAATCGAAACCTTGAGAACAGAACTAGTTGTCGTGACGGAAAAGTGGATATGATAACCTTTTTCTCAAGGAAAAAAATATTATTAAAATAAACGTCATTTTGTTTACAGATTCGACAAGTAACAGGAGAGGACCACACGTAACTGTCACCGCAGTTAGAGACAAAGATAAATAAAGGAAAAGGGTGGTAACTCGATACAGGTCATAAATACGAGTGGCTAAGTGAAAGATATTTAAAAAACTGTACCCAGGTTTTGTGGGAGACGAGCAAGTGAAGCATGACAGACAAGAAGACATCGACATATGTCCCAGGATGACACTGGTACATCTTGTGTGCGCGAAATGGCAAAGTAACGCGAGAAGGTGAAGTAAGGGGCTTCCTCCGGTGTCGGCGTGCGATAAGGGAGAGGGCCAAAGGTCGTCGCCCACCCACAGAGTTGAGGGCGTGGGGTCGGGGTACTTGGCAGTTCTCTTTATTTTTTCCTCCACTTCATTTTGGGCGTACTTTTTTGGGTGTTTTCCGGGAGCCACGTATGTGCCCTTTGTTATTAATAATAAAAGACAAGAGGCAAGCTCATTTTTTTTATTTGATCTTGGGCCTGGACTCTTGGAATGAAAAATGAACATTCTGAAGTTCTTGAGGCACTCTTAGGGAGTCGCACCTTGTGTCGGCGCTACCGACGAGGCACCACGCCAACATTTATAAGTAGGACGGAAAGGGTAACAATCTGGTCGCCGACTTATTGGACGTTTCAAGGATGAGATACGCCTGTTCAAGCTTAAATTGTTGGGGTTTTTTTTTGTCCCAAATGCGTCACATTTCTAAGAACACGATTTTCCAGACTTCTAGATCGTTGAATTTGGTTTGATTTATCGCATTACGATGCAGATTTTACACAGAAAAGAACAATGTGGTCGAGACATACATTTTAGAGTGAATTCCGAACTGGAACAAGTGCCATGCCTAATAATGGAATCAAGCCGACGAAATGTTCAATTGAAGACCAGAACATTTAGGCACTATAGGAAGTCATTGAGGTACTCTTTATTTATTTTAGGAAATAAATCAACAGTATTTTTGATCGTATAGAGTTTATGTATTTTTTTTATTCCTGCACATAGTTCACTTGCCAGTAGCCCATAGTTGAATTGCAAAATTATTTCTTAATATATCATCAGAGTATACCTGATAATTTAGCGCACCAGGTACCTGTCACATGAGTATATGTCTTAGTCAAGAGAATAAGATGAAGTTTAAGTGGCAACTGCAAGTCCTGTTCATTAAACAGGAATCTGTCAGATTTCCTTAAGTGCAGTAAAATTTTCGACACCACACAGCGAATAACCTAACACTTAAAAGCTGATGTAAGGATCTCTTAACAGTCACAACAGATTGTCATCCGGGAAGATTTATCATAAACGATAAGCCGTAATAAGATATTGAAACAAAGAGAACCAGGAAATTTCAAAATTTCCTTCGAGAGACATGCATACAAAAAGAAATACAGCCATCCTGTTGTTCAACAACGGAGAAAAAAGAACAATATTCTTTCACTTAGAATGTGCCTCGTGTTCCATGATGAGATCTGTGAACAACTACTAATTACTTTCTCTGCTCTCTTGATGTGTTATGAATGCTTGAAGGAAAATTTTCTTCATTTATTGTTGTACTGATTACTTGATTAGTTCTAATTACTGGACATTATCTCTGATTACGTCGTAATGATTTCCAAATCGCCATACATTAATTTATGTAATATTAGCATGATATAAACATAAGAACTGAAATTTATTTCTTTTAACATGCTCCTTACAATCAACACTCGATGCATACGATTTCACTAATTCTTCACCCCCGCAATAAAGGAAAGATGGCAATAGAAGCATGGAAAGCCACCTTTCTAGGAACAATATATACTCACAAACGGGGTATAGGATTCTCCTTCAGCAGATCTATTAATATGTGCCAAAGGGAAGGGTGAAGAGCCATCGGGAAATAATTAGATGGCGCCTGCCCACGCACAAGAGTTACTTGACGTCAATCTGAACAAATAGCTTTAGCTAACTGAATAATGGTTAGTTAGAACACATTGTCTTTCACCTATTGATGTGGCGAAGTTCTTGGCGATGTCTATTCATGATTAAAATGGATTATTTGAATTGGAAATAATAAGCTTTATGGATGATAGATAAACATATAATTTTGGCGCACGAAACTATCGCCAAGTTAAACATATATCAAAGATCTTCAAACATTGGCTTTATTACACATTTTAATATTTTCGCTTGTGATTGGAGGAAAAAAACATGAAAATAAAACGAAACGTATTTTGGGTAGCATGTATTTTATAATAACATTAACATTAAATTCTATAAAAAAAAGTTAGACTCTAATTTTGTATTCAAGTAGGAAACTATGGATACTTGATACTTACATAATTGACTTTAAACCAAATAACGTTCCTTTGGCTTTATTTTTATATTATTTTTTCTTGACAAATTTATAAAATAAGATGATTTTTTTGTAATGATTGCTTTCTTATTTATAAGTTTAATTTGATGCCACATACCCACTCACAAGTTATACATTTTAGTTTTAATAACGATTTTTTTAAAGCACGGCTAGTTCTTTTTTCATTTGGCAAACTTTAAATTATTTTGTGGCTTATTTCTTGAATACATTAATATTTTAAAACGAGATCTTAAAATGTTTTTCACTCAACGTACAAATATTTTAAGACCTTAAATTACAAGATTTCGCCCTTATAAAAGAAAGCTTACAATTTTCGAATGAAAAACGTAAAATATCTATTTCAAAGCTAAGCAACTTACTTACGATGAAGCATCTTGTTTTCCTTGGAAATTTATTAAACAGAATTTTATTTGATCAGAAAGTTATGCTCTGATATATTTCAGTATATAAAATTTTACTTTTCACAGTATCATCACATTAACAAATTTATTGGATTTTGCAAAATAATAAACATGTTTATTACGCAATAAACATCAAATTCATGAACAATATTTATGAATTCGCGTTTCTTAAATATATATATTTTCTTGGAATTTTTTTAATAATTACCCGAATTTAAGCATATGAATGAAGAATTTGGAATACATTTGAGTATTTTTTTTCTTCTGACATCAACTTTATATATGTATATATATGTATATATATATGTATATATATATATATATATATATATATATATATATATCATATATATATATATATATATATATATATATATATATATATATATATATATATATATATATATATATATATATATATATATATATATATAAATTGGAGTTATCATGCAGCAATTGTAGATGGATTCCTTGAAAGGAGAAAAAAAAGTTCTCAGGCTTAATCTCAATTATTATTGAACAACATGGGATGGATGTTGCCTGTCTGATTTCTCTTTGCATATCAGTCGATGTGAATACTCCGGAGATTTCCTGGTTTTCTCCATGTGAATTCACCCTTTATCTACAGAACATACACGGTGTATATTCGAATACCTCAACAACTTCCACCCACTACAGTGACCAACTTGGTTTCCCCAAATTCTGTGTTTTCAACTGCATTCCTTACATTTGAAGCAGGACGAAGAAATGCTTTGATCATAAAAATGTTTCATACTTATTTAACTTTTATGAGAATTTCGACTAATTTCATATATATATTACTCTAGTACAAATTTAAATTAGGCCAAATTTAAATCGAACTTTAAAATATAGTTTAAAATTTTTTCAAATTTTGGAAATATTTAAATTTTAATGAAATTTTCACAATGTTAAGGATCGGAGAAATTAATTATTGTTATGAATTGTAAACTACAACACAGACAATTCAGAGCAATCTTAAAATAAATTTCCCCGTTAAAATTTTTATCTACGTAGATTTTGGCTTCTTTTTTCCTTTTTGGCGATGGAAATTATAAGACATTCACGTGAATGTCGGGAAATTTTTTAGTATATATTAAGTAAATTTCTTTTTCCACTGCATTTAATTTTTTGCTTTTAATGCCCCTTTTCTGATGTGAAACTCTGGTGAGGGTTCATTAATTGTTTTGATTTGTCACTATACAATCTTTTTTTTAAACATGAGAGATGGTTCAAGCAGGCAACCTACACCTTAAGGGGATTTGAATCATTACACATTTTCACATCAGATGCAAGTATCGCACCTGTGAATCATTGAACTGAAAGCCCGAGCATCAATCCGCCAGTTAACTAACTTAGCATTTATGTGATGAAATGCTAGCTCAGATGTAGACCCGTACTTGACTGAAACCCCCACAATTACGAACCGTATGATTTTGCATAGTGGTTTTAATTAATAGATATTATAAATGGAAACAGTCGCAATAAAGGAAAAAGGTCCATTCTTTATATTGTAATGTTTGTTTTGTATCCTAAAAATGATAAAGGGTCTATTAATGAAAAAAATGCAAAGTAACAATGAAGACTTAAATCATTCACATTTATGGAAATCATTTAACACGAATACACAATGATATCTGGCAGAGTTTGTATTCTTCCCCATAATGCGCAAAAAATATATTATCCAGTCCTCGATTTCCAATTAAAAATAGTTAATCAAAGATTGCAATACGTTAGTGGGGCACGCCCTCGCTTTTAGACATAATGGCAGCAAGTTCGATACTGACACAGAAAAGACAATCATGATGAGAGGATGTCTGCACGTTAGGTATTAGTTGGGATTCTGCTTAACTACTAATGGGGTATGCAAGTTTGAAAGAGATGTTACTAACTCAGATGTCGATTTCGTCACTTTAATTTGTTCTAAATTTACTATGAAGTAATTTGGAGAGGAAAAAATAAACAACCCTTAACAATGTCTACAGAATAAAAAAATATAACCTCGTATATTATGCATTATTATTATTAAATGCACCATTTTATTTTCTCCTAACAATCACGTGATCGGCATTTTTAAGAAATAAAATTAACTCTAAGCAATAAAAGTGAACTGATAGAACGCAGCCCTGCCTGAAATAGCTTCGATACCAGTACAATTTCAGTACTAACTAAAGCTAAAAATTTCGAGCTCCATTAAAGTTCTCATTCCGAAATAATCCAGAACCAGCAATTTGGGGCGATCGTTGCAGAATCCGCCGCGGCGCAGCCCCACCTCCCCACCCCTTTAACCAGGGAGGCTCCAGGACAGAGAGAGGCCAGGGGATCGGCAGGCAGCAGGATTTTGGAATAAATGGCCTCCATTGTTTCGTTCCGAGGCCTGACCCACTGATCGAAAAGAGAAATGCTTAGTCATAGAGAAATCCGAAACGAGAAGTGGAGAGGGATGGTTGGAATTCCGCGGTCTTAAAACTGGCCTGTTGGAGGAAATGAAGTGAAGCGATCGCACGCACAGCGGAGCGGTTTCAATTGTTTATTACACGCGCCTATACCCTGAATAAGATAGTGAATGTTGCTGCCCCTTGCAAATCAGGGGCTTTCTGAAATGAAATGTTTCCGAAACATTCGGGTTCGCTCATTCCAATTCTTTAGTAAAATCCTGATATACAGGGAAGAGTTAAGAATACATTATGAATGGAAAAATTATGTCCTAATCTACAACAATCTCTTGGTAATTTTTAATTGCAACATTCATGAAATTTAGAATTAAATTCGCTCGCACACACACACACACACACACACACACACACACACACACACACACACACACACACACACACACACACACACACACACACACACACACACACACACACACACACACACACACACACACACACACACACACACACACACAGTCAGTATCAAAAGTGTAGAAAAATAATGCCATCGGGGTAAATTAGTCTTCTTATTGTTAATTTTTTGTATCATAGGTTAAAGTAGGAGGTTAGTGCTGACCAAAGTTTTTCTAAATTGCGTATCTGACAAAGCACAAGTGGCTGTAAAAATATGAGATTGCGAATTTCTATAGTTAAAAATTTAATGGACCTAACGAGAAAATATTGGACAGAATTTAATAAAATTGACCGCCCTGACGAATGGTTAAATGCTGTTGTTGTTGTCGTGTGCCAGCCAGGCTGGCAATATGGGGTGTGCTGCTCCACTTTTTTAACTGAACCATATTTTGGTGTGGAGTCTGACTTCTTCAGTACACACATGCCATAGGGACCCGTTTATAGGGTAGGCAACCATTCACACCTCATTCATACAAGGAAAGGACAAGGACAGGATACAGAGAGATAGTACATCCATGCTCGTACTGGGATTCGAACCCAGGACCTCCCTATCTGTAGTCAGGGACTCTGACCACTAGACAAGGTGAGCGGCGAATGGTCAAATGTTTGCTCAACATGAAAGAAATTTTAAAAATTTATTATTTTTATTAATTATAAAAAGAAATTTATTACACGTATATAAAGAAAAACATTAAAATAAATTTATAATAAATATATAAAGCGTTCATATTTTTTGGAAGCAAACGGATTTTTCTGTGTTAAGGTTTTGGAAGATTTTTCAGGTTATTTATTGTTTGAGGAATATTTTTATAATCTCTTTAAAAAAAATTAGGGATTTTTTAAAAGTAAACACAGCTGAGTTTTTGCTTTCAAAGCAATAGTTTATGAACTGAAATTCCACTTCTTTGTTTTGATTAAGAATCCTGAATAAATTTGGTTAAATTTCCGTTCGCGCGCTCGCACGTCCACAATATATTTTAGCAGAGTAACACAAATTAAACTAAAACTTTGTAGAAGATACTTACAATCTTTGAGTATTTAAATGTTTCTCGTGTAATGAGCTAAGATGTCTAACTCATATAAATGAGCTATTTGTACGCGTATACTAAAATATCTAAGAGAAAGCATATTCAATAATAAAAAGAACATGTTGTGATTATGATAATGTTTGTCAATAAACCATTTTTCAATGAAGAAGAAATATTTAGTTTTTTTTTATTCTACAGTTTTTAGCATCATACTTAAAAAAGTTAACAATTCATAAAATAATGAGCAAATGATAAATGTTTTTAAGATAAAAATATGCGAAAAATATATATTTTTTTTTTCAAAGTTGAAGTAATGAGAATTCTGTATAACCCTCAGTTATTTTGATTTTAATACTTAATTTTCGAAAAATAATTTTCTTTCGATTAAGAATTCATACAAATGTATTTCTTCAAGGGCAACCAACCCACTTCACACATTAAAAAAAAAAAAATCCTGGGAGAAGCTGCCCGGGAAGAGGGCTGAACAACAACGGAGACAAATTGTTTCACGCCTCTCCGGGCACAAATTCAGACGATCGCAGGGGTGGAAATAATAAGGTGTGAGATATAAATAAACAAAAAGATTGAAAAAGAAAGCACATACAAGGAACAGGTGCACAGTTGCGAAAAAAATATCTGTCATAACAAAGCAATATTGGCTGGAGAAGAGAATGTAATTCATACATTTCTTTTTTCAATTGACTCGCTGGAACGCAGCAGGGTGTTCGGTAGAAAACGCCCCGTGAAAAATCATATCTCTCCGTTCTAGAGGAGCCATTTTTCACTTACAGTGTATTATTTATTATTATTATTCTGATGTTTTATACACCTCCCCCAGCACGACGTCGGCAGGTAGTTGGGGAGCGTGAGTGTACTCCACCCCGTTTTGGAGATTCGTCTGGGATTTGGGGTAAAGAACGCTAGGCAACACCTTAGTCAGGCTTATTTCTTATTTTTGAAATGAGAGGCCACTGCAGGTTGCTAGGAAAATATGCTGTTCTTTAGTAAGAGAGGTAGCCGGTTCGATACTGGAATCCACCCAGCAACAACGTGCTGAGAGAATCTTTGCAAGTTAATTTTACGTAGGATCTGATGCCACTGGAATATTAGTATGGACATTTATCGAAATATATATTTATATTATAGACATCAAACACTGCAAACTTCCACAACGGATTAGAGGGGTAGGGTGGTTTGGTTTGTATGTCGCTCAACTGTCATTTTTTGCGCACGAGGGCTAATTAGATCGGGACCTACGGTTTAAAGTGGATTCTGAACCACTACATACATCCATGCCCAAGGTGGGATTCGAACCCACGAACTGTTGAACCGAAGGCAAGAGCACTAACCATTCGGCTGCCAGCTCAGCGAGGGGTAGTGTGGAGAGGAAGTTTGATGAGGATGGTTGCTAATGATTCAAAATTAGGAATCTCTTTGACTTTAATGTCTTACTATGACATTTTCTTACGAATGCACTCTTCAAAATGGAAGGTTTTGGGCTTGAACCTAGTCACTGTTCAGCTACGGGTGATGGGTGTGGCAAATCTGATTTCTGCAAGTGAATGCATGGGAGTTTTCCAGGTTTCCTTCCCAGCGTAAATACAGTCCACTACCAAAAATATTCACTGGGAAGGCAAAACGTAGTGGATGTTAACCCCACAAAAGACACTATAATTAACTCTAATTATTTTCTTCCAAAATTTGAGATATTCCATATTGAAAAAGATTATTAAATAATCTAAGAATTTTTTTTAAATGTTTTACCGTTTCATTGGTGCTTTTCCTGATGCCGGGAATTTAACATTCTCTTTATGCATCATATCATGACAATATTTAGAATTAACCGTTTTTGTGTTAGTTGAAACTCGACATCTCCGCGCACTTTTCCCAAATTTTCATTGAAATTATGTTGATATCAAATAGTGGAAAGCTTAACGATCACACATTTTCCTCAGTGTTACATATATATATATATATATATATATATATATATATATATATATATATATTTAAAAATTTTTACAAAATAATTCAGTGTGTTCCGTTTAGTTTAATAATTCTTTTAAATCGATTACTATACAACGATCAATATTATAAAGTTATATAATCACAATATATCTGTAAATAATTTCCCCATGATTAAAAATCTGACTTGTTTATTCTTTTTATCAAATGCTTCATTTATACAGTTTAGAGTTACATATCGTTTATAGTTTTCGAAACGTACTTCTCTTTGAAATTCGTAATATTATTATTAATTTTAATTTTAATTTCTATGACAGACTTCGCAGCCCAACTTGTCTAGTGGTCAGTGTGCCTGACTGTGGATAAGGAGTCCTGGGTTCGAATCCCAGTTCGAGCATGAATGTACTTTCTCTCTCTATCTATCCTGTCTTTGTCCTTTCCTTGTATGAATGAGGTTGTGAATGGTTGCCTACCCTATAAACGGGTTCCTATGTAGCATGTGTGTACTGAGGAAGTCGGACTCCACACCAAATACGGTTCAGTTGGAAAAGTGGAGCAACGCACCCCATATAGCCAGATTGGCTGGCACACGACATCAACAACATGACAGACTTCACCTTCATTCATTATATTCATCGTCTTTATAATTAAACCCAACTATCATCAACAATCAAACTAAACTTTTATCTATCATTTTCATCTTCATTAAAATGAATTTTCGGGAATATTTAGTTTTAACTCCGGTTATTTGGGAAATTCGGATGATTAAAAATTCGGATAATCAAAGCAATATAGTGTAGTTAAAACAGTACAGCACCCAGCGAACATTTTTTCCTAGTAATTAAAAGTGACATGTTTACTCTTTCTGTAAAAGCTTCATTCACTGCAATGAAGTGGAAGCAATTTATATCTTTCCCTTCCTTCATTCCTCAGCAAATGATATCGGAATTAAAATCGTACAAATGGCGTCGCTCTCCAACTATTAGAAGAATTTTTCGCACTTCCCTCGGCGCATTTGTAGAAAGCTCCCGTGTTTTAGTGCTCCCTCTATTCAAAGTGAAAGGTATTTAACGCCCCACTAAGCTATTCTAGCTAATTAATTGAAGCAGAAACATACAATTCATTCCCTTTCCAAAGAGCATTCAGGCGAGTTTCGAGTTAATTAAAGAGTTCGACAGTTCGAATAAATATTGGGGCTCCCGCGAACATTTTAAATGAATTCATTCATTTGATCTTGGAACAACCACAAATAATTTTTGTCCTCGCTCAATAAGAGTGATTTTAAAGTCTCCGAAAGCGTTGTTCCATTTTTAAATTCCAATCGAATGTTTTTGTTAGGCTTAGCACAATAGAATTTAATTATCGAATTGTATGAAACGAGTGAGCCTTATTTCTGCTCCTAGAATAAACCTGGCAGCAGACAATTTTCACAAAGAGAACAAAAAAGGAGGCATTCTGGGAAATTAAAAGCTTGAATCGAGATATTTCTTGTTCCAGATGTTCATTTTTGAAAGCTTCGTCTCCCAATGGACTTAAGGAGTAAGCAAATCTTAATCCCATTAAATATTCATGCTTTGTAAGCATTTGAATGAGGTTATTGACAAATTTATATAAAATGTGTATGTAAAATATATCTTTATAAAATGACTTTAAAATTTTACGATGCCAATACTTGAAAACATATTAAGTATCCAACAGTTTATTTAATACAATGATGCAATGTTTTTATCAGCATCTGTGATTCTGGTAGTATTATAAATGGCAATGTATTACAGTCAAAAGCAATCTTTAAAAAAAGTTCTTTGTGAATAACTTTAAAACTGTTTTTTACTACTTCACATTTAAAAAAAAATGTTAACAAAAATTAAGAATAAAAGATTATGTTTTATTTGATGATAATACCATATTAATTATGATAATAATCTTAATATGTAAAACTATGAATAGTCACCATGAAAAACTAACGAAAATCTGTTTCTTTCCCTGTTAAGATTATTCCCACGACAAGAGAAAAACGCAATACTTTGAAGTAACTTCGTAGACTTAGTCATTCCATTTCTAAATTAAAATATGTGAATTTTAAGCAACGTATTTCCCCCTTTTCTTCCTTTTTTCTTTTTATTTATTTATTTTTTTGACGTAATAATTTCAGGATTATACCCATTGGTTTACTAGTTTATATTAATTAAAATAACCAACAACATCGAAAATTTACTATCTAATCTGTCCATTGGTTTACTAGTTTATATTAATTAAAATAACCAACAACATCGAAAATTTACTATCTAATCTGTTACCATAAATCTAATCTGTGAACCAGATGTTCCTTTTTCAACAACAGAACACAATTATAATTCATATTACATTGATTTTCACAATTTTTCTTAGATAGATTATACAAACATTTACTTAAAATACATATTATTTATAATTTGTAAATGAATTTTTTTAAAAATTTTTTAAAAATGATCTTGGAAAAATATTCGCTAATACTCTATATTATTTTCTTCAGAAAAAATTCTTTGATTTTTCCATTCAACAATAATGTTTTTAATGAAGAGCTTCTTGTAAAATGTTAATTTATATCTTCCATATTCGATGCACGGAAAACCATATTATAAATATTCATATTTTGACTTTACGCTATTGGAAAAAAAAAAAAAAAAAGGAAGAGAATAAATATACAGATTTTTTTGAACAGGATTTAGGAAACGTTTCCAACTTTTAGTAAATTAGGAAACTCTTTTCCTCCATTTAATCGGGTACCTTGAAGTTTTATAAACATATATATATATATATATATACGAGGGTCACTCTAAAATTTTTGAGATACAACTAAGTTTTTAAAGTTATACTTACAAAATTTTAGGCGTGTACGGCGGATGTTCACTCACTTTAATTTGTTTTTGTTTAAGAAACTCAACTGTTAATACGGCTGTATGTGAAGATGCATTGTCATGGTGAAGCATTAATCCCCTAACATTCAGTTCTTGTAGAATTTCTGGAAGACATTTAGTGGTATACCAGTTTGCTGTTACTGTCTTCTGTCCTTCCAAATTGATGGCTTTGACCAATTCCGTACTTCTGAAGAAAATAGCATACATCACTTTTTTCAGTGTGCGTTGTTTTTTCACCTTTGTCGGCGTGGGATCATCTTCAAAGACCCATACTTTGCTTTCTTGATGTGTCGGAACGTCAAAAAACGGTATCTACGTTTCATCTCCTGTTACAATTTTAGAAATGATGCGGTGGCCACCATCATTCAGCATATTAAGATATTCTTTACTGATTCTGACACGCTCCTCTTTTTGATGCTCAGTTAGATGATGGGGAACCCAACGGCAAACTACTTTTTACATATGTAATTCTTCATGAATGATTTTGTGTATGGCTGCGGATCCAATGTTAAGTTCCTTCTGTATCACTTTGATAGGTACAGCGATGATCATCCATTAACATTTTTCGTATGGCAGACACATTATCCGGGATGACTGCCGACGGCGGCCTTCCTGTGTGTTCTTCGTCCTGAAGAAAATTGCGACCTCTTCTAAATTCTCTAAACCATCTAAATACAGTAGCACGAGCTGGAGGTTCATCACCCAATGCTAATTGCAACCGTTGAACGCATTCTTCTTGATTGAATCCTGCTTTGAAATCGTAGAAAATCATAGCGCGAAAATGTTCTCGCGTCAACTCCATTTTCTCTTCTGTTTAAAATTGATTCCACGCAAAACAAGTTGAAGTAACTCAGTAAAAAATGGTCTTCTGTGTTAAAATACTTAGTACTTTAAAATTAAACCATTATTTTTATTTTGTAAATTCTCGTGGGCGCGTATCTCAAAATTTTCAGAGTAACCCTCGTATATTTATATAATAACTATTGGAATAGGAATTTAACTAACTTCTAAAGTTAAATTGAAGAGAAATTTAATGCATTAAAAATAAAAAATGCGTAAATTATGTAAATCGCGTAATTCGATTTATTTTTTTACTTAGCGTAATTTTTTTTCTTTTAAGCATCAATAGTATATTTAATTTGTTTGCTTGGAAGATTAGAACTTTTCTCTTATTACTGCTAAAGCGTATCCCATTCTGTCGAGGGTGGGGTGGGGAAAGGAGGTGGCGAAGGACAAATACATTTGTTTCTTTCTTAGTTAACAAATCTAATTCAAGAGGCAATTCAACTGTTTATGATTTAAATACGCTGCTGCATTTTTATTTCACTTATCGCTTGCTTGAATATTTACGACCTCCCCCTCTTCACTTAACTGAGAACTTTTTTATGAAATAACACAATATATGTATTTAAATAATAAAAAAATACGAATTGGAACACCCCCAAACTGAGTCCCAACGGTATTTCGCTGATACATGCGAACTCGGCATTTCACAAATCATGATTGGTTAGACATTTATTTTTTGTAGTTTTTTAAAATTTTTTTTTGATTTCTATTTTTGAAATATAAGAAAAAAAACATGAATAATATTTATTTTCGTTCCGGATGTTGCATATTTTATGGCCGTCCCAAAGGTTTTTTACTAAAAACGGGAAAAAGGAAGGGGAAAAAAATCCTTCTTTTTTCTTCATTCAAAATACACAGATATGCGATATAAAGCGTGAACAAAAAATAAAACTGCTGTTTTCAAATGATTTCAGAAACTTCAAGTTCCCAGGCCTGATGTGTATATATTTTTTTACTATTATTATTATTATCATTTCCGAGTTCCCTTTCACCGTGCATCGCTGTCGTGTTCTTTCAAGGCCCTAAGAAGTGGTCCGCATGTATATTTATTTATTTACTTTATAAGAAATTCTTTTATTTTATTCCGGGAGGGGAATTCGTTGAACTGGAATCGGGAAAATATATTGCCATGTTTGCCGCGCAGGGAAGAAACCTACACAGAGAGAAGTCTAAAAGTTTAAAGGAAAAGAGAGAACATAAATTTTTGGATCGGGAGTTCCTTTAGTTTCTTCCCTCCGTTTTTCCCGTTTTATTATTATTGGTATTATTTTCTCCCGGGTATTTTTGTAGCGAAAGGATAAGGGGGAAGTATTCTCGGTAAAAAACCGATTTGTCTTTGGGGGCATCGGTCTAGAAATATGGCTCCTTTCCTAGTGTACAATAAATTGCGAAAGTTCCGAAAAGGCGAGCATGCGCCCTAAGGTTATCGTCTCTTAGGATTTAATGACACGAATCTGGCAATAAGCAGTTTTTGTCCATATCTTCGAGAATCTGCCAAAGTATAAATCGCCTATGTTCTTATTTTTAGTGAATACTGTCCGCATAAAACACAGAAGTGCATTCAAACATTTAAAACGTTATGCGCCAAAAATTTTTATTTACAAATTCTCGTCTACCGCCAATATATCGATTCATAAGTAAGAATCTAGAGGCATTTCTTTTTCATAACTTTATTCCTTTGAGTCCTACACTATTAAGGGCACTCCGTGGCTGAGTGGTTAAAGCATCACTCCGCTAATCGCTTGAGAGCGTAGGAGTGTGGGTTCGATTCCCACCGTGGCCCTGGGTGTTTTCTTCGTTATCTTCTGTGGTTGTACATCTGTCATTGTGCTATTTGTCCTATTATCGACGAAGACTTACAAGCGGATCTCAAGAATAAAGCATACAAGTCTGAATATATGTAATGTAAAAAAAAATATAAATAAAAAAACTCTATTAATTCTTAAAAATGGTTACCTAAAATGCAGCATATTTTTGCAACTTGTATGATATTTACTTTATTTTGTGTAAATATACATGCAAATTTGAACTTGCTTTCGTGAAGCTGAATTTTCTCAGGAAACATTAATAAATTCCGAGTGGAAACTTAAATTAGTTACCTTAATGACTCTTAGAGCTTTCATTTTTGAGGTATCACATTGTTTTAAATCCATTCATGAAAAGATTCAAATACCAAATTGCACTGATTTATATTTTCGTTATACAAAAGAACTTAGATAAAGCAACGCATTAATCAACCACTTTCATTTCACACAGCTAAATTACTTGTTAGCATGACTTCAAAAAAAAATTCTTAAGCAGAAAGCAACCAGAGATGGGAGATTCTGGGGGAAGAAAGAACCCCATTCTTGTATTTCCAAGAAAGACATTCGTGGCTCAATTAAACGTCTGATTGAACGTATCTGTTTGTAAGACCACCTCTTCAGAATGGGAGTTATTGATTCCTCAAACTTTGTGTGACTTTCATTATAGCGTATGATTTTTGAATATTGATACATTTCTGCTGCACTATCCTAGTATGAGGACACGGTTAAAAAGTATGGGAGAACTAATATATTAAATAAATGCTTATGCCTGTCATTTGTAAAATCAAGTAAATAGAGAGTTTTTGTTCCTTATTTTGTAGGGATCACTTCATCTTCATCAAAGATTAAGTCACCTTCATAGTTACCTTTAGTTATTTTACACATTTTGGGTTCTTCGTTTTTCTTTTGACCTGCATTCGAAAATTTTTTTTACGATTCTCTTCCTCATCGTCAAAGATAGAGTGTTCTTCTTTATAGTTTTCTTAATCTTCTTCTGAGACTTCGCATTCTTTTTGTTGGTTATCTTCTAATTCATCAGAGGCTAAGACTTTTTTTTTTTACCTTCAGTAGATTTGTGTTCGATGGCCGGGCATGTTGCCCCTGGGGATTATATCAGGGGACTGGTCCTCTAGGCTGGGGGTTCGGCGTGAGGTCAACTATCCCACCTCGGAAAAATCATTATGGTACCAAAAATTACGAATCAAAAGCCGAACTGATTTCTCGGAAACAACCCAGGAAACGTTTTAAGGACTTGAAATTTGGATACTTGGTCCTGGATCGACAGTGTCAACTAGGATTTTGTAGTTATAAAGATCAAAAACTGGAGGTCTGTTTCCAAAGTAAGATCAGAATGGAAGAAGATTATAGAAGAAGGCCTTGGCCCACAAGGGGCTGTCGAGTCAATAAAGAAGACTTGCTTTCATTTTTTTCAGTTCTCTCTAACCTTTTCTTAGCGTGCTCTTTTCCATAGATTAAGGAGATTTTGTGGTCTTCTTTACAATTCTTTTTTTTTTCATCACAGATTCTATATTTCTATATTCTTCTCTATGAATTTCCGCTGCTTCATCAGAATCTGAAACTTTTTCTTTATGACTCTATTCATCTTTATCTTCTTTATGATTCTCTCTGTATATATATATATATACATACATACATATATATATATATATATATATATATATATATATATATATATATATATATATATATATATATATATATATATATATATATATATATATATATATATAGTATGTAGGACGCATCCGACATTAAAAACTAATGCAACTGATTGATGATATTATACGTCTAATTTCGGCGAAGTCCAAAGTTATTACTGAATGTAGCAGTTTTTCTTATCCTGGCATATAATCTTTACTGCTTCTCATCTCATTTTTTGCTCAGGTACAAATATTGAAATTAATATTTTTCTTTAATAACTTCTAAAAAATATTTTGTTATCATAGGGTCCATCATGGTGGCCTGGTTACTTAATGTGTCCTTTTTCATTAGCAGAAGGTATTGAGTTGGAATCCCAACTGAAATAAAGATCGGTCGTGTTCTCTAAAGGGGACTGAGGCACGTTAAAAAAGTCATAGTCGCAATGACCTCCAAGTGAAATGATATGAAAGGGCTTAGCAGATCAGGTATTGGGGGTCTTCTGCTTTGTCCCTGTTCGAATTCTTGTCGAAGACTTATTCGGTGGAACCCTGTTGATTCCACCTAACACACAAGTCTATGCACGGGGAAGTATGCTGGTGTAACAACAATTGTTAAACTTGTTACACTCATAGGATAGGTCTATCTACAATTTGTATTTTTTCTTTTTGGAACTGTGCTCTCAGTTCAATATTTATAAAACTAAACCCCATGGCACGACAGCCCATGTGGGCCAAGGCCTACAGTGCCCATAACTGTTTTCATGACGGGGGTCCTGGGGTGCGAAGCATAAGTCCCAGTTAGTTGGTCAACCTAACGTAAGAGCCCCAGTGTTTACTTCCAAACCATGCTTGGTACTCAGTTAATCGACCCACTGAAGGGATGAAAGGCTGAGTCAACCTTGCCCATCCCGAGAATAGAACCTCGGATCTGTGTCATGGGAGCGTGAAACGCTGCCACTAAGCCACCGGGTTTCGCAATATTTATAGTCTGTTAAAAAAATCGTCAAAATCAATTTTTTTAAGAATACTTTAGAATGCTTTTTATAAATGATATCGAATTTATTAATATTTTTATTACAAAAAAAAATTCCTTGTATATTACAAAGTATGGCATGTATGGATTACAATAGTTATCTTATAAATATTTTATTTAATATCGCGAAAGTAATTATTGAATGCTTTAAATTAGAAAACAACAACCCATCCCTTCAGATGTATGCAAACAACTAAAAACTTTGAATGAACTTCATAAACAAGATCATGTTACCTTTAGATCAGAACGGAATTTCCAATAGTTAACATTAATTGAAACTCCATTCTATTATTTAAAAATCCATTCTATTTCCAACTTAAACTTTTTTATGATTAATATATTTGTCTCTTCCTCTAATAAAACTGGTATATTTTCTACAGGCAGTTCGCTTTAATGAGTGTTTTATTGCCATTTTAAAAAAAGGAATTTTATATGGATTTTTTTTTCAATGGTTGCTTTAAAATTGCCAGTGAAATCTTTCGCCATCCAAAGTGCTTCACATTTCACACCAAATATTCTGGTCTAGTCATTTCAAGTATTTTCGATGAGATTCACTGAGTTTGTTTTTCTAGAGACATATTTGAAAAACCCCCTGTCTCTCTCTGCACCCAAGAATCACATATTTTGAACCCTTTCTAGGACTTCACCGAATATGCATAGAGGGCGCTCATTTCGGGAACTTTTGAGTACAGGTCTGAAAAATTTTTCATTAAATCTTCATGCCCAAGGTTAAAATAAACAAACTGACTGAGTTATATGATATTCTGAAACCATTTTTTTTTCACTCTCTTTTTTTGGGACTGTTTTTCTTATATTTCTCATACATATATTTAAAAATAGAAAGAAAAAAAAAAGAACTGCGGTGAAGAAAGAGATTTTATTTCTATAAACTTATATATGTTGTGTGTTGGGGCGGAGTTTTTACAGACGCCTCCTGCAGGCGACCGAACAAAAGAACAAATATGTATTTCGCTGTTATTGCTTCTTCGCGCTAGGGGAAAAGAAAGTTTCCATTTTTATTCTTTTTTATTTTGCACTGATTTCTTATTTTTCAATAAAGTGAGACTTACGAAAAAAAAAATTTTTTTCTTGAAAAATAAATATTACTCACTGAACTTAAGACAATATGTAGACTGTAGAAACTTCAAAGTTGGATAAATGCAGAATAATTGTAATGATTCCATTCCAGCTACATGAAATATCAAAATCTGACATCAATAGCTGAGAAATATACTCTAGGTCAATATGAGCTGATATGTTGGTAAATGTTCTGAGCTCTATAAACTGTATAAAGAACCAGATATTGTTAAATTTATCTCAATACAGAGATTAAAATGGGCAGGACATTTGAGCCGGATGAATGACAATCGGGTGACGAAATAAATTTTCTTGGCTCGCCCCATTGGCACCAGAAGAAGAGGACGACCGAAACTCCGATGGCGTGACTGCCTTGAAAACGACCTAAAAACACTAAAAGTGACAAACTGGATGACCTTATCCAAAAACAAGGTGGTCCTGGTATGCACTTCTGAGGAAGGCAAAGGCCCACCCTGGGCTGTCAGGCCAATGAAGAAGAAGAAGAAGTTGGTGAATGAGATCACTTTGATGTCCATATCGCATCATGTTCACCTACAGTGGATTTCTTCCCACGTGGATCTCGAGGGGAATGAGATTGCGGACACTTTGTCCACAGCTGGTGTGTCTGAGGACGGTGTGCGGTCGGCACCTCTCACATTTCAGGAGATTCATTCAGAGAATAAACACGAGAATAAAACCACTTGGATTGTCCCTCCTGAGCATCATTGGTACTGCTGCGTGCGTCCAGGTGCTTCCTTGACTACTGTTCTTAATAGACAAGAACAAACGGATATTGCCTGTTTCAGAAGTGGCCATCTTAGTAACTTGGAATTCGTCGAGGGTACGAAATTTGCTCCGAGTGCTGAAATGAACAGGCCTTTCCTGAACAATGCCTTGGTCTCTCCGGGAGAGATCTGATGGAGAATCCACTTATGGTATTGGATTTTTTAAGGTGTACGCGATCATGGACCTGGTCTAGCGCTGCTGACCTCGGAGGCATGCAACAACTTTGACACTATCTTATTTTGCGTCATAATCGATATTTAGTTTGGTTTAGTTTTGACGCTGCATATAGTAGACAGCCTAAAGGCCGAAGGCTGTTGTAAAGCATTTTAGCATCTACCTTTTCTTCAACAATGGGTCGTATTCACAAATCGCAAGGGAGAAAATCCTGAAAATTCTCAAGAACCCATCTGATAGATGTGCAACCTCCATCTTCCAATGTTCAATAGTGGCTGGGATCGAACCCGCGATCTTATATTTCGAAGAAAACTGTCCAACCTCCAGGCCACAGTGAGCCCAGGTTTGGCTTAGTTGTCGCTATAAGATCCATCACATTTTACTCTCTACAACTAATACAGTGTATAATGGACAAAGCAATGGAATCATTTCTGAAGTGGAAATAAAATCAACAAACATTCTAAATTGAAAACTGGAATGCTGTTTACTGCAAATTTTTCCATTCATATATACGCTTATTTATCTTACATTATGAAAGATAAGAAGGTTATTGAATTACGTTTTCGATTATAAATTTTTGCTAATAGAAGACACTAAAACCTACTTTGTTATTTTGAATTATTATCACATGGCGATGTTGATAACAATGTGTAGGGATTCTCCAATCTACATACCAGCTACATGTTGGATTGAAAGCAACAGACTATTCAACATTCACAGTCTTATTCACAAGACACTTTCTGGCTTGATCATGTACCGAATTCAGTATCTTTCAGACACAGTTTTCTACAGATTAGCCTAAGACTACAGAAACAGCCTAAGACGAATAACCAGTAGAAACTGGTGTGTAAATGCCACAATTCTGAAAATTTGGTATAAAACCTTTATTGAAAGAATGGTATGCTATGGATCAGCAGTCTGGGAGAAATCAATGACAAACAGAAAAGTCAGACAACTATGCAGTTAACAGAGAAACTTCACGTACCATCACTAGGTGCTTCTACACGATTTCTATTCTAGGTGCTATTCGACTAGGTGCTTCTACACGATTTCTATTCCAGGTGCTATTCGACTAGGTGCTTCTACACGATTTCTATTCCAGGTGCTATTCGACTAGGTGCTTCTACACGATTTCTATTCCAGGTGCTATTCGACTAGGTGCTTCTACACGATTTCTATTCCAGGTGCTATTCGACTAGGTGCTTCTACACGATTTCTATTCCAGGTGCTATTCGACTAGGTGCTTCTACACGATTTCTATTCCAGGTGCTATTCGACTAGGTGCTTCTACACGATTTCTATTCCAGGTGCTATTCGACTAGGTGCTTCTACACGATTTCTATTCCAGGTGCTATTCGACTAGGTGCTTCTACACGATTTCTATTCCAGGTGCTATTCGACTAGGTGCTTCTACACGATTTCTATTCCAGGTGCTATTCGACTAGGTGCTTCTACACGATTTCTATTCCAGGTGCTATTCGACTAGGTGCTTCTACACGATTTCTATTCCAGGTGCTATTCGACTAGGTGCTTCTACACGATTTCTATTCCAGGTGCTATTCGACTAGGTGCTTCTACACGATTTCTATTCCAGGTGCTATTCGACTAGGTGCTTCTACACGATTTCCATTCCAGGTGCTATTCGACTAGGTGCTTCTACACGATTTCCATTCCAGGTGCTATTCGACTAGGTGCTTCTACACGATTTCCATTCCAGGTGCTATTCGAC
>JAJQOW010000014.1:8442935-8480713 GCA_037975125.1 Latrodectus hesperus | reverse complement strand
AAAATGAATACCACAGTTAGTCTAGAAATATGATTTACTACAAAATAAAACCATTTATTTGTATATGTATTGGCCATTTTTTAAGATATAAGGGAATTTTGGTGTCAATATTCGCGAAAATCAGAAGTCACACGTACCATATAGGTGCCCTATAAAAAAACTCACTTTTCTCCTAAAATTTATTTTTTATAATAAAATGAATACCACAGTTAGTCTAGAAATGTGATTTACTACTAAAGGGAACCATTAATATGTATATATATCGGGCATTTTTTAAGATATTGAGGAAATTTTCAAATCGTCCAAACGGCGAAAAGGAGATTTTGCGTGTCACCCTAACTCATCATACAAAAACTCAATTTTCTCCTAAAATATATTTTTTATAATGAAATGAATACCAGAGTTAGTCTAGAAATATGATTTACTACAAAATAAAACCATTATTTGTATATGTATATGGCTATTTTTTAAGATATAAGGGAATTTTGATGTCAATATTCGCGAAAATCAGAAGTCACACGTACCATATAGGCGTCCCATAGAAAAACTCACTTTTCTCCTAAAATTTATTTTTTATAATAAAATGAATACCACAGTTAGTCTAGAAATGTTATTTACTACTAAATGGAATCATTTATTTGTAAATACATTGGGCATTTTTTAAGATATTAAGGAAATCTTCAAATCGTCGAAACCGCGAAAAGGAGGTTTTGCGTGTCACCAGGGCTCATCATACAAAAACTCAATTTTCTCCTAAAATATATTTTTTATAATGAAATGAATACCCCAGTTGGTCTAGAAATATGATTTACTACAAAATAAAACCATTTATTTGTATATGTATTGGCCATTTTTTAAGATATAAGGGAATTTCGGTGTCAATATTCGCGAAAATCAGAAGTCACACGTACCATATAGGCGCCCCATAAAAAAACTCACTTTTCTCCTAAAATTTATTTTTTATAATAAAATGAATACCACAGTTAGTCTAGAAATGTGATTTACTACTAAACGGAACCATTAATTTGTATATATATCGGGCATTTTTTAAGATATTGAGGAAATTTTCAAATCGTCCAAACGGCGAAAAGGAGATTTTGCGTGTCACCCTAACTCATCATACAAAAACTCAATTTTCTCCTAAAATATATTTTTTATAATGAAATGAATACCAGAGTTAGTCTAGAAATATGATTTACTACAAAATAAAACCATTTATTTGTATATGTATTGGCTATTTTTTAAGATATAAGGGAATTTTGATGTCAATATTCGCGAAAATCAGAAGTCACACGTACCATATAGGCGTCCCATAGAAAAACTCACTTTTCTCCTAAAATTTATTTTTTATAATAAAATGAATACCACAGTTAGTCTAGAAATGTTATTTACTACTAAATGGAATCATTTATTTGTAAATACATTGGGCATTTTTTAAGATATTAAGGAAATCTTCAAATCGTCGAAACCGCGAAAAGGAGGTTTTGCGTGTCACCAGGGCTCATCATACAAAAACTCAATTTTCTCCTAAAATATATTTTTTATAATGAAATGAATACCACAGTTGGTCTAGAAATATGATTTACTACAAAATAAAACCATTTATTTGTATATGTATTGGCCATTTTTTAAGATATAAGGGAATTTTGGTGTCAATATTCGCGAAAATCAGAAGTCACACGTACCATATAGGCGCCCCATAAAAAAACTCACTTTTCTCCTAAAATTTATTTTTTATAATAAAATGAATACCACAGTTAGTCTAGAAATGTGATTTACTACTAAACGGAACCATTAATTTGTATATATATCGGGCATTTTTTAAGATATTGAGGAAATTTTCAAATCGTCCAAACGGCGAAAAGGAGATTTTGCGTGTCACCCTAACTCATCATACAAAAACTCAATTTTCTCCTAAAATATATTTTTTATAATGAAATGAATACCAGAGTTAGTCTAGAAATATGATTTACTACAAAATAAAACCATTTATTTGTATATGTATTGGCTATTTTTTAAGATATAAGGGAATTTTGATGTCAATATTCGCGAAAATCAGAAGTCACACGTACCATATAGGCGTCCCATAGAAAAACTCACTTTTCTCCTAAAATTTATTTTTTATAATAAAATGAATACCACAGTTAGTCTAGAAATGTGATTTACTACTAAATGGAATCATTTATTTGTATATACATTGGGCATTTTTTAAGATATTAAGGAAATCTTCAAATCGTCGAAACCGCGAAAAGGAGGTTTTGCGTGTCACCAGGGCTCATCATACAAAAACTCAATTTTCTCCTAAAATATATTTTTTATAATGAAATGAACACCACAGTTAGTCTAGAAATATGATTTACTACAAAATAAAACCATTTATTTGTATATGTATTGGCCATTTTTTCAGATATAAGGGAATTTCGGTGTCAATATTCGCGAAAATCAGAAGTCACACGTACCATATAGGCGCCCCATAAAAAAAACTCACTTTTCTCCTAAAATTTATTTATTGTAATAAAATGAATACCACAGTTAGTCTAGAAATATTATTTACTATAAAATTGAACCATTTATTTCTTTATCTATTGGTCATTTTTTAAGATATTGAGGAAATTTTGGATTTTGATCTCAGTGTAATTGGGAATCTGAAGTCACTTGTGTCACTTGAGCTTGTCTGTGTGAAAATTCTGGCCATAGGAAACTTATGAAAAACCATATAAAGATTAAGTGTAATAAGGTAATGCTAATTGCAGAATTTTATGTAAATACTTATATTCGTTTTTGTGGGAGATTGAGTTGTTTTTTGCTGAAATATATAAGATATCACTTCAGACAATTGAGCGCACCATACAAAAACTCACTTTTCTCCTAAAATATACTTTTTATAAAAAATTGAACCATTTATTTCTATAACTATTGGCCATTTTTTAAGATATTGAGGAAATTTTGGATTTTGATCTCAATGTAATTGGGAATCTGAAGTCACGTGTGTCACTTGAGCTATGTCTGTGTGAAAATTCTGGCCATAGGAAACTTATGAAAAACCATATAAAGATTAAGTGTAATAAGGTAATGCTAATTGCAGAATTTTATGTAAATACTTATATTCGTTTTTGTGGGAGATTGAGTTGTTTTTTGCTGAAATATATAAGATATCACTTCAGACAATTGAGCGCACCATACAAAAACTCACTTTTCTCCTAAAATATACTTTTTATAATAAAATGAATACCACAGTTAGTCTAGAAATATTATTTACTATAAAATTGAACCATTTATTTCTATATCTATTGGCCATTTTTTAAGATATTGAGGAAATTTTGGATTTTGATCTCAATGTAATTGGGAATCTGAAGTCACTTGTGTCACTTGAGCTTGTCTGTGTGAAAATTCTGGCCATAGGAAACTTATGAAAAACCATATAAAGATTAAGTGTAATAAGGTAATGCTAATTGCAGAATTTTATGTAAATACTTATATTCGTTTTTGTGGGAGATTGAGTTGTTTTTTGCTGAAATATATAAGATATCACTTCAGACAATTGAGCGCACCATACAAAAACTCACTTTTTCTCCTAAAATATACTTTTTATAATAAAATGAATACCACAGTTAGTCTAGAAATATTATTTACTATAAAATTGAACCATTTATTTCTATATCTATTGGCCATTTTTTAAGATATTGAGGAAATTTTGGATTTTGATCTCAATGTAATTGGGAATCTGAAGTCACTTGTGTCACTTGAGCTTGTCTGTGTGAAAATTCTGGCCATAGGAAACTTATGAAAAACCATATAAAGATTAAGTGTAATAAGGTAATGCTAATTGCAGAATTTTATGTAAATACTTATATTCGTTTTTGTGGGAGATTGAGTTGTTTTTTGCTGAAATATATAAGATATCACTTCAGACAATTGAGCGCACCATACAAAAACTCACTTTTCTCCTAAAATATACTTTTTATAATAAAATGAATACCACAGTTAGTCTAGAAATATTATTTACTATAAAATTGAACCATTTATTTCTATATCTATTGGCCATTTTTTAAGATATTGAGGAAATTTTGGATTTTGATCTCAATGTAATTGGGAATCTGAAGTCACTTGTGTCACTTGAGCTTGTCTGTGTGAAAATTCTGGCCATAGGAAACTTATGAAAAACCATATAAAGATTAAGTGTAATAAGGTAATGCTAATTGCAGAATTTTATGTAAATACTTATATTCGTTTTTGTGGGAGATTGAGTTGTTTTTTTGCTGAAATATATAAGATATCACTTCAGACAATTGAGCGCACCATACAAAAACTCACTTTTCTCCTAAAATATACTTTTTATAATAAAATGAATACCACAGTTAGTCTAGAAATATTATTTACTATAAAACTGAACCATTTATTTCTATATCTATTGGCCATTTTTTAAGATATTGAGGAAATTTTGGATTTTGATCTCAATGTAATTGGGAATCTGAAGTCACTTGTGTCACTTGAGCTTGTCTGTGTGAAAATTCTGGCCATAGGAAACTTATGAAAAACCATATAAAGATTAAGTGTAATAAGGTAATGCTAATTGCAGAATTTTATGTAAATACTTATATTCGTTTTTGTGGGAGATTGAGTTGTTTTTTGCTGAAATATATAAGATATCACTTCAGACAATTGAGCGCACCATACAAAAACTCACTTTTCTCCTAAAATATACTTTTTATAATAAAATGAATACCACAGTTAGTCTAGAAATATTATTTACTATAAAATTGAACCATTTATTTCTATATCTATTGGCCATTTTTTAAGATATTGAGGAAATTTTGGATTTTGATCTCAATGTAATTGGGAATCTGAAGTCACTTGTGTCACTTGAGCTTGTCTGTGTGAAAATTCTGGCCATAGGAAACTTATGAAAAACCATATAAAGATTAAGTGTAATAAGGTAATGCTAATTGCAGAATTTTATGTAAATACTTATATTCGTTTTTGTGGGAGATTGAGTTGTTTTTTTGCTGAAATATATAAGATATCACTTCAGACAATTGAGCGCACCATACAAAAACTCACTTTTCTCCTAAAATATACTTTTTATAATAAAATGAATACCACAGTTAGTCTAGAAATATTATTTACTATAAAACTGAACCATTTATTTCTATATCTATTGGCCATTTTTTAAGATATTGAGGAAATTTTGGATTTTGATCTCAATGTAATTGGGAATCTGAAGTCACTTGTGTCACTTGAGCTTGTCTGTGTGAAAATTCTGGCCATAGGAAACTTATGAAAAACCATATAAAGATTAAGTGTAATAAGGTAATGCTAATTGCAGAATTTTATGTAAATACTTATATTCGTTTTTGTTGGAGATTGAGTTGTTTTTTGCTGAAATATATAAGATATCACTTCAGACAATTGAGCGCACCATACAAAAACTCACTTTTCTCCTAAAATATACTTTTTATAATAAAATGAATACCACAGTTAGTCTAGAAATATTATTTACTATAAAACTGAACCATTTATTTCTATATCTATTGGCCATTTTTTAAGATATTGAGGAAATTTTGGATTTTGATCTCAATGTAATTGGGAATCTGAAGTCACTTGTGTCACTTGAGCTTGTCTGTGTGAAAATTCTGGCCATAGGAAACTTATGAAAAACCATATAAAGATTAAGTGTAATAAGGTAATGCTAATTGCAGAATTTTATGTAAATACTTCTATTCGTTTTTGTGGGAGATTGAGTTGTTTTTTTGCTGAAATATATAAGATATCACTTCAGACAATTGAGCGCACCATACAAAAACTCACTTTTCTCCTAAAATATACTTTTTATAATAAAATGAATACCACAGTTAGTCTAGAAATGTGATTTACTACTAAACGGAACCATTATTTTGTATATATATTGGGCATTTTTTAAGATATTGAGGATATTTTCAAATCGTCCAAACGGCGAAAAGGAGATTTTGCGTGCCACCCAAACTCATCATTCAAAAACTCAATTTTCTCCTAAAATATATTTTTTATAATGAAATGAATACCACAGTTAGTCTAGAAATATGATTTACTACAAAATAAAACCATTTATTTGTATATGTATTGGCTATTTTTTATGATATAAGGGAATTTTGATGTCAATATTCGCGATAATCAGAAGTCACACGTACCATATAGGCATCCCATAGAAAAACTCACTTTTCTCCTAAAATTTATTTTTTATAATAAAATGAATACCACAGTTAGTCTAGAAATGTGATTTACTACTAAATGGAATCATTTATTTGTATATACATTGGGCATTTTTTAAGATATTAAGGAAATCTTCAAATCGTCGAAACCGCGAAAAGGAGGTTTTGCGTGTCACCAGGGCTCATCATACAAAAACTCAATTTTCTCCTAAAATATATTTTTTATAATGAAATGAATACCACAGTTGGTCTAGAAATATGATTTACTACAAAATAAAACCATTTATTTGTATATGTATTGGCCATTTTTTAAGATATAAGGGAATTTTGGTGTCAATATTCGCGAAAATCAGAAGTCACACGTACCATATAGGCGCCCCATAAAAAAACTCACTTTTCTCCTAAAATTTATTTTTTATAATAAAATGAATACCACAGTTAGTCTAGAAATGTGATTTACTACTAAACGGAACCATTATTTTGTATATATATTGGGCATTTTTTAAGATATTGAGGAAATTTTCAAATCGTCCAAACGGCGAAAAGGAGATTTTGCGTGTCACCCTAAACTCATCATACAAAAACTCAATTTTCTCCTAAAATATATTTTTTATAATGAAATGAATACCAGAGTTAGTCTAGAAATATGATTTACTACAAAATAAAACCATTTATTTGTATATGTATTGGCTATTTTTTAAGATATAAGGGAATTTTGATGTCAATATTCGCGAAAATCAGAAGTCACACGTACCATATAGGCGTCCCATAGAAAAACTCACTTTTCTCCTAAAATTTATTTTTTATAATAAAATGAATACCACAGTTAGTCTAGAAATGTGATTTACTACTAAATGGAATCATTTATTTGTAAATATATTGGGCATTTTTTAAGATATTAAGGAAATCTTCAAATCGTCGAAACCGCGAAAAGGAGGTTTTGCGTGTCACCAGGGCTCATCATACAAAAACTCAATTTTCTCCTAAAATATATTTTTTATAATAAAATGAATACCACAGTTAGTCTAGAAATATGATTTACTACAAAATAAAACCATTTATTTGTATATGTATTGGCCATTTTTTAAGATATAAGGGAATTTTGGTGTCAATATTCGCAAAAATCAGAAGTCACACGTACAATACAGGCGCCCCATACAAAAACTCACTTTTCTCCTAAAATTTATTTTTTATAATAAAATGAATACCACAGTTAGTCTAGAAATGTGATTTACTACTAAACGGAACCATTATTTTGTATATATATTGGGCATTTTTTAAGATATTGAGGATATTTTCAAATCGTCCAAACGGCGAAAAGGAGATTTTGCGTGCCACCCAAACTCATCATACAAAAACTCAATTTTCTCCTAAAATATATTTTTTATAATGAAATGAATACCACAGTTAGTCTAGAAATCTGATTTACTACTAAAAAACACCATTTATTTGTATATGTATTGGCCATTTTTCAAGATATAAGGGAATTTTGATGTCAATATTCGCGAAAATCAGAAGTCGCACGTACCATATAGGCGCCCCATACAAAAACTCACTTTTCTCCTAAGATATACTTTTTATAATAAAATGAATACCACAGTTAGTCTAGAAATATTATTTACTATAAAATTGAACCATTTATTTCTATATCTATTGGCCATTTTTTAAGATATTGAGGAAATTTTGGATTTTGATCTCAATGTAATTGGGAATCTGAAGTCACTTGTGTCACTTGAGCTTGTCTGTGTGAAAATTCTGGCCATAGGAAACTTATGAAACACCATATAAAGATTAAGTGTAATAAGGTAATGCTAATTGCAGAATTTTATGTAAATACTTATATTCGTTTTTGTGGGAGATTGAGTTGTTTTTTGCTGAAATATATAAGATATCACTTCAGACAATTGAGCGCACCATACAAAAACTCACTTTTCTCCTAAAATATACTTTTTATAATAAAATGAATACCACAGTTAGTCTAGAAACATTATTTACTATAAAATTAAACCATTTATTTCTATATCTATTGGCCATTTTTTAAGATATTGAGGAAATTTTGGATTTTCATCTCAAATGTAATTGGGAATCTGAAGTCACTTGTGTCACTTGAGCTTGTCTGTGTGCAAATTCTGGCCATAGGAAACTTATGAAAAACCATATAAAGATTAAGTGTAATAAGGTAATGCTAATTGCAGAATTTATGTAAATACTTATATTCGTTTTTGTGGGAGATTGAGTTGTTTTTTGCTGAAATATATAAGATATCACTTCAGACAATTGAGCGCACCATACAAAAACTCACTTTTCTCCTAAAATATACTTTTTATAATAAAATGAAAACCACAGTTAGTCTAGAAATATTATTTACTATAAAATTGAACCATTTATTTCTATATCTATTGGTCATTTTTTAAGATATTGAGGAAATTTTGGATTTTGATCTCAATGTAATTGGGAATCTGAAGTCACTTGTGTCACTTGAGCTTGTCTGTGTGAAAATTCTGGCCATAGGAAACTTATGAAAAACCATATAAAGATTAAGTGTAATAAGGTAATGCTAATTGCAGAATTTTATGTAAATACTTATATTCGTTTTTGTGGGAGATTGAGTTGTTTTTTGCTGAAATATATAAGATATCACTTCAGACAATTGAGCGCACCATACAAAAACTCACTTTTCTCCTAAAATATACTTTTTATAATAAAATGAATACCACAGTTAGTCTAGAAATATTATTTACTATAAAATTGAACCATTTATTTCTATATCTATTGGCCATTTTTTAAGATATTGAGGAAATTTTGGATTTTGATCTCAATGTAATTGGGAATCTGAAGTCACTTGTGTCACTTGAGCTTGTCTGTGTGAAAATTCTGGCCATAGGAAACTTATGAAAAACCATATAAAGATTAAGTGTAATAAGGTAATGCTAATTGCAGAATTTTATGTAAATACTTATATTCGTTTTTGTGGGAGATTGAGTTGTTTTTTGCTGAAATATATAAGATATCACTTCAGACAATTGAGCGCACCATACAAAAACTCACTTTTCTCCTAAAATATACTTTTTATAATAAAATGAATACCACAGTTAGTCTAGAAATATTATTTACTATAAAATTGAACCATTTATTTCTATATCTATTGGCCATTTTTTAAGATATTGAGGAAATTTTGGATTTTGATCTCAATGTAATTGGGAATCTGAAGTCACTTGTGTCACTTGAGCTTGTCTGTGTGAAACTTCTGGCCATAGGAAACTTATGAAAAACCATATAAAGATTAAGTGTAATAAGGTAATGCTAATTGCAGAATTTTATGTAAATACTTATATTCGTTTTTGTGGGAGATTGAGTTGTTTTTTGCTGAAATATATAAGATATCACTTCAGACAATTGAGCGCACCATACAAAAACTCACTTTTCTCCTAAAATATACTTTTTATAATAAAATGAATACCACAGTTAGTCTAGAAATATTATTTACTATAAAATTGAACCATTTATTTCTATATCTATTGGCCATTTTTTAAGATATTGAGGAAATTTTGGATTTTGATCTCAATGTAATTGGGAATCTGAAGTCACTTGTGTCACTTGAGCTTGTCTGTGTGAAAATTCTGGCCATAGGAAACTTATGAAAAACCATATAAAGATTAAGTGTAATAAGGTAATGCTAATTGCAGAATTTTATGTAAATACTTATATTCGTTTTTGTGGGAGATTGAGTTGTTTTTTGCTGAAACATATAAGATATCACTTCAGACAATTGCGCGCACCATACAAAAACTCACTTTTCTCCTAAAATATACTTTTTATAATAAAATGAAAACCACAGTTAGTCTAGAAATATTATTTACTATAAAATTGAACCATTTATTTCTATATCTATTGGCCATTTTTTAAGATGTGTGAAATCTGATTCCCGCTTACATTAATGTCAAAATTCCCAAATATCTTAAGAAATACCCCATGTATACACAAACGAATGGTTTTTTTCAGTAGTATGTAACATTGCAAGACTAAATAATGTATTTATTTTATTATAAAAAATATATTTTAGAAGAAAGATGTGTTTTTGTATAGTGCGCTTATATGGAATTTGTGACTTCTGATTCCCGCTTACATTGATGTCAAAAGTCCCTAATATCTTAAGAAATACCCCATATATACACAATTGAATGGTTTCTTTCAGTAATATGTAACATTGCAAGACTAATTGTTGCGTTTATTTTATTATAAAAAATATATTTTAGAAGAAAAATGTGTTTTTGTATAGTGCGCTTATATGGTATTTGTGACTTTTGATTCCCGCTTACATTGATCTCAAAAGTCCCTAATATCTTAAGAAATACCCCATGTATTAACAAATGAATGGTTTCTTTCAGTAGTATGTAACATTGCAAGACTAACTGTTGAGTTTATTGTATTATAAAAAATATATTTTATGAGAAAATGTGTTTTCTTATAGTGCACTTATATGGTGTGTATGACTTCTGATTCCCCTTTACATTCATGTCAAAATTCCTTAATATCTTGAGAAAAACCCCATGTATTAACAAACGAATGGTTTCTATCAGTAAAATGTAACATTGCAAGACTAATTGTTGTTTTTATTGTATTATAAAAAATATATTTTATTAGAAAAAGGTGTTTTCTTATAGCGTGCTTTTATGTTATTTGTGACTTCTGATTCCTGCTTACTCTGATGTAAAAAGTCCCTAATATATTAAGAAATACCCCATTCATACAGAAACGAATGGTTTTTTTCAGTAGTATGTAATACTGCAAGAATAACTGTTGTATTCATTGTATTATAAAAAATATTCTTTTAGAGAAAAATGTGTTTTCGTATAGCGTGCTTATATGGTATTTGTGACTTCTGATTCCCGCTTACATTGATGTCAAAAGTCCCTAATATCTTAAGAAATACCCCATGTATACACAAACAAATAATTTCTTTCAGTAGTTTGTAACGCTGCAAGACTAACTGTTGTATTTATTGTATTATATAAAATATATTTTAGGAGAATAATGTGTTTTCGTCATAGTGCGTTTATATGGTGTGTATGACTTCTGATTCCCGTTTACGTTGATGTCAAAATTCCATAACCGACTCAGCGTCTCAGAAAATTTCAAGAATCTGCAAAAATCGTTCCACTGCCCCTTTCCTAAACTATACAAAAATCGTCGACTGTTTCCCATTCTAATTGGGAACATTTCCTACCCCCTGAAAACTGTCACATCGCTCAATTTAGAGGGAGGGGATGTCATTTACTACTAACTACCCTATCTAGGGTTGTATGTATTTGCCAGAAAGAATTGTACATCCCAATAAAAGTCGTTAAAACGAAAACGCATATCTTTTTTGTATAAAACTTAAAAAGCAAAAATTATTAATAAATAACTGTTTTTTGTATAGTTGAAAATGATTGAAGATAATCATCAGTGTTTTTAGGTTGACTTGGTAAATAATATGAAATTTAAAGAAAAACGGTATCCACCAATTATGATGTTTTAGATTTCTTACACAGTTTAATTAAGAAAGTTGCTTGCCACATTTTCTTGTATAATTATTATTTTCTGTAAAATGGAAATTTCTCTTTTTGAATGAGGCACAGAAGCTTTTCAAATTTTTATTACAGTAAGATAAAATAATGTTAGCAAAAATACATTTTCTCACATTATATTTTTCTTAATACAAACTAATTTTTACTTTATATGAATACATCTACGTAGTAATTAGTGTGGTGTTTATATGAAAGTAAAAGGCTTAATTATTTTTCAATTTTTATAATGTTATTTTCAAAAACATTAATTAAAGCTTTTTAATTTATTCATCCATAAATGTTTTGAGTTTAAATAATTAAACATAACATAAGAAAATTTTCATAACATTGTGAATAAATGTGTGTAATGTTCTTGGTTTATACTATATCTGAAACATTACTCTCACTTTATATTTAAATATTTGGAAATGTTTTTTATCCCAAAAAAATTAAATATTTACAAAAAAAGGATTAATTTTCATTTCTGTATTAATGTATATGAAATAAAACTATTTAATGCAAAATACATGTAGATAAACTTGCATTAATATTGTTCTGTATAAGAAATTTTAACACATTATATTTGCTGATTGTGTACTTTCTTAATTATGATATTTCTTATATATTTACATTCTAAAGCAATATTATAAAATCATTTATTACTTTTACAATTTTTTTCTTTCATATTAAAAAACATAATTTAGATATTTTTAACAATATATGTATTAAATTAAAGTTGTATTTTAATCGAAAATAATTCCAAGTGATGGACGAAAAATAAATTGCCTAAAACACATTATTTGTTAAGTATTCAATTTACTTATTCTCATTAACTTAAAATAATATTCTATTATTATGAAGCAATCTGGTGCAATAGAAAATGAATTCGAAACTCAAAATAATTTAAATAAATTTTTTCAGTATATGTGACAACCTTTTTTAGAAAGCTTTTCCTAAGCACCTCTTCCTTTTTCCTAAGCACTTTAAATTATTTGAAAGAGGAAGAGAGATTATTGTGTGCTGTCCTTATTATATATTTACTTTCATCTGGAAATACATTTTTCTCAATTCTTGGAGTTAAGCACTTTGATAGACCTCATAGTGATTTGAAATATATATACTGCTATTTAGTAATTTATACTAATAGAAGAGTTGGTAGTAAAAGAGCAAGCTCAGAGGATATGTAACATGAAGGCGAACAATTGATATCATTGAACGATAAAAAAGTTAGCAATGTACTTCAAGCAACGTTATGAAGTCTCATTTATTCCATTTTAAAAGTTACAGAAGTAGAAATTTTATAATTATTTAATGCAAGTAAATAAATATTTTTCAAACCCTTTCAATATTATAATACTTTCAGCACACATAGCAAGGCTGATTTAGATTATTTATACGTTTCTATAATTCAACAGTCTAAATGAATTAGAAATATATTAAAATTATTAATTTACTTAATTTTTTTAGCAGAACTAAAAATATATATTACTTATGCTCTTTTTCATAGATAAATTTTGTAGTTTTATTTAAAAGCGTTAAAGCCAAAATTTATTTGCTAAATTAATTTTTTCTACTCGTAACTGAACAAGATAAAATATCACTTGTAACAATACATGAAAATTAACTTCATTTGTCAATCTGAATTGAAATATATATCAGTGCATGTACTAATAAGAAGCTTAAACAGTTACATTTAATTTATTTCATTATAAATGGAATATTTGGTTTCACAAGTGCATTACTCGAGTTATTTTTTAAATATTAATCTAGCGTTTATGAACTGAACTTTATGTATAGTTATAAATAAAAACAAAAGAATCTTTACAACTTAATTTGGCAAAATTACTGTACGAAAGAAACTTATAAATTTATAACGAGTTTCTATTGACTTATATTTAATTTTACATAATATAATATAGAATAAAATGCTAAGAGGCTATTATTATTCCATTTTAAAAATATATCATGAAAAGTTCTTGCATTGGAAATATTTTATTGTATTACAAATTGCAAAATCTTTATATAATTATCATATACCTCTACTTTATAAAGTTTCCTAATTAAAGAGACTTTATCTATAATTGAGAATTGTTAAGATTCTTTGCAAATTTTTCTTTTTTTAATTGATTAGAGACTTGTTTTATTGTCATGCATAAAAAATATTCCAGTTTTATCTTTTATAAAAAATTATCTTTTCTTTAAATAAGAAACTATATACAATATAATTTTAAAATCTTTTTTATGCTTTGTTTTTAGGATTTGATTCATTAGATTTTTGATTTGAATTTTTAAATTTCAAAAACTGACTGGAAAGAATTCATTGATTTACTTATGATTTTTATTGATCTAAATTTCCAAAAATACTTTTGAATGTAATGTGCTCTGTTATGTAAGTTCTTAGTTATTATAAAAGTAGAACATTATCATCAATTTGTGGCAATGATTCATGGCGAGAAAGCAATTTCTCATCTGTTTAGAATAATCAGAAAGTTTTATTTACATGAGTAAACATCATCCCCTTTCATTCTTTCCCTGACTAACAGGAAACATGCTTAAATCGTAAAGGAAGTCACACATGAATAGTTTTCTTCCTGGAAACAAACTCCTCTCACGTATATAAGAATCCGTTTGAAATAGTATTGTCGAATACTTACAAAAATTTTAGAAAAAATAATTTTAGCCTTCAATATTCAACTGTCTTGATCATTAAATTCGGAAAGGCTTAATGAAATTTATTCACAGTAAAGATTAAATGAATACATATAATTAAAAATAAAAACAAAAGAATATTATTTAATTTAGCAAAAGCACCAGATTTATATGAAGAAAATTGATAATACTGTATTGCTTTCTATTGACTTTTCAATTCACGTAAAATAATACATAACAATATACCAATAATTCTTTCTTCTTTCTTTATAAGAAAGTATTTTTATACAAAATGGTGCTGCATTCGCAACATAATATTACGCGTTTGTGCGAATGAAAAACATTTATAAATTACAACATTTTTATATAGTCTCTTAATTAAATAGATTTTGTAGATAATATAGCATCTTAATTTAAAATTTGAATTTTGATTAAGAGATATAAATTTTCTTAGTGCATTTATTCTTTCTTTTACTGATTAGACACTTATTTTACAGTCATTCCTAATTAAAACTTATTTCAATTATATTTTAAATGAATTTATTTATATTTTTCATTAATATGATTTTAATGACCCAATAACTCGTAAGTGGAATATACCATTTTATGTTTAAAAGATAAATTTTGAAAATTAATTTTTAATTCAAATAAGAAGAGTAAAGCAATTGTTTCACGATTTTACAACAAGTAATTCTCTGGTTAAGATTATTAAATTTAAAAATTCATTTTATATCTAATATGGATCTCTTTAAAGATAATTATCTGTAGAAAAGAAGTTTATTTTAAATATATAATGCATTTATTATATTTTTAAATTTAAATAATAAAAAAATTCCTTTTATATCTAATATGGATCATTTTAAAGATAATTATCTGTAGAAAAGAAGTTTGTTTAAAAAAGTTTATTTGAAATATATATAATGTGTTTATTATATTTTTAAATTTAGATAACAAAATCAATCGTATATGTAATATACCATTTTATGCTTCAAAGATAAACCAGAAAAAATAATTTTTAATTCAAATAAGAAGAGTAAAGTAAATATATAACCACATTTTACAACAAGAAATTCTCTGGTTAAGATTATTATATTTAAAAATTCTTTTATACCTAATATGGATCGCGTTAAAATATAATTATTTGTAAAACTAACGTATTAATAATTTGCTTATTTTAAAAATAAATTTGGTAATAAAATAATTATTTTCTCTAGGTTAAAAATTTAATTGCTTAGATTGTAGCATATGAATTCGATTCACTAATACGCTATTTCGATAGGATCATTCCATTTCACACACCTTCTAAAGTAAAAGAGCTAAAAATATTTTCTGCATTAAAAAGTTTAGCTCATCTTTAAATATAAAACTCCATTATTTTGCTTCTGAATAGTTTACTGTTTAAAAATTTGATTATTTATATTCCTCATAAATCTCCTTTGTTTTAAATCTGCAATAAATTTCTAGTAAGGAATTTTATTTCATTAAATATTATCGTTACGTCATCTAGAAAAATTATTACATGTATGCAAATAAAAAATATATGTAGAATAAAATGATTTTCACAGCAGAACAATGCTAATATCAGTAATATTGTAGTTCATTTTTTAATCGAGAAAATTTCTAATATAGTAAAATTTTTAAGAAATAATATCTTTTTAATATTGATATATTAAAATAATGACTTTATATGGAGCAACAGTAAATAGTGTTGATATATTTTTCAATAAAAAGAAATAACACACGTATAACATTCTTGGCTTCACACTTATGAGACAATCATGTTATACTATTGCCTTAAGATGATACTTCAGTTTTATTATCAAAATTTGAAGTGTATGTAAAAAGAAATTATAGTAATAACAAAATAAAAAGCAATATTCAGAGCGCAACCTTATTAGTAAATTTTTTCCTAATGCACAAAAATAAAAGCGCAAATTAAATGAATTTTAGTCATTAAGGTAAATGTTATTTATTATGGACGACATATCGATTTGACTATAACAGCCATGAGATCTTTCACTGGAAATTAAATAATTTCCATTTACGAAATTTATTAGTTTATTTCAGTCATAACAAGTCGATAAAAAAAATACCGTCAAAAACAACAAAAACTGAATTAAATAAACTAAGATGTAAGAAATAATTAGCATAAGCAGGAAAATTATTAAAATTGATCTTAGAAAAGAAGGCAAGCTCGTTATTAATTTAAAAGGACATATGGATTTAAAATTTTTGTGTAATAAAATCGTCTAATTCAACTAGCTTAGGAACTAAAATTAAAAATAATAATAATCTATAAACTTGCATTTTATTTCTAAAGCAACAAATTTATAGACTATTAAATTTTAAAGTTGAATCTTGGCGAAAAAAACAGTATTTTAGATATTTGGCGTAAAACCCAGGCTGAGTTGTAGTTTTCAAAGAAAAGTCTCCAAGGTGTAGGGTTTGAGTGATTAAGACCGATCAATCAAACCACCGATTAGGGGGAACGCAAAAATATGTGGTTTCTACTATGCGAAAATATACGTCGCAGCCGATTTGGGTGAAAACTCTGCGACGTATCTATGCCGATGCAGGCCGCTTTTCGACCAGTTTATTGCGACGTAAGAGATACGTCGCGGACGCTGAGTCGGTTAATATCTTAACCGAATCTGCGTCTTTGACGTATCTGTTACGTGGTAATAAACTGGTCAAAAAGCGGCTCATGGCGGCAGGGATACGTCGAAACATTCCTGTTTGAAAGCGGCCTGTGTCGGCAGAGATACGTCGCAGAGTTTTCACCAAAAGCGGCCGCGACGTATATTTTCGCATAGAAGAAACCACTTATTTTTGCTTTCCTCCTAATCGGTGGTTTGATTGATCGGTCTTAATCACTCAAACCACACTCCTTGGAGACTTTTCTTTGAAAACTACAACTCAGCGTGAGTTTTACGCCAAATATCTACAAATATTAATTTCATGATCAAATTGTGTAGAATTTCTACATATAGGATCACTTTATTCCTTCAGCCTACTAAAAATGACCGTATCTCTGACATTTGAAACTTCTAAGAAGGTTAGGAATGTATGAATAATGTTTGCAATTTCTATAATTAGCTTTATGAATTTTTGGTAATACTAGTATTACACATAAAAGTTGAAACAACATGTTGTGTGGAGGTGAGTCCACTGTATCACGTCGAATGTTTTTATTTCAGCACAATCTCTTTGATCACGAAGTTTTCCCAAATACTCTTCTTCTGTAACATATATAAAATCAAGGTTAGAAAGAATACCACAAGATTAAAGTTCTATGAACTCGACTGGAAATCATCCAAATTTTTGTAACTGATTACCAAAGCTTGTTTTGAGTCCACTTGAACAAGAAGATCTCTCGATCATAATTCTTTTAACATTTTGCATATTACCAATAGATAATGTAAGAAGTTTTTGTCCTATGAAAAGGAATACTGCATAAGAAGTGCTTGATTTGCTTATCAACATATAACAAGTAGATAAATTGGCTTCAATGATGTGAGAATTAGAACCTATAGGATATTTTTAAAGGTTCAAGAATGATTGCACAGACAGTCCCGGGCCCTACAAGGGATCGTAGCGACTGGCTCTGGATATTTCCAACCTCAGTGCTTACCATAATGCTAGTCGACACCTATACACTGGGAGTCACCCCTGAAGGCAGTGAACACCCTTACCGCCAAGCCCAAGTCTTCGAGCCCTTCACTTGATCCTTAGCAAACTAGTCACGACTGTAGCTTAGTACCATCCGATTGATACACTGGGGACTACAATGTACCACCAGTCTAAATGTATGTCTTGCACGGGATCTTGAAAGTCCATGAGAAGCAAAAAACAATCAGAGAAACTACAGATACTCATAGAGAGCACCCTCACTTCCCGTCATGGGGCGGAAAGGATACATATATAAGTGAAACCGTTCTGTACCAATCGGTTATCGGGTTTTATTCACTCATTACCATCGTGAGAAAGCAGCACCTTCCAGGGGTTAAAAGGTTGTCCCCAAACATTCTCGCCAACCAGCATGCTGTTGAAAATGAGACGGAAAGGATAAGAAAAAGTTTAGAAGAAGAAGAGAGAAAAAACAGAGAGAGAACACAGATTCCTGGGTACCTCGCAAACTGGGCTTTCATACTCATCTAAAGAAGGTGATCCACATGAGTGGAATGTTCAGTTTATGAAAACAGCTTCAAGATGCTAGATGCATCATGCAAAGGATTTTCAAAGGTTTTACATTTGTCTCTATTTTTTTTAAATCTTTTTTTATTTTAGTGAAGTTATATTGGGCATGCTACTATTTCTCAGTTTCCTCATGGTTTTTATGATCCTACAAAAGAGTCTATTTCCACGATTATCCTTTCTAGAAATTTTCAAAAGAGAGGTCTGTTTTCTAGGATTTTATGCTGTAGCAGTCATTTTTGAATGCACACGGACCCTTACTTGTTTTTATACAAAGTGTTATGGGACTGTATGCTATGTGAAGATTTTTTTTTTTTGTATTTTCATAAATGCAAGTGGCTATAATTTTCTTCTAATGGTTAGCAGTCAGAAACCACAGAGAGCTCACTTCAACGATAAATATTTAAAAAAGTTATGCCATTCTCTAGATTTGAAATATATTTGCAAATCTTCAGAATTCAATCCTAGAAAGCGTCTTTTACATACTTTGAGCTGACCAATTATTACATCTAGGGTCTGAAAATTTTTTTGCCAAATATATAAAATATATTGCTCAAGACTCCTACTTAATTTTCAACAGCACGTGAACCGAGGATTAATTCTAGTCTTCTCCATGATTCAATACGAAAGAGTTCTATCTTTGACCTTAGACTTCCAGTCTAATTTCAGTGATTTTAAGTCATTTTAGTGCATTCCAACCATCTATATTTTGGCCACCATCTTTTAAATGTGCCTGTTGGATTAACCATAAAGATTTTTTTTGTGAATGTATTGCCATTAAATCTAATAAGGTGTTCGGCTGATCACTCTCTTTCTATACAAATAAAATTAATTATACCTGGGTTTTATTTATTTTACAAAATATTAGGTTTATATTCATTCTGTATAATTTAATATTTGTTCTTCTTACCCATATCTCATTTACAAGAGCACCCTCAAAAATACTTTTTATGATTTTTTCCTCAAAAATTGATAGGATTTCCTTGTTTTTTTCTGTCATTGTCTATGTCTTAACAGAGTAATTTAAAACACGTCTCATTAAATGCTTGTATATTGTTAACTCTGTTATGCTTTTAATGAAATTAGATTTTAAATGTTCCTTTCAACCAAAAAAGACATCGATTAGCAGTAGTAATTTTGTTTTGGATTTCAGTATATTATGTTTTGTGTATTGATATATATATTATGTGTATTGATTTCAGAAAACAGCCATTTATGGAGCCAATCTAAGGAAGGATAGTTATATTCTGATTTTAAACTGAGCATTTGTTTTGTTTATATATATATATATATATATATATATATATATATATATATATATATATATATATATATATATATATATATATATATATATATATATATATATATATATATATATATATATATATATATATGTGTGTGTGTGTGTGTGTGTGTGTGTGTGTGTGTGTATACATATATACACCCTCTCAACGACTCACCATGGCAAACGATGTTTCACTTTGCTGATCTAAAGGGATGTGGCTTGCCACAGAGCTACTGGGAAGCAGCCAGCAAAGATTAAATCAGCAATGTTATTACATGACCAAAACTTTGATGACATTGTCTACATGAAACGATATTTTGTCAAAAACGGCATATATTTAAATGAAATTAGAACAAAAAGTCTATATTTTCCAAAATAGTTAAAAGGATATAGTATTTTGAAAAAAAAAGTTATTAACAGAGTAAGAGATAAAATCGAAACACAAACAGAATACATAATAAAATATCTCAATAGTATAATTCAAAATAAATGTATGTTTAAGTAATTAAAAGGAATGGAATTCGATCATAGCCTGTAGCTTTACTGAGGATACAGTTACAGGTAATAGACTGTTTATTGAGGTAACTATAAATAGACTAGACTGATATGGACTATTTAATAATTGAAAAAATAACTTGTGGTTATCAAATAACTATTTCAATAATTTCACTATTCGAAGTATCTTGGATTGAAGTATCGTTATTAACTTGTAGAATATCATGTAAATGAATAACTGTTATTTAAACATGAAAGACTTAAAAATATCCTTAACAATCCTCAAAGCTATTAAACAGTCATGAAAATATTTTAGTGTGAATTATTTTGAAAGGCATTAAAGCAAAATTGAATTTTTTATGAAAATGTCATAAAATGTCCTGTGAATTAACAGAAACTTTTACGGAACTTTTGCTTGAAAAGGGGTTTTCGCTTAAATCAAATTATAAAAAAGTTCCTTATGACTGGGAAAATAATATACTATATTCTTTCAACTAATTTTCTCCTGTGCTTCATTTAATTTCACGTGCAAAATAGTAAAAATTAATTATTGTTGCTTTGTTTCATGTTTTTATTTTTATTAAACACTTGCTATAATATAATTATTTTTTTATTCTGAGTTATTCGTTATTATTTTGAATCATTAATATATTTAGCAAAATGTTTATAAAAAAATTTATTAAAGCATTTTGCTAGAGATTATTATTAATGCTCTTTATATAGAAAATCTACTTATTTTAACTGAGCATTTAGTTTAATTTAGTATAATGTAAAATTATTACATAGCAATGAGAATTATGTGATATTTAATTTAATAATTGAATTTCCTTATTTCATTTTAAAAATTAAAAGGATAATTACCTTTTAATTATTAAAATGTAATTAATAAATGTAAATAAAAACAAAAATATTTCATTTATCGAATATTGGAAAGACAATTATAAAAAAAATAATAAATAAAATAAATAAATAAAAAAACATTAAAGCAACTTAAGCCAGAGATACTGAATATGATAAAGAAAGATATGTTAATTTTTCTATATCAAAAAACATTTTATTTATAAATTATATATAAACCATATCAAAAACTATTTAATAAATAATATTAAGAAATGTTAATTCGCATTTCCAAAAAAGATTTTCTACATTCTACCTGGCAGTTATAAGTTTTATTGCTAAGACTTCACTTGCCATTTAGATGCAAATGAACATCATTTTGATGCAAATATACTGCCATTTGCATGCTAATGTGCAGTTTTAACAAAGATACTAAAGGCTTTTAAATGAAATTCGCGAAATTAAGGTTTAAGAACAACTTTGGAATTCTGTATATAAAAATGAAACAATGCGTAAATACTTTTTATTTTGGATTACCATATACTAAATTAAAATTTTATATCTGTTTTTCAACTATTTTTTGACAAAAATATGATTTAAATATAGCAAATGAGCGAAATCTTTAAAATTTGTGCCTATTTTAAATTATGAAACTAAAATTGGTTTCGAAAAGAATTTTTTTTTTCTGAAAGTGCTGACAAACACAAATGCATTTCATTGATGTTTATAAGTAATCAAAGAAGATAAATAGTAAGAAAAGGTTGCATAAAACAATAAATTGAATTATACAAATGATTAAAATTGCTAAGGGATGTGTATACAAATTTTTCCAACATTGGAAAATTTGGTACTTTTCCATTTTACCCACATTTATAATCCTAAAGAAATAGCATTTTTCTTAAGGAATACTGAAAAACAATATAATGTAAATATGATGATTTTAATGACTCAAAATTTTATTTTATATCTAATATATTTCAATTAAATTTTTTTAGCCAAATTTGAGTAAAAAGTAAACAATGGTAAACAAGCTAAATACTAAACAAATCAAAAGATAGTTGGTGTAAAATATTGCTTAGTGATAATTTTGTCGGTTAAAAGGAGTTTTAAGGCCACAAATCACCAAGAGAAAAAAACAGCCAAATATAAAAAAATTAAATTTTGTTTCATTAAGAAAAGGTAATATTACGTCATATTTATGCAATCGATCACCGACGCGTTTGGTAAGAAGTTTTCGCTAGTAAAACACATTGGCGCTAAAATTAGTTTTGGCAACAAGGGATATATATTTAGTTTATAAAATGTGAATATAAAATGTTTTTTTTATCATTTTTTTGAAGTTTCTAGAAATGTAAATTTTTTAAGCAAGACATGAAGCATGCAAATGGAATATTTACGACAGTAATTTACGATTTTTTCTTTCCCGTTATGGTGATTATCATACTGGCGTATAATGGAAAAGTACCCAAAACTCTTTCTGAGCTTTCAAGAAAACATTTAACGAAAGCACTAGAAAAGCGGTTTGAAATGCATCGATTACCACTTAACTGATTTAAAAATATGACTAATCAATATAATAAACTGAAAAAGAAATCCTGCACTCTGATACTCCATCCTAGATTTGATAAGTGAATTTCGGTACTTACTTATTATCGCAACCATGCCAACCTCCGGGATAACTTACCAAATTGGCAAACCTAATGTCGCACGCATCAAAGGCGCTGAATTGGCAACCATGTGTTTTTTTTTCAAAATTCCCTAATTGCCACCTTTCTCAGCCTAACTGTTCTTTGAAAATGGCCAGGTAGAATATTAAAATGCGAATCTGGGATTTTACCGAAAAAAATGCCGTTACACTTTTATAGAAATATAACATTTTACGAGACGTTAGGAAATGTACTACCTCTCACCCGATAAGGATTTACTTTGGAAAACAGATTTTTTGGAAGTGCAACGTTGCAACCTGTAATCAACACGCGGGAATAAGAAGTGGTAATTGGTTTGAGGAAAGCCGTATCCCATTATTAACAGCAGTAAGATTCATGTATTGCTGGTGCAAAGAATTAACAACAGTCAAATATTGTGACGAAAAACTTAAGACTGATAAAACAGTCATAGACTGGAATAATTATATGAGAGAGATATGTGTTCACCACATGTAAAAGAAAATAAATCACTGGATTTAATTATTCAAGAGTAAAACACAAATATAATTTTGTCGACCCCGAAACGGGTGCGCGTACCCAAACAATCGAAAGAATGTGGGGTTCCGCGAAATGGAGGAACAAGAGACAACGGGGTACAACAAGACACCATCTTGTTAGTGTGTTACTTGGCAGAATTCATATGGCGACAAGACCAAGAAAAGGATAAAAAAAATTGTTTTGATTCTATTCTAAAACCAATTTTGCAGTATTTTACACCAAAACGTAATTGATATATCGTTAAATAAAGGTATAAGAGTTATACAATTAACAATTACTTATTTTTTTCTTCATATATTATTTATTACTTTATTTCACGCTGTTTCTATCACATTGTACTTTTCAACTACGCGCTCCATGTCCCGTCAGCGTATTCCGATTTTAGAATTGCACCGATCATATATAGTGCCTCCAATAGGGTTGCGATAATACGTAAGTACCTGAATTTCTAACAAAATTGCAGCATTGGTATCCATATGTTGACTTTCATCTCGTAAAATAACCACTTGAATTCGCAGTATTATCAAATATTGCATTGAAAAGCTGCTATTATAAGAACTGAATAAGTCATAAATTGTGATGTGGATCACGTCATGTTATGTCATCACATTGCAAAAGCAATTCATCCGTTTATTTCCTATGGATACACAACTCTCTTTTGAGTATTGCAGCATCATTAAATACATCTGACCGTGTGTCAGTGTCCCCTTAATGTTTCTGGAATGCTTGCTCTTATAATGTGCATTGTGCTAATATTTTTCTACACATGACTAACAACGAAGCTAAGCTACGTTGGATTTCAGTGAAGCGAATTCTGAAAAACAACAAATTGAGTAATGATTGACAAAAGCTGTCATCCTGGTACGTTCCGCTTCGTAAAAATGATATATGCGTTTGTATGAGACAAGTATGTTTTTAATGTGGTGCATTTTTGTCTTGGTGATAGCTCTTCCTTGTTATAGTTTAAATGAAAATGTTATAGTTTAAATGAAAGTTTATCAAGCATTCCTTACACCCAGTAAGAAAATTATTAATTTTACTTGATGTACAATATAGTACATCAACCAAAATTGTAATTTTAATGATGGATTATGTAAATTAGAAAGTAGAAATAATACGTAATAAAATATTTAGACGACGAGGTAAAAATCAATATACAAGAGTTTGAATATAGCATATTTTTCAACATATCCAATAATATGAGCATTGTGTTATAATTCATTTATTGTTGGATTTATATATATGAATACATATATATATATATATATATATATATATATATATATATATATATATATATATATATATATATATATATATATATATATATATATACAAAATCTTATTCTTTGCTGTTTAATTTTTGCTTGTAGACTATTGCATTGTTTTGACCTATTTCTTTTTATTCCTTTTTTATTTATTAATCTTATACAAATGAATTCAAAATGCCGTATTTCTTGTTCCCTTTTTTCTTGATAGGAAGGGGTAAATTTTCTTCTTTCTCTCTCTCATTCCAGACTTTCGTTTTCACATTATTTATTTATCGATGATTTATTTTTAATTTTAAATTTTATTTTAATGATTTATTTCATTTTAATATATGTTTGAAAGTACTGATCATTATGTACTTTTTTATAACTAAAAATGCTTTGATTTTTAATGTATTTTGCATAATTAATAAAATATTAAAAGAATGGTATAACTGATTTTTTGGCATTTTCGAGCCATATATATTCACATTAATTTTCAGGTAGAAGAAAAAAAAAAAGAACAAAGTTCAATTATTTATTGCGACAAAAAGTACTCTTACTGATGAAGAAAATCAGTGTCTGAGAAAATTATTTAACAAATATTAATAGATGTTCAGTTAACTATCAAATACGTTAAAACGTTATTGTAAAACTTGGTGGTGAAGCAATAGCTAGTTACCATTTTAATCAAAGACATTTTCTTTCTTTTTTGGCATTGAACTTCGTTTTTGGTTGTTGCTCTTGCCAAGGTGAGCTTACTGCAATATATATATATATATATATATATATATATATATATATATATATATATATATATATATATATATATATATATATATATATATATATATATATATATATTGGCCTTCATTCATATGTGTGTATATAAAGCCTCGTTCTTGTATCTTTGTGGAATATTTTAGGTATTTAGTGTGTAATAAAGTTTATAAAATGCAATATTGCACAATTTATTCTACAGAACTGTAAATCATTTGAAAGAAGCAGGTAAGGATGTGAAATATATTCATTAGCTAGAAAAAACTCAAAAACAAATGATAAAAGTGCTTTCAAGAAAAAAATTAAACTCCAGAATTTTTAAATTAAAAGATTTATGAAGATTACAGAAAATGAAACTTAATAAAATGATTGTGTGTATTAATTTCTTATATCAAAATTAATACAAGTAATTCATCCAACTGTTTACTTTATTGGAATTACAAAAGTAAAGGCATTTTTTCCCCAGACTATCATCAGAATGGATCAGTTAAGTTTTAAATTTTGTATTTTAATATGAAATGAATAGAATAACATAACAAAAAAATTTCATTTATTTAAATCAAAATCAGAAATCAAGAAATGCGTGTAAAAAATTTTCTTATTCCGAAAGGTATTTTGTAAAAAAGAACTACATTATAATAATTCTTCAAAAAAATTACTATTGTCAATTATTAGACGAAATATTTCTGAGGGAAAGAACAACATAAAAGAAATTAAATATACGAGAAAAAATATACATATTATTTTAAGCATATATTTCAAAGGAAATCTCCAAAATATTATTAAATTATAGACAACCTGTAGTAGAAACCTAAAATACCCAAAAAATAAATTTAAAAAGATTTTAAAGGAAAATAGAGATGTATCTTTGCTAACAAGTTTAGACACAGAATATTGCTAATTAAAATAGCTTGTTTAGAATAAAACAAAATAAATTCCAATATAAAACTAGTTTTAATTTGATCTAGTTATTAGCAGAATACGCATAGGAATGCAGTCTTATACTCCACCTTGTCGCTACATTATCTTGTTTTCTGGTGTTGTTGTTGTTGTTACTAATGACACTTGGACAAGCCAAGCTCGCTATGCCTTGGCTATACGAATTTAAGTCAATTGGGAGCGTCTTTCGTTTAATCAGAGCACCATAAAGGTGAAAGTACGACTTTTGCTCTTCAAATCCTCCGATAGATGGCAGCACCAGAAGATCTACTCCCTCAATTTTGGCATTGATCTGAAGGGGAGTAAATTTCTCCAGACCACTGCACCCATGGTAACTGCTCAACGACCGACCACAGGACTTTCGATTTCACAGATTTAATGAGCACGTATATCGCATGTACTCGGTGGGTCTTTTGAGGCATTGGGAATCGAACCCCACCCTTCCGGATGGAAGGCCAACACCTTAACCACTAGGCTACCACGGCCCCTTGTTTTCTGGTTGTTGTTGCTTATGACTCTTGGACAAGCCAAGCTCGCTAGCCGAAGACTATGTGAAATTAAGTCAGAAGGGTGCGTTTTTCGTTTAATCAGAGCACTGCAATGGTGAAAGAACGACTTTGCTCTAAGACTCCTCGGATAGAGGGCAGCACCAGAGGATCAACTCCCTCTATTTTAATGATCTGAAGGGAGAAGAAATTTTCTCTAGATTATTGCATGATTGACCCCATGATTATCTATTCCACGTCTTTAATGAACACGTTTTTAATATCGCATGTACTCGGTGGGTCTTTGGCAATATTGGGAATCGAACCCAGCCATTCCGGATGGAAAACCGATTGCATAACCACTAGGCTACCACGCCCCTTTTATTTCCGGTGATTACTTCTACAATCAACAATACGAAATGCAATGCTTCAATGTCACCTGATTAAAGTTACACTTGAATTAGCTATAGTTTTCGCAAAAATTTAAATAATGATATTAAATACGATGGCAAAATTAATACTATATTTACAAAATTGTATTCCATTCTAGATTTCGAAGACGGTGTTGATTTTATAAGTCCAGGAAATAAACAACACTCTATTCAGGTCATTGAAAGACAAAATTAAATTAATACGAAACTGTCTATTGAAAAATATTATGAAATTACTATTTATTTAATGAGATCAAACTGAAAAAAGATACGCTAGTTAAAACAATATATTTAAAAATGATATAAAATGGATATTAATGAGTACTTAAAAGCCAAATTTTGTGTTTTATTTATGATTTTTGCTTCGGTACTTACTTTTTGAATAGTAATTTAAAATGTTGTCCATGTAAATATTAAAAAATAGCCTCTTTCGTTATTGCCACAATTATTATTTAAAAAATAGTACTGTACATGAGGCATTTATAAACTATCTAAATTAGGGCAGAAAAGAACCTATATTTTTTTTCACCGTTTATTTTTAGGAAATTGGAATGATGGAATTATACTGTTGAATGTAATGGAATTTTAGGAAATTGAAATGATGGAATTATAATGACGAATATAATGGAATTATAGGAAATTGAAATGATGGAATTATAATGATGAATATATAATGGAATTATACGAAATTGATATGATGGAATTATAATGATGAATACATATAATGGAACTATATGAAATTGAAATTATGGATTTATAATGATGAATATAATGGAATTATATGAAATTGATATGATGGAATTATAATGATGAATATAATGAAATTATAGGAAATTGAAATGATGGAATTATAATGATGAATATAATGGAATTATAGGAAATTGGACTGATGGAAATAATGCTTTATGATTGTTTATCATAAATATCGAATAGTTTAAGTACATTTTATACAACTTTCAAAATTTGCAATGCAATAACGCATTTTTAATATTTTAGTTATTATTATAATAGTATTTTGAAAAAATAAATATTTTAATGAAGATTTATAAATTAAGTACTAATAATTTATATAATTGTCCTTTAATTATTTTTCTTTTAATAAATTTATGCAATTTAAAATCCCACTTAGCTGACGTAAAGAAAGACATTGATTGAACTAAGGAATGGATTTGGTGATAATGTCCCTATAGAATCCATTACAGTTGTAGTAAAAAAAATAATAAAAATTAGTCATCCCAAAACCAACAATTGAGTTGGTAAGGTTTTATTTAGAAAACACAAAAAATCCTATTAATAAAAACCTCTGTCAGTTAAAATACCCCAAGGAAAGAAAATAATCTGTATAATGCGCATTTTCTCAGAGGAGAAATTTATTTTACTTTTCAAAGTCAATGACTGTAACGTGTTTGGAAATTATCAAGGGAAAGCATATCGACAAATCTTATTATTCTAGACTGTCTTATATCAAGAAACAAATATTTTAAGTTATATTTTTCTTTTCCTTCTATCAAGTCTACACAGTTCTCGTCTTTATTATGTGTATTCTTGGAAATGTATTTACAGTTATTTATATATTATGTGAAAAATAGTATAAACTGACTGATATATAAATATTCTGAATGTATTTTAAACTACGGCGTTACATCATAAATCCAAAGAAGAGTTCGATAATCATTTCCCTAAATGGTTAAATAGTACTCTCAATTGTACACAAGACACATAGATGTTATCCATATATATTAAACAAAAGTATATATATACATACATACATACATACATACATATATATATATATATATATATATATATATATATATATATATATATATATATATATATATATATATATATATATATGTATGTATGTATGTATGTATATTTATATATATATATATTTATATATATTGATATCTCAATAAGCAAATGCTGAAGAATTTTCGTTTTTATAGTTGATTGTCTTGTTTGCAATTTGTATGAATTTATGGAGGGAAGCACCTCAAATATTTCAAATATAAATTTAAATATGGATTTTTTTTTACCAATCTAAGATATTCATGTATCAGTCTAAAGTATCGTTCAGTTGAGAAGTAAAATAATATTTAAATTATTGCTTATTCATCAGTTTAAAATTTGTAAAGAAATGTTCAATATTTTGGTGAAACTATTGGCCAATTTCTGAAGTTTCATAATAAATAATTTTTGAGTTTAATTTCAAAAGATTATATAGCTCATATACTTTTCAATGAACTTGATTTATTATCCCTAGAATAAATTGGTAATGTTCAGTGAATTTTCTAGATAAATAATGAAGTAATATTCACAAATCTCACTGTAGAACATGGTCCTTTTGTAAACTATGGATTTTAAACTCATTCTTTTTTAAGAATAAGGAATGGGTAGTGTTCATAGATTTTTTTTGATGAAGTAGACATTGGGTTTCTATACGATATATATTTCAGTTAAGCTTAATATCTCTTCAATATTATAAGCATTTATCCATTTTCTAAAGTACTAAATGATTTTACATTTTCTTCTAACATAAGTGGAAAACTTCAAAAAATAAATACATAAGTTAATGCCAAAATCTGATAATTAAATATTTATTGGTGTGGAGATAGTATAATATATTTAAATGTTATATATAAATAAAATAATATTGTAAGAAATATATATAAAAAATTCAGGTAAATATAATAATAAAATAATCCACTCAACAATTGCAATGTCGAAAGCAGAATTTAATATAACAAATTTAAATTAAAACTCAAATATCTCTCAATGTAAAAGCATTCTTTTAAAATATTAAAGAATACTCTCCTATTCTGAATAGCAGGTGATACTTTAAAAAAGGCTGGCTATGGTATTTTTTATTGCGCTATAAATTATATTTTCAAAACGCCACATCTTGAAGATAACGTGTGACGATTGTTCCATTTTTGATGAAAAGATATAGTAAATGTGTACCAATTTGTGAACCTTGAAAACCCTTAAGACAACATGCAAATCATGTGTAATATATATCATGAGTTGGCGGCAATGAGATGTGCAAATTAATAGCATTGCAACGCACATGCACATTGCGCGTGACACTCTTGATCTTTAAATGCCCTCTGCGTTTGCCTTTCACCATATTGAAGGAGGCAGAAGACGCGACCACACGTGGCATGCTAAAGGCCGCGGTGGCTTGATTGGTTAGGGCGTCGTGCTCATTATCGGAAGGTAGTAAATTCGAATCCCGGCCGACCGAAAAACCGTCGTGTACACTAAAGGTGTCTGGATCACGTTAAAATTGGGCATGGTCCCTCCAAGTTAAATGGTACCTCTGGGGTGACAGGCCAAGTTCTGCTTGGTTCCTGCTTCAAAATCACGAAGACTACACCAAGCTGTTTCTATCTAACTGCTAGAGCCCAACTTAGGGCTAGGTATACGGAAGCATGCTGGTGCAACAACGACATGGGTCGTCATGCATAATTTTAAGAAATCTTTACTTTTAGATTCAATAGTTTCTTAACCTATTTGTTTTTTTATTGAAAATAGATTTCCCAACCTATCGTCAATAAAAACATGTTGGCGATGTTTGCCGAATATTTGGCCTGGAATGAAATCACTGCTACACCAGACCAACTTTGGCTATTTATGGAAGCCGCATGGAATGCTGTACCCTGAATACATATCTAAATCCTTTTTTGACTGTATGCCGAGACTTGTGGCAGTGGTTATACTCAACAATGTTTCTAATATTTCTTTGACTACACTTTTCAAGTGGCTGTTATTTTAATCATTTGATATTTGAATAACATTTTTTCACCAATTCATTTTTTCTGTGTTATCCTTAGTCTTTCTTAGTATTACTTTTTGAATGACCAGTAGTGTATTACAAATTTTAATAAATAAAGAAGTTATATTTACAAGTAATGTCATGGCCCATTTTTTTATTTTTATTTTTGATATGGATCCTTATGATAATTTCTTTTGTTTTGTTTCTCAGTTTCAAGTTTTTGGTCATATTATTCTTTCTTCTTTTGAATTGAGATATTTTATTAAAATCACAAAGATTCTGTTAATTTTCACTTCTTGTCAATTATTTATTTAGTCAATTAAAAATACTAAAAATATTTTGAAAATTTGTGCATATTTTGCTTAAAATACTTTATTGTTTTGCTTGTTATATAACTCTTCAATTATAAGAATCAGGCATACCATCTCTTGATAGATTCACTTGTAGATTATTTTATAAATATTGGAATCTATATATGATCAGGTTTTTTTTGCTAGCTTTGAATAGACGGTGAATCTAAATATAGTAGCTATATTGATTTATAACCGTCATTGCCTTCTGCTTCAGAAATGACATCAATTGCATTAATGCTATTTTGGATATTTTATTTTCGGGAAAACATATTTTGCAACAGGTTATTCAAGTTTACTTTGTTAATAGGTATTAGAAGATAGTTTATTTATTTATTACAAATACCGAGAAATTTGGCTATTACGCCATAATTTCTTTATTAGAAGATCGATACATTATTATTTTAAAAACATTATAACCATCAGGTATTAATTTTGTCGATACGATTTTCAAATTACCGTCAGTATTATCAATGAACGGAACTATAAACTTAAATTATATTTTTAAGATAAAGCAAACTAAAAAAAGTTGTTAAGTTTCTAATATAAAAAATTACGGATTTTAATTAAAAATACTTACGTTTTTTTTAATGCAAAATCTTACTTTTTGTGAATACTCTAACCACTATTTTGCAAATTCATTATCAGAAACGTATATTATTTGTATTAACACTTTAAATATTGAAATACCTTTTACTTGATATGTCATATTGTATTTGTTTGAGGGTGTCAAGAAATCCTCAATTATTGTATTCCATTTTTAGAGGAAATTGGCAGCTGAATGAATTTTTAGATGAATTTGGCACTCTGGCTTACAGTACGAAAGTAATCGGGTTTGATTCTTGATTCAAGTATGAATGTTTCTCCAGTTGTTCATAGTCCAAATTAAGCATTGATCCTTAATGGAATTCAATATCATGTGTAAAGTTGACCAGATATAGAGAGAAAAACACAAATTATCAGTTATTAACATTTAACTATAGAATTTACTTTTAATATTTCATATTTACTTTCTGAGATTTCTTTCTTGTTTTCACTTTGACATCATGTAGTCTGACGTTTTTAGGCTATTGTATTGCATTTTAATATCTAACTCGTAAATCGCTCCTCAATTTAAGAAGACAATAGCAATTTATGTTCGTAAATTACTTCTATAAAATAAAATAATTTCTTTTATAGATTGGAAATCTTCCCACCACACATCTTAACAGACATGCACAATAAAGGCAACAACTGTCTCTGATTGTTCAACAATACCTGGAATCGTATTGAGGACATTGGGATCTCAAGAGTGTTTTTTTACCATTAGGCTACTTTTTATTCACTTGAAAAATTTCTATTTTAAAAATTTCTAATTTGGAGAATAATTTTACTAAGTACTTTTTATAAACAAAATTCAATGTTTAATTAAAATATGGAATTTTTTTCTTCTTGATAAATAAAACTAATCTTGTTTTAAATATATTGTCCATCTACTTTAAAACGAACTGCAAATAAGGTTAGACACCATATGAAAAATAATTGCTGTTTTTTACCCTAATTAAATAAACATATATGTTCAGTTAGCATCTTTCATAATTTTCATAATTTTCGTTTTGTGATTTAATGTCATATTGATTTTTCCATAATTCTACTTGACGAAGCTAATTCATGCAGCAATATTTGTATCTATACTAAACTTTTTTCTAATGCTTGGCTGCCCTTAGGATATACCTATTCCAACGCTATAATAGGCGATGGTGATGGTATCTTTACATAGTGTGTATGCCATCATCACCCGAAAGTGAAAGGATAAAGAAAGACACGAGAGAGAAAGAAAAATCCATGCCCGAACCAGGATTCGAGCCTGGGATCTATTGCTTCGACGTTAGGGATGCTACCCTCTCCGTCATTAGTCAGCACTATTCTAAACTATAAAAATTTTTATCATCATCAGACACCAAAATAAATGTAAAAGCAATAAAGCATAAGAAATTATAAGCTGAAGGTGTTATAAAAATTATTTATAAAATTTATATATAAAATATCTTATATTTAAACCTAATATCTATAACATTTAAGATTGTTTTGAAAATAACCGAAACAATGAAAATACACTACTGGCCATTAAAATTGCTACACCAGAAAAGCGGCACACCACACACGTGAAATTTGCATGACAGGTAGAACTTGCTGTGATATGCAAATGATTAGATTTTCAGCGCATTCATACAAAGCAGGCGACAGTAGCGACATCTACAATGTGTATAAAACCAGAGATTTGACAGCAGTTTTCTCATACTTCAATTTCCGTTTCAACGTTGTTTTCGGCAAAGAAAGTTGTTGTAATGCCTCGTGTAAGAAGAAGAAATGCCTATCAGCACGTGTCTGACTTTGATCGAGGAAGGATTATAGCCTACCGGGATTGCGGTTTATCGTACCGCAATATTGCTGCTCGCGTCGGTCGAGACCCCATGACTGTTAGCAGAATATGGAATCGATGGGTTCAGGACAATCATACGGAACGTCATGCAGGATCTCAGCGACCCCCATCACTAACAGCAGAGAAGACAGACATGTTATCCGCATGGTCACAAGGGATCGTACAGCCACGTCACGAACCCTGAGTCGAGAAATGGAGTCATTTGAAAGGCAACAAGTTTCTGCTCGAACAGTTCGACGACGTTTGCAGCAGCATGGATTGTCTGCACGGCGACCATGGCTTCGGCTACCATTGACGCTGCGTCACAGACAAGAGCGCCTTCAATGGTGTGATCAGCGACGAACCTGGACGCGGGAATGGCATCACGTCATCTTTACAGATGAATCTCGGTTCTGTATACAGGACCATGATGACCGCATCCGTGTTTGGAGGCATCGTGGAGAACGCGCTTTGCCAGCTTGCATTGGACATCGGCAAACTGGCCCATCTGCTGGAGTGATGGTATGGGGTGCCATTGGATTCACGTCTCGATCACCTCTTGTTCGCGCTTCCGGTACTTTGAACAGCAACCGTTACATTTCAGATGTGTTAAGGCCCGTGGCTCTGCCCTATCTTCGAGGCCTCCCTAATGCTTTGTTTCAAATGGATAATGCACGTCCACATGTTTCTCGTACTGTTCTGAACTTCCTTGATACAGAACAGGTTCGACTGTTACCCTAGCCAGCACGTTCCCCTGATCTGTCACCAAATGAGAACGTGTGGTCAATGGTTGCCGAGCGATTGGCACGTTATCACTCACCATCCACTACTGTCGATGAACTGTGGCATAGTGTTGAAGCTGCATGGTCTGAGATCCCCGTACATGCCATACAATCTCTGTTTAGCTCCATGCCTAGGCGGATAAATGCTGTTATTGCAGCCAGAGGTGGCTGCTCTGGGTAATGATTTCTTAAGATCAATACATCCTAATTTCCTGTAAATCTAATCACTTGTTCTTCTTCACTATAATGTATGTGTCCAATAAATATCGTTCTGTTATTTGCATTCCTTCTTGGTGTAGCAATTTTAATGGCCAGTAGTGTATGTTATTGTGATTCTGATAAAATTTAAATAGTATTTTTGTCTTTTAGAGAATTAATTTAAAACGTACATTTTTAAACAGTTTTTAATACTTATGAATTTTCTTTTTCTTTATTTGGGCGTTTTATTTGCAATTTAATAATGTTAACTTTTTAGTATCACATAAGGTATTATAGTATCTTACTATTTCAAATTTTTACACTATTATATTTCCAAATCTACCAACAATGTGTCAAATTTTTTCTGTATTTTTAAATTTAATGATATTGTATTTACTTTTTCAAATTTGTATAAATATGAAGGAGAATCATAGAAAAAAATTAAATTCCTCTCGTTTATTATTAACGAGATAAACGTATATAAAACTCTGGAAGAACAGTGAATCAGTAAAAAGAGTTCTATTAGTTTAGAATATAAGAAACTACGTAGGTTTAAACATTTGTCATTTTGCAGCATCAACTTCAAAATGCGCTCTTGGAAAGAAAAATGAATAATATCCTGCCTACACAAGAATAATCGAACGACTTCTATAGCTACAGTACAGTGGAAGAACTTTTAGAAGCGAAAGATGACCTTTGATTAAAGCTCCGTCTCATCGCCATATTGTACGCTTACTGACAATGTGAGACCCTTCTGAGGATTTGAAACGAAATGGTCTATCGCTGATCTTTCTTCTCTTTCGGCCATCATTTTGCTCAAAGAAAATTCCATTTTTTTCGGTACTGAAAAAGGCTTAACATATGTGCCTTTTGATAAATATGAAGTAATTGTTTCTTGATCAAGATATAAATATATTAAGTGTTTTTTTTTCTTTCAAAAATTGTGCTGTATCACAATTTATAAAATGTGGAAAATATACAAATTTGTAAAATTATTTTTGAATTTAATAAGTTTTTTTATGACATTAAATCATTACTTATACTTTTCGTACTTAAACACATTTGCTTTTGTATCATTTTTTCATATGAATACTTATTTTTAGGAATGTTTCATTATTATGTAGATATTTTCTTATTGTTTATATGTTTCACTCTTAATAAAATGATTCTAAAGATTAATAAATGTAAATGAACTTGCGATAATTTCAGAAATAGAAGCTAATTAAAAGCATTTGGATATTTTAGTAAGCATTCTCATGCTTTGAAACTGCAGGGAATGTTTATAAAACATAAAAAATTGTAATTTAAAATACGCTTGTATAGGAAATATTTTTTGAGCAACGCAGAAAATTTCTTAGCAATATACATAATATCAACAAAGAAAAATAATCCAAATCAGTTAAAATATGCAGTTAATGGTCCATATTTTTCATTATTTTATTTTTTAATATTTTTTTCTTTTTCTCCTATTTCATCGTAAAATCAGAAAAAAAAAATAAATGCACGAACAAAAAATTGTATCTATTACTAAAAGAATTGTTTGTCAAATATAAGATTAATGGATTACGAATTTTTTTAACTGTAGTATAGTATAAAATAAACTTTTACCATAATAATTGGAAAAATTTTAATAAAAATGAAATGCATTAAGTAATTTTAAAAAGAAAGTTTTTGCAGGCAATTTATCAACTTTTATCTGTTTTAAATATAAAAACTGTTGTGTGGGGTAAAAACAATTAGCGTTCCTTAAAAGATATAAAGATCAGATAAAATAGGTTTATACTAAATCAAATTAATATTGAACGAAAGATTATTTCAAATCTTTATTTTTTAACTTTTTTGTTTTGACGTTATGCGTGTGATAACGCACACACACACAAAAGTAAATTTTAGCTTATAAAAATTTATATGGTATATATCATTACACTATATTAAGAAGGCTTTTTCAATATTCTAATGGAAACTATTAAAGTTTAAAAAAATATGAAAGATAAATGAAATATTTTCGTAAAAGTATAAAATGCGTGCAATAACTTTTTGCCATGTGAGATATTTTCAGAAATGACATGAAAAATGGAACTTTATTTTTTATGCAGTATATTTGAAGCAAGTACAAGAAATCTGTTACGAAAAAAAAATCAAAATATTTTTTATTTATTAAATAAATTATTAATTCCTTTTTTCAATGATTTTTTTAAAAATTTCTTTACAAAATTTTATTTTTTCAAAAAGTTCAAACATTAAAATTAAAAAAAAATTATATAGGTTATGCTTCCAAATTTTATTTTTCTTACTTGTTATACCTATGTATCTAACTATGTGACACTGTATATATATACAGTATGTCCACTAAAGTCCCTTGCCACCCTCTTAACTTCGGAACTGCTGCTACTATATTTATAAAAGTGGTGTCTAGTTATAGTAAAGTAGCCATGCGCTACTGAATGAAACAGACTACTACGCCACCTGGTGGAAAACTGTGGAGTTAGCATTCCTATCTCGAAAACGGAACGAGATAGGTAAAAAAAGTGATTTATAAAGTTGTAGAGCATCCTCAATTTAGAACGAAAAGATACCTTGTAGGCATTAATGTGAAGAATACAACGGTTAAAACGCGCATTTGTTGTTTCGTGCTGTGACGTGGCACATCGTACGTGTGCATACTTGAAAAAACAAAAAATCGTTTTCTTTCACCGCTAGCCGTGAAAGAAAACGATTTACATTTTCGTGATTACATTTTTCACTTTTATTTCGAAATGGGAAGAACCGAAGTATTAAAAATAATTCCAACAATTTGTATGCAGTATGCAAATACGTAAGAAACATCATGCCTGTTCACCTGAAACAGCTATAAAAGAGACATCTTCTTGGTAATACCCGATTTTGTGGAGAGCCTGCCGTTGTTTAATCTTAAGAATCTATGGTTTCAACATGACGGCGCGCCTGCTCACTAGACATCCCCAGTGAAGCAGTACCTCGTCAA
>JAJQOW010000014.1:8252935-8437935 GCA_037975125.1 Latrodectus hesperus | reverse complement strand
TTTTAGTAATTCTATTTAAAATTGTTATTTTTGTAACACGTATCACTTTACAGCTTTGTTTCCAGATTCAAAAATAGTATATTATCGAGACTTGTCAAGATTTTTTAGTCACATGTTTTTTTTATATACGTTAGGTTCTTTTCCATTCTTCGTATTTTACCATTTAATATACAACATTAACAGTTTTCATACCCTTTTGGCAGCATCAAATGCAGTCTTTAATGTTTTGAAATCAATTATTGCAAATATACCTTTTTGCTATGTGTTATGTATTCATAATTAGTAAATGTAATTAAATTAAATTTTTTAGCAGAAACACAAGGTCAAAAAAATATAATTTTAAAAACATATATTTTTCAAATTTTACAATTTTTAGGAAGAGATTCCATTTTGAGCCTTAATTCCGAGTCAATTTGGATTTTGAAAAATGAATTTCGGTTACAGTTTTTCAGCCCATAAAAAACCTTTTTTTTAAATATTTATTATATTTAAAACTTTTTTCTGAGTAATCATCAGGCACGGCCAGAAATAATAACTTCAAAGATTTGTGATCTGCAAAACAAAAAGAAAAACTATTTCAGATAGATTATATGTATTGTAAATTTACTTAAAGTTATTTTCATTTCAAGTTATTATAAAAGTAAAAGATATTTATTATATTAATGAACAATTATTAAATATCCTTCAATCAATAAATATGTGATAGTATAAGAGATTATAGAGTTAGATATAAAGCCTCATGCAACTCTTTATTCGCTTTATTTTTACTACAATAGATTTTCAGGGAAATGCTTATTATATCTACTGAGTTTGTGTGATTATAAATATTTGTCTCATTTATGAAATTCCTCTTAAATAATAAACTTTATTTAATGTAAAAAATTAATTATTCAAATGCTCTTTGGCATTTTTGCATATTATCTAATAAGGATTATTTCATATTCATTTATATTAAATTTATTTGTTAAGATTTAATCTCGTAGTCTATTCAGATAAAAGTAATAATTTCGCTGTTGCGGCTTATAACATTATTAAATTGCATTATATATATATAAGGTGTAAGCAGGTTATCACGAATGTTGATTTGCTATGCAGCCAAAATATCCTCAAAACATCAACCAAAATAAATATTCTATAAATGCTGTTGAATTGCTCAAAGAAGCAAGAAAACAAAATAGAAAATACATAAAAATTAAAAAATTTAATTTTACGAAGGTATATTTAAAGATACTGAACATCTAAGAAGATCAAATAAGAGTCTAGATTTCTTTTGTGAAGTTAATATAGGACAAAAATTCTTTATGCCAAGAACAGCATGTAGAAATAAATAAGGGATTATATTGATTAATAAAAACACTATACTCCAAAGAGATGAAACGAATATATTGAGGATTTGCTGAACACTAAGAGCCAAATTACAAAATGTTATAAAAATCATAATCAAATGAAAAATTGTGTTTTCTTCACAAACATTATTAAAATTTGGGAAAGCACTGAAAATTTAAAAAATTTTACAACACCAAGTTTAGACTTAATGAAATCGGAACTTATAAAAATACAGAACAAAGCATCTTGAACATTACACATCACCTGTTTCAATGCATTTTTATACAGAAGTTGTGCTGTCAAATGAATAAGAACTCAGTATCAGCTTTCTAATACTCAAAAAGGACTCCCTTTTTGTGTATCGATGAGCAAATTAAAGAGAAATAATGTCCTTTGTGAATTGTTTGTGGGAATTAGGAATTGATACTCACCATCTATCTATTGTAATTTCAAAACAGATCATATGATCCGATAATCAGTAAAAGGTTTTGCTATGAGAGAATTAAAAATTCCCAAAAGATTATTAACCTGATTAACCATAACATAAGCACTTTTAAAGGTAATAGCTAAGGTGCAAAGCAGGTTATCGGAACTTGTCACCATCATAAAAAATATAAGACAAGGCGATATAATGGCAAGCTTTCCTTTTAAACTTGCTTTGGAAAAAATACAGTTAGAGACGTAAATTAAAACTCCAGGTGAACCATTTTCATCAAACGTATACAGATACTTACGCTGATGATATCGATATAATAGCCAGAACACCAGAACGAGTGCCAGAAATATATGCCTAAAACAGGCATTAATTTCTCTGGAAAATGAAGCCATCAAAATTAATCTAAACATTAATCAAACCAAACAAATGCTCAGTTTAAAATCAGAATATAACAATCCTTCCTTAGATTGGCTTCATAAATGGCTCTGTATTCTGAAATCAATATACATCATATATACTTTGAAATCCAAAACAGAATTGCTACTTCTAATCGATGTCTTTTTTGGTTGAAAGGAACATTTAAAATCTAATTTCATTAAAAGCATAACCATTTTAACAATATAGAAGCGTTTAATGAGACATATTTTAAATTAATCAGTTAAAACATAGACAATGACAGAAAAAAACGAGGAAATACTATCAATTTTTGAGGAAAAAATCATAAAAAGTATTTTTGAGGGTGCCCATGTAAATGAGGTATGGGTAAGAAGAACAAATATTGAATTATACAGAATAAATAAAAACCTAATATTTTGTAAAATAAATAAAAACCCAGGTATAATTAATTTTATTTGTATACATAGAGTGTGATTGGCCGAACACCTTATTAGATTTAATGACTATACATCCACAAAAAAATCTTTATGGCCAATCCAACAGGCACTTGGAAAACATGGTGGCCAAAAAATAGATGGTTGGAATGCACTAAACTGACTTAAAGTCATTGAAATTATAAATTGGAAGTCAAAGATAGAACTCTTTAATATTGAATCATGGAAAAGATCAGAATTAATCCTCGGCTCTCGTGCTGTAGAAAATGAAGTAGGAGTCTTGAGTTATTTATCCTATATATTTGACAAAAAAATTTCCGACCCTGGATGTAATAATTGGTCAGCTCAAAGTATGTAAAAGACGCTTTCTAAGATTGAATTCTGGAGATTTGCAAATATATTTTCAATTTAGAGAATTGCATAATTTTTTTAAATATTTATCGTTGAAGTGAGCTCTCTGTGATTTCTGACTGCTAACCATTAGAATAAAATTAGAGCCATTTGCATTCATGAAAATACAAAAAAATCTTCACATTGTATACAGTCCCATAACACTTTGTACAAAGACAAGTAATGGTCCATGTGCATTCAAAAATGACTGCTATAACATAAAATCTTAGAAAACAGCCCTCTCTCTTGAAAATTTCTAGAAAGGATAATCGTAGAAATAGACTCTTTTGTAGCATCATAAAAGCCATGAGGAAGCTGAGAAATAGTAGCATGCCCAATATAACTTCACTAAAATAAAAATAAAAGATTTTAAAAAATAGAGACAAATGGAGAACCTTTGAAAATCCTTTGCATGATGCATTTAGCATCTTGAAGCTGTTTTCATAAACTGAACATACCCCTCATGTGAATCACCTTCTTTAGGTGAGTATGGATGTCCCGATTCCGAGGTACCCAGGAATCTGTGTTCTCTCTCTGTTTTTTCTCTTCTAAACTTTTTCTTATCCTCTCCGTCTCATTTTCAACAGCATGATGGGTGACGGCACAGTTTGCGGACAACCTTTTAACACCTGGAAGATGCTACTTTCTCACGATGGTGATGAATGGACTAAACCCGATAACCGATTGGTACAGAACGGGGTTCACTTATGTATGTATCCTTTCCGCCCCATACAGCCCATACCCCTACAGATACTCATGGGAAGTGAGGGTGCTCTCTATGAGTAGCTGTAGTTTCTCTGATTGTTTTTTGCTTTTAAATGACTTTCAAGATCCCCACGTGTTGGCCGTGGGAGCATACATCTAGACTAGTGGTGCATTATGGTCCACAGTGTATCAATCGGAGGGTACTAAATTACAGTTGTGACTCGTTTGCTAAGGATCAAGTGAAGGGCTCGCAGACTTGGGCTTGGCGGTAAGGGTGGTCACTGCCTTGAGGGGTGACTCCCAGTGTATAGGTGTCGAATAGCATTATGATAATCACTGAGGATGGAAATATCCAGAGCCGGTAGCTACGACCCCTTGTAGGGCCCGGTATTGTCTGCACAATCAATCCTGAACCTTTTTCAAATATCCTATAGGTTTTAATTCTCACATCATTGAAGCCAATTTATCTACTTGTTACATGTTGATAAGCACACCAAGCACTTTTTATGCAGTATTGCTTTTTCTAATACAAAACCTTCTTACATTATCTATTGGTAACATGCAAAATGTTAAAAGAATTATGATCGAGAGATCTTGTTCAAGTTGACTCAAAACAAGCTTTGGTAATCAGTTAAAAAAATTGGGTTGATTTCCAGTAGAAATATAATTTCATAGAACTTTAATATTGTGGTATTTTTCTAACCTTTATTTTATATATGTTACAGAAATAGAGTATTTGGGAAAACTTCGTGATCAAGGAGATTGTCCTGCATGTTTTAAAAACATTCGACGTGACAGTAGACTCACCTCCACACAACATGTTGTTTTAACTTTTATGATACTAGTATTACCAAAAATTCATAAAAGTTAATTACAGAAGTTGCAAACATTATCCATAAATTCCTAACCTTCTTAGAAGTTTCAAATGTCAGAGATACGGTCATTTTTAGTAGGATGAAGGAATAAAGTGATCCTATATGTAGAAATTGTACACAATTTGATCATGAAACTAATATTTGTACTTCAGAAATTTTCAAGTGTTGTAAGTATTTTGGTCAACATGCTCCATTTTTCAAATCTTTCCCTAAATGGGTTTTGGAGAAAGAGGTAATTGCAACCAAAATAAAACAAAATATTACTTTCCCGGAAGCAAGGTGAACAGTGAAAAACAGAACACCAAAAGCTGGAGTTTCCTATTCTTCTACTTCACATAAAGAGGCAGAAATAAACAACAATTCTGTAAAGAAGACTAGTTTGACAATATTTGCTCCACTTTAAACTTTGTCATCTGAATTCACTTTATCATCAATTTCTAATAGCGCAAAGAAATCTACTTTAATTACCAATCAATCTATGACGAATGACACAAGAATTAAAAAACCAAAATAAAGAGAAAATGTTTTAAATGACAACTCTTCTGAAACAGATATGAAAATGAACACCTTCTCTACATCGCAAACCGTTTCAAAATGTAGAAAATACAAATACAAAAAAAAAAAAAAAAAAATCAAATGAAACCTGCTCTGGATGACGTTGCAGACTTTCGTGGCTCTCGGAAAACATTGGAGTCTTTTTATAACATTTATCTATCTCATCTTTTTGGCTTTCAAGAATTTGTTTTATTGCCTACATTCTTCTGAGTCATTCATCTCAACAATCTCAATTAGCTCTTAACCAATGATTTATCCTTAAACACTTACCTTTATCAAACATTAAATTTTGGCGCAGCTTATTCCATCTGAGGATCTTGCGCCAATAAAACCAAAATCAATAAACTTTATATTGAACTGTTGACATGTCTAGACTCAAGATTGGCTCGAATCTTCGACATGATTCCATTCCTCATTCCCTCAGCTGAACGTTAGTAACCATTTTTTTCTGTTTAAGTTAGAGAATTTAATAAACTGTTATAAAATCAGAAATAGCTTCAAGGAATTTCATTTAATATATATGAGCAAAAGAAAAGTAAATTTTCCTCCGTGCTTATGAATTGCGTTTCTTTTCTACTATCGCCAACACATACGCTTATGTATCCGAAACATGAGATATGGATTTTGGATTTCAAAGCAGCAGTCTTATATCTTGCTGTTTTTAAATAAAATTTTATAAATAGTACAAATTATCTCATTTTTGTGAATAACAATATAAATAGTTGCATTGATTCAGACATAACAATGACGTTGTGTAACAGAATAATATATATATACGGACTTGATAAAGAAGTTTCCTTAACTAATTTTTAAATAAAATAAGATTTCTACAGAAATTTATTGAAAATATATTTACCAGTTTGATATATAGAAGAGATTGAAGTACCTTTATATGTTCCCTCACTGTTTAAAGTTAGAAATCTTATTAACAGTGAATGATAAATTGTAGAATTCTGATGTTTAACATCTTCAACTTACCTCTTTTAAAGTGCTGATCCTAGTGAAGATTTTTTACCACCGGATGTTAGCCAAGGTATCTTTATTAGGGAAGATTTCAATGCTGCATCTTTAACAAAAGCAATACAATAATAAATATGAATATTTATGAAGAAAAAGAAAAATGACATACACAAATATGCATGATAGCTTTGATTAAACTCTGCAATAACAAATGGAGAATGGACTATGACAAAATTTTAAATATAGACTGCATAGGAGATAAGAAGGAATTAAAAAAAGTTAGTTAAAAAATATTTGATAGGAATGATTCTGCTTGTAGAAATGGCAATTTTAAAAACGAAAAATATATAAAAGTTAAACAAAAATATTGCAGATTATTATTTATTGTAAGCATTCACTATCATTTAATTTCATTATCGGAAGGTAGCGAATTCTAATTCTTGATTAACCGAACATCCGTCGTGTTTGCTAAAAGGACAGGGGCACATTAAATATGTCGTGGTGGCAATATCCTCCAAGTGAAATGATACCTCTGGGGGTGGCAGGCAAAGAATTGGAAATTTTCTGCTTGGTCCCTGATTCAAATTCACGAAGACTCCATCCGGCTGCTTCTATTTAACTGGTAGAGTCTAATTCTGAGATAGGTACATGCTGATGCAATAACAATAGCCATTTAATTTAACCACTCTACAGCATATGTCTCCTCATTATTTTATTAACCCCATATAGTTAAATAAAATTATGAGGAAACGATTCTTAACGAAAAAGACAGCTCAACTTTTAGAAATAAATTTAGATTACAGTCAAGTGTCAATAATAGACTAATTCTTAATCATATTCAGCATAATATGCAATAAAAATTGCTCTTATTTTTCAAAGTCTGGAACCTGTAAAATTAAACACTTAATAAAGTTAAAAATTTGCAGAGTTGTAACAAGATATTAGTTGTTAATGCTTCAGAAGGAGCTTTTAATATGGATACTATAACAGAAATACAATTCATTGATTTTTCAGAGTAATATGATAAAAATAAAACATTCAATGATATATTTCTGAAGAGCATTCAACAAATATATAAAAATCAGAAATATGAATTACTTGTGCAGGTGATATTGTCTTTCGAAAGCTCTAATCCCGTGGGACAAGCACATGATCTTCCTGCTTTTGTTGTAAGACACAGATAACTACAACCACCATTGTTCACAGAACAAGGAAACTCATCTGAAAATAATTTAATGTTTCTATTTTAATATATTTATTACAATACTCCATTTCAAACTTATGGTCTAAATGGTAAGTAATGTCTCTAACCAGTTAATTGTGCTGCAACTGCGGCTTCTGTATAAAGAATTCTTCTATGAAATGACTTGTCCTCCAAACTTGGCAAGATTATAGGAAAAGACACTGTTTCATTTAAAAACATAGAGTGCAGTAAGTGACTTCCCGTATCCGTCCAATATAAATAATTGTCACTCAGTGCTATGGAAACCACATTTTCAAATCGGCTCTCCATTGTGGCTTTCCCTAGGCTAAGAAAAATATATCTTCAATATATGATTCACTCTAAAATTTTTAAATAATCCAAAAAAAAGTTACCTATTTGGCATCATGTAATCAATATACGAGATTTCTCCAGTTTGCGAATCAGCCCAGTACAGTAAGTTTGCTGAATAATGTACCGCTATGGGAACTGTTGTTTCTGCTGTAGCTGCAATAATCAACCGATTCCTACCATCCATATCGAACTTATGAATTGAAGCCTTTTCACCAGTTGTAGAAACGAACATAATACTGAAAGTTATATAATCGAATCTTATACAAGTAATTTCAAACAATAATTAAAAATTGGTAATAAATAATCGAAATTTTTTAACTATCAATTAAACACGCTTTTGTCTTAAAGATAAAAATATTAATTTTTTGTAACAGATTCTTTTCCGTGATTGATAAATGTGTGTGTTAGGCATGATTCAGTATTTAAAAGAAACAAATATGCGTACGTTTTATCATTGAAAAAAATAATTCTCATACTTAAGTTCTTTTAATTCAAACATTCATTATAAATATTCAAATCCCGTTATTATTAAATGTGCATTTCTACTGAACTAACCAAATACATGTATTTGGCAGAAATGAATATTCATTCTATCCAATTCTTGGATGTATTATTTTAGTTGCAGTTCAATATTTATTTATGAATTTGAAATATTATAATTGTATTTGCAAAAATACGTTGATTGTGTGTTCTTTATCTATTTTAAATTTAACAAAATTTAAAATTTTATCCTTTAAAAAGTATCCAATATCATAAAATAACTGAAAAATATTTACTTTTATGATAATTTATGAGTTTATTTACTCGTATTCATAGAAGATTAATAATATTTAATATGTTATAAAAATCTAATATTTTATATTCATAATTTTGTATAATAATTTCAATTCATACACAATAGATTTATTTTTTATTAAATAAACTAATTTTGAAATAGTTATTGTCACAAGTCTATCAGTGGTAAGCCAAATAATTGCAATCAGATTATGAATTGTCAAATCAGATATATCTCTTATTTTTTATAATTTTCACAAAATTGAATCAAAAAATCAATTTACTTTTTAAATTTATGAATATACACTTTTGATAAAAAGTTTATATAAACTCTTTTTTGTGAAAATTACAACACCATGAAAGAATCGTCATTATCGAATGAAATTTATGACACAAATTGAGTGGTAGTAGTAAAACTAAATGATTTTACTTTCAAAACAAACAAAGAAATAACAAGAGATCGAAATCAGTAGTTTGTGTAGTCACCACGCAGTGCAATAAGTGCTGCTGCATTACTTGGCATGGAGTCAAACAAATTTTGAATGCCTTCCTGAAGGAGAGCTGTCCATATTGTTGGTATGCGTACCCAAAATTCGTCTGTAGAAGCAACAGGACGAGGATCACGAGTGAGACACCGACAAATGAAATCCCACATATGTCCAATCGGTGATATATCCGGGGAACACGCAAACCAAGGTAAAAGCTGAACATGTCATGATGCAAGGAAGCATTAAACTGTCCTAGAAATATGAGGGCGGGCATTTTCATCTCACATAATCTCACCACAAATCAAAGCGGAATTCGTCAAAAATCACGATATGCTGCCAATCACCGCGCCAGTTCTTAAGCTGATAGGTCCATTGTAGCAGTAGACAGCGATGTCTTGCGTGAGGGGGATCCTGTATAAAGGAGTCCTAGCGCACAGCCTACTCTGCAGCAAGCCTCTACATATTGATGAAGCACACAATGAAACACTTGTAGCAATTGACCACAGTGCTGCTAATTGTCTAGGGGAACCTATACTGTTATCCAGTGCAATGCGGACCAGGTGTCTATCATCGCGTGCTGATGTCACATTTCGGGATTTACTCCAAGATTTCCGAGTTGTTCGACACTCGTCCATCCACTGCTTCCAAACACGGATCACTGTTCTGTATTACGCTACACATGAGTTGCTACTGCACGATAAAACAATCCAGCTTCACAAAGGCTAATGATTCTCCCCCGTTCAAACTCCTTAAGTTGTCGAATTCCCTCTTTCTTTCATCAAAGAAATATAAGTAACAACCTAGCTAACGTTTACCACAAGTAGATAACCACCGATAACCAAATACGTCTTGTTATAGTCCTCTATTTCAACGCTGCAGGCGGACCGCCTACTGGTGAAGCGAGTTTAAGGCGTTGGATGTTCTTCTGCGTGAAATAAACCCATCACAGGAGGATCAACGGACCCACGGCGGGCACGGAAATTACAATAACTCTAGCAACCGCCAATTTCCAGTTCCATTATTGCTCTGCCTGGCCGATGTTCTGCCCTCTCCTCCTGAAGACGGTGGATTCGATACCGGAACAAACCAAACGAACCTCTCCATCAGTCCAACATGTATACACACTTCCCATGTTTATTTTAATTTTTTGCACAACACAAAGCCCGAGCGCGAGGTGAGGTCCACTCAATGGACGTCACCTTTACATGTGCGGACTGAGGTGAAGTGCCCTCTAGAGGGACTTTGTGGGAAGATGGGCCACATTCACGTAAAGCTAGAGGGAAAAATAGCCATCTATTAATTCAGATCCATCCACGTTTCACAGAGCAATGCTCATCATACGCATGCGCTACGAGTCTGAAATATATATATATATATATATATATATATATATATATATATATATATGGTAACTATCTTCATACAAAACAAATAAAAATAAACTTTCTATATTAACAAATAAATTTCATACAATAATCCTTGGGCTAAGGAAACGAAAGTAATTATTAATGTTGTGAATAACCATTAATTATATAAAAACTGATGGATAGGTGTCGTTGTAGTTAAGAAACCGAGACCAAACAGAAGACACTCAATTACTGACCTACTACCCTCACAGGTAATATATAGAGGATATTGTGACAACGACCTATTTTACGTCTCCCGATCACTTATAATGAGCACGAGAGTTCATGTGTTCAGTCGGAAGTTGAATTCACTACCTTCCTATAATGAGAGCAACATCCTAGGCAACCGGGCCAGTGCAATCTTATTAGGCATGTTGTGCTTCAATTCAAAAGACCTGAGAAAAATTAGTGCGAAAGAGTCATTAGTTTATTTGTATCCATAGAGTATTTATTGAAAAGACATGCTTGATAAGTGAATTAAATTCAATCTGTAATTGCCAACATGAGCGATACAGCCTTCAGGGTACAACTGAATTCCTTCAGCTCGATGAAGCATGAAAATTACTTCTAAAAATATATACATTTTGCTGGGTTAGAATTGCAGTATTATTCACAACTTAAGTTCTTATATTATATTTTTTTAATACATACATGAAAAATTTAGTGTAATCATATTAGATGTAAATCATATAATAATTCCTACTGAACATTACATGAAAAATAATATTCTCGGACAAAAATTACCTTCTATAGAGAAATTTAATTTGGAGATAATCCTTATTTTTGTGTTCTATATATTGCAAACTATTTCAATTGTTTTACTTATATTTTGTTTTACAATAAAGCAATATTTTTGCTTGCTTCGCTATATCTTATAAATATCACGAATGGATTATTTTAATACATCGTAAAACATATATATATATATATATATATATATATATATATATATATATATATATATATAAAAGTTAACAAATATTTTCTGATGAAGTAAGAAATAAGAAAATATTGTGATGATTCGGCTATACTACAGATAAGATACTAACAGCTGAATCAGCTTTAAGCGGATACAGCATTCAAAGGAATAGAATAATCTTAATTTTGTGCTTATCGCTAAGCAATACATTTTCAATAGAATCGGGATGAAGCGAAGGTATAATACTGCCAAGAGGATATATAATATGTCAAAGATTTCTGTATAAAATAAATATATATGAATTTCTTACGAGGAAATAAAGTGAGTGAATGTTTTTATGAAACACAATATAGAGGTGTAAAATGAAGCAGAACATTAACTGTAATTATAATTTAATAGAATTTATCTCAAGATACAATGTCTTTCATATTACAATTTTATTTATTATTACTAATTAGAAATTAGACATATCATAATATCTGCTTTATTCTTTTTTTTTTTTTACAATATTTTTACTAAGATAAATTAACAACATTGGGTGAAAAATGACTACTATATTCTGATCTTATTTCCTGGTTAAAAATCGCTGTGAAATGTCATGGGAGAAAATGTCTTTAACATGTGAGTAGTAAGGTATGTTTTGTATTGCTTAAATTCACATGGTATACCATTTAAATAATACTAGAAAATCAGACTATTAATTTATTTTGGTTACTTTTTTGTCACTTCAATTGGATATCGTGGTGTAGATAGGTTAAAGAAGCAAAACTGTTGTGAAGGATTTTAATAACTCCCCGGTTATTTGCTTTCTAATGGGATTTTTTTACGGATAACATCGTATTCAGGTGTCACGAGGAAGGAAACCCGGAAAATTACCAAGTACCCATCCCAACAGACACGCAGGCCGAAGAGAAAAAAACATATTACCAATCTCACATTATTTAATTTGGCACTTCACTTGTCATGTCCTTGTATTTCCATCCGAGTTATATTTATGTACAGTAAATATTAATCTGTAAATAAACCTTGCACAATTACGAAATCATGATGACACAATGCTCATCATTATATAAGAGCTAATGGTATGAACATTTGGAGAAAACTCAAATTAGGTCATTTCTGATATAAAATACAACAGCAAATAAAGTTTAGAAAAAAGTATTTTCTCTGAGAAGATAAATCAACCAATACATGCCATAATGAAAAAGTTATTCAAATTCATAAACTGGTTTAAATAAATAAAGTAGAATGAAATAACAAAACTGGGACATTTTGCATTTTCCCATATGAATAGAAACAAAAAAAAATTGATAGCTGATAAAACGTTTGATAAAAACTAGAAAATATCTGCTATTCTAATGAACAGCACAAAAATCACCATTGTTAAGATCATTTATTTAACAAAACCATATTGGAACTTCCTGCCAATGCAAACTAAAAACAATTTTTTTTTGAAATGCATTGCAATCTTACGAATGTTTTTACTATATCGATACATTTTCTGAACTAGATACATAAAGAGATGAGGATTAACTGTAAATACTGGTACAATAGTCCCACAAATAAGTCCTATTTGTAAAACAATCATAGCTTTTAACAATCTTACAAGTCCACTGAATCTGCATAAATCAGGATCATGCAGGAAATGGTATCGCTGAACAAAACAAAGTAGAAGATCCCATAGCTGATCCAAAAGCAATTAACATACAGAAATGAGATTCCAATTTAGTGACTCAGTAACATTCAAACAAGGAACCATATCTAATTTTCAATAGCAAAGGAACACCAGATGGAACAGAAAATGATACATTAAAATATCCTGATGGAGCAGGATAAATGACCAGAATACCAAATATCAAGTGTTCTACAAACTGAAAAATAATCTATAGTTTATTCTTAAACTATATACTATATATAGTTTATGGTGGAACAACAGAAATCTCGATGTAGAATTTAAATCGAATTAAAACTAAGGACAATTTTTTTTAATTCTTAGCTGGACTGATTATTATAATGAACATTTTTGCCTTTCACCTCATTTTCCATAATATTTGATGCATACTTATAGAGCGTTTCAAGCCACCCCCGGACTGAACCTTAAGGTTTACAGGTTTGAAATACTCACCCATTACCAAACACCTCTCAATTTTGAGCCACAATCAGAAGACGAGGTCGCATATTAGCTGGCACCCTCCTCTCCACATCTCAGCCACATCACCAGAAGGACGTCACAGATTAACATGAACACACTCCTAATCCATGGAACTCTATCAAACTAGTGAAGGACCACACGTCGATGGAGTCACTTCTACCACACACAAAGAGTGTCATCCTCCCATATATGATGCTTCACTTTGCTGATCTTAATGGAAAACAATGTGAAGCTACTGAGCCACTGGAGTTGCATAATGTCTCATACTGATTCTTATTCTCTTATAAATATTTCTTAAATATTCGACTCAATATTATCATGAAGACATCACCTGATAGCCATATGGTAAAGCGCATTACCTCTCTGAATGGTTTATATAGGTATGTGTAATATCGTCTCCTAAGTAGTTTCAAGAATGTTCTAAATGTAATTGCTATACATTTCCAAACATTAATCAAAATCAAAATTATGATGACAACAATGAAGAAAACATTTTTCTCAAAAGAAAGGAAACAATATACAAAAAAATCCTTCCAAACTCAAAATCATATAAATAGTGAATTAAAATTGTAGTAGACTATAGATGGTCTACAATTTATATTCATCAATTATATGCTATATATATATATATATATATATATATATATATATATATATATATATATATATATATATATATATATATATATATATATATATATATATATATATCTGTGTGTGTGTGTGTGTGTGTGTGTGTGTGTGTGTGTGTAAGTGAGTGAGTGTTGGGTGGGTGTGTTGAGGACTAGCTTCGTTGGAATTGCACTTTTTACAGATAGGGAAATGCTTAATATGATGACAATAGGTGAAGCCAGGAGCAAAGTCAGACTTCTACCACTGGTGTTCCAGATCTTGTATCAACAGAAGTTGTCCCCTTCCCCCTTTACCATGTTTCCACCTAAATGGTAGAATTCAAATCTGGCTAGATAAAGGGAAGTATGTTGGTGCAATAACACTTACTGAACCTCAAGATAGAGTTATTGGTACTGAACACCTTTTTCCTTAAATACTTAATGCGTATTCAAGGTGACTGATTTTCAGAATTTTGATTGGCCATTCCGTATAATAAATATTCCTTTTTTCTTAAAGGATAACTATTGATATACATAATAGAATATTTTAATGTGTACTGCAAAATGTAATCTAAACTATTTGTATGTAAAATATGAGTATGTGTGTGAGAGTGCGTGAATGAGAGAAAACCGTATAGTGTATATCTAACTCTTCTCCACAAAAACTAATTAGACATTTATGAGATGCATAATGGATAAAAGCATTTAAGATATCAAAACCTCATCCTTATGGTGGCTTTGCATCTATATTTGTATACATGCAAAGACCTATCAAGAAAAAAGACCAAAACATAAATGGTAACATTGAAAGAAAATAACAGTTTTTTAAAATATTTCTGAGGATATGATGATACGAATGCTCACATATATATAAATTGTATATTAAAGGAAATTTAAACTTTAATGGGAATAATAAAATTGGCTTAAAGTAATGTAGCAATAAGCTTTATTTCTTTACTGTTCGAATGGTGTTAATATAATGTCCTCCAAATACAGGTCCTTAAGATTATCTTTCAGAGACGTTTTGTTTTCTTCCTTTTCTGCAGGATTAATCGCAACAACAATTAAGAAATATTTTTGATACTTGTGAATAAAATGAAAAAATTTTATTTATAAGCAAAACTTATTGGTGAAATTATTATTTGATTAATGAAAACTTATTTAGATATCACAAAATAAAACAAGATTAAAATTTACTTACCCGAGTTTAGGTACAAGAGCTATGGCAGTAGGTTTTACCAAATCCGTTATAAGTTCAACATTTCGATAAGATGCTGGTGATATGACTTCAACTGTACCTTTTCCAGAATCCACCCAGTATAAATTATCACTCAGCCAATCAAATGCTAAATCTTCTGGAGTGTCCAAAGAGTTACGGACTAATTCACTAAAATCCATAAGTCAACACAAAAACATGAAAAAAAACAAGTTTTAATTGTGATCAAATTTGCATTACAAATCCATTAATATTTACTACTTTGTTTCTCAAATAATATTACTTTTAGTTTCAACATTTGTTTCACTTTTCAGACGTTGCATTACAAAGCTTTCTGTGGAAATACAATGCACAGAAAGCTGACATTGAAAATGCAACACCAAGAAGAAGAGTGGCCAAAAAATGACGCAAAATTCAGGATAGATGCACCTTACCGAGTTATGCAAATGATGTGAAATGCAATGGTTCTACAACACACATATGATATGATATAAAATGAGAAACAAGTCGAGTGGGCAAAATTCGTGCCATTATTGCTGCTTGGAAGAAAATCGCTCGAAGTTTGTTCTTGTCGCAAAGGATGCCTGTAAGTGCAGAGAATGCCAGACCATCATCGACGGAGTCACTTCTAGCAGGCAGGCGAGTTTGGAGGATCATAATGATTGAACTGAGAAGGGCAGCTTGGTCCTTTCGGCAAATCACAGCTGACAGACCCCTGGACGCGTCCATTATTAATCTGGTTGCGGCGAAGATGGTTGTAATGAGGAACTGTGGAACGTTTGCGGGGTACCTGTGCAGCCAGAGTGACGTAAACGCGTGTGGATCAACGCGTCCAACTTGAGGTGGGGGTGGCCCTTCCTCAAGTTGGACGCGTGAAAAAAAATGATCGGTCTTTTGAGGCCAGCAAGTCATCAAGCCAATATTTGACATTTTCGTAAGAAGTGAAGCGCTGGTCAGCCAATGCGTGCCCCAATGATGCAAGTAGGTGGTAATTGAAAGGAACCAAGTCTGGTGAATAAGCCACATGTGCTCCAGGCCGAGTGCCTTAACGATGTCCTCGGTCGGTTTAGAACGGTGGCTAGGGGCATTGTCATCAAGGAAAATCACTTTGTGCTGCCGTTTCTTGTATTGCTCGCGTTTTTCGAGTATAGAATCGTTCAAACCAAGTAATTGTTGCTTGTAGCGATCAGTATTAACGTTTCGTTGGGTTTAAGAAGCTCATGATAGATTTGCCCCTCCTGGTCACAGAAAATGCACAGCATTGTCTTGCGGCCGAAGCGATTCGGCCTTCCGGTTGATTTGGATGGATGTCCGGGGTCAACACATGATCAATTACGCTTGGCATTCTCAAAATAAATCCATTTTTCATCACAAGTCACAATACGATGGCGATATGACTTGCGTTTGTAGCGGGCAAGAACAATTTCGTACACGATTTTTCGGTTTTCCTGCTGCGTTGCTTGTGTGATATCTATCAACCGACTTTTATTATCTTGCCCATGGCTTTGAGATGACAGGAAACAGTGGCCTGGTCAACATTCAATTGTTCTCAAGATGTTCTTGCGTTTGGCCATCATCTTCATCGAGTAATGCTTACAATTCAGTATCTTCAAATTTTTTGCTGGTCTGCCACGCTCCTCGTTTCTCACATCGAAATCACCATTTTGAATTTTTACAAAACACCATTTTGAAACTTTTCAAACTTTTCCACTGCGCACGGCTCTGAGCATTTCCATCCTATGCTTCTACAAGCATTTGATGCGATTCGGCAGCATTTTTCGTCAGATTGTAACAAAAAATTAATGCTGTTCGCAAATCGTGGTTGGAAGACATAAAATTCGACATTTTCAACTCAGCAAAAAAAAAAAAAAAAAAAAAAAAAAAAAAACAATGTACGCTGAAACTTGTCCAAATGTAGACTAAACATGAGTATCAAAGGTAAAACTATAAAAAAATTACGTGTCGCGGTTTCGTAATGTTAGTATACATGCGTGGTGATATCTGTTAGTAACCGTCTCATTTGATATGCATACACCTGGTAAGACACCCTGTATGCTTCCATATCAAGCAGAATCATTTACCGTAGATTGGTAGCTAGTGCATTCATGTTGTTCGTTAAAAAGGCTAGCCATTAACCCCACTGCATAGATTCCAACATCTGGAATGGTGCCGGATTAGAGCGATGTGAACGATGGTGTGGCACAGGATCGCCTTCTCAGATGTACCACGCTTCTGTTTCTTCAGTGATATAGACTGCGTATGAGTGTGGCATCGACGTAGAGACAGGCAACTGTGAAACGCGCCCCCCGCACGAAAACGCGGCATCGTGGCTTGGGTTGCCATTGTGTAAGATTACAGGTCACCTCATGTTCATATTCATGGCACTATGACAGCCCAACGTTACATGGATGACGTGCTGCGGTCGGTGACACTCCCCGATCTTGATGGGGTGCCCAATGCATTTCATCATCAGGATTAAACTCGACCGCGCATTACGTGCACTAACTAACATGCTGCAAGGTGTACAACTGCATCGTTGGCCACCGTCTTTATCAAATCCCTCCCCAATTGAATACATATAGTATATGATTGGACGCCATTTGCAGACCTTACCACTGCCTTCTTTAGAATACGCACTTTGATGACAAATGGTTGACAGGGAATGGAGAACCATTCTTAAGGACGACATCCTTACTCTCAATAGCTCTGTGCGAAGACGTATTGTTTCGTGTGTTGCAGTCCCCGGTGCTCCGACAACCTACTGATTCGACTCTGTTCTTTCTCTGTATTATGCATATTCTTTCAAAATACAGATCACTTATTGTTCCTGCGGTCGGTTTATCTCTGTTTATCGAATTTCATCACTTTCTATCAACACCTTCTTGGAGTTGCATTTTCAGTGTCGTGTGTATATAGAAATTTCTATAGGAAAATGCGGCAATCAAAATTTCAGATTTATTATGTATGTCAAAGATTATTTTAAATGAAAAGGGAGAGAGGGTGAATCGACATATAAATGCGATCTTGATTTTTTATTAGCTACAATTATCATTGATTACTAATAATTTTGAAAAAACTTTTCTTACAGCCGAATAGAGTATTTTTTGATCAAACACCTTAGATAATTTTTCTTTACACACTTTTATATTTGCAATTCAGGAAAGCAATCTAATTACCAAATACTTCTTAAGAGCTTCTTTTAGAGTATCGTTTAACGTAAATACACTCATCATAATCATATAATTAAATGAGGAAAAACTATTACCTCTTAACTTATTTCCCAATTAGCATATCTTTTTTAATTTTAAAATATTAGTGCATAATGCTTATAAAAATATCTCTTTTCTAATTGCAATATTAACTGAAATTTTTAAGCTACAATACAAATTTTAAGACATCTTTTATTTAAATGAATCTAGCGTAATATGAATTTAACGTAATAATATGTATTGCCTTACTAAATTTTTAATGATTATAAACCAACAAACAATTTATAAATTGGACAATTCTTACATGAGACTTAAAATATAAATAAACCAATAATTAAAAGAACTCACCGTTTACTAAGTGTATTCATATTGATTGAATATAGTACTACGTTTTTCTTATCAATGACAAAATAAGTCTGTGACTTCCAGTCATAGGCTAACCGACTAATCGTATCTATCTCAAAATCAGGCAACTCAACTAAATCTGAATTTCTCCCTGATTCAGGAATAAAGCTATATACTCGAGAATCGTCATAAACGAAAAGCATCGAAACTGCAATGAGATTAAAATTTATCACAACAGTGATTAAAGTAGAACTGAATTACATTTTTAACCAGGTTTCGCTTACTTAAGCACATTCTTCCATCTTTCGACAGTGTAAGTTCTGGAGGACAAACGCATCTGTATTTACCTTGGGATTCTGACAAACACTTATAGCTGCATGGACTATGTTTACATGGGTTATTATCTGTAAAAGATTAAGGAAAACGTATCATTTTTAGTAATTACTATAAAGGTCAATGAAGTCATTTAAAAATTTAAAATTTACTATTTAAACGAAAGAAATTTATACTACGTCTTTATACGGAATGTATGCCTAAAAGTTTAATTCTTTGGGTGCATCTTCAAAATTTTGGTGGATTTTTGTCACTTTCTTGAATTTTATGAATTATTTGGAGAATTGTTCCGTTATTCTGACAACCTGAATTTCCATTTGCCCCAGAAAGACTGAGAATGATAAATGTATACAACATAATATTTTCAATATTTTAGACAACCTTACTTTATAAGTCAACGCGAATTACTTAGAGCACTATGAATTTCTAATATAGCTACGCATTTTTTTAAAAAAATATCTAAGTATTCCGTAATTTTATTTTCTTCATTATTAATAAGATTTAATTTTATGAATATTCTGAGTAGGGTTGTCTTCAAATCTATACATTGGATACTCCTTCCCAACAATGCAGTGAAATATCAAATTAATATCAATTCAGTATTTTCTATAAATTTGCACTTTGTTTACAAATTCATGTTTTTAACATTTAAAAGCATTATATTATAATAGTAATTTATTGTGCTTCTATAATGGTACAAATGAATCACAATGGTGCCTACTATGAACTTTTTTACTCCACTATTTTCTTGCAATAATTTGTGAAGAATGTGGTATAGTGATTAAGAGAAAAGTGTCGTTGGAATTTGAAAAGATGAATATACCCTTTCATAAATTGTTTCCGCGAATTGTCAACGAAATAGATGGAATAAATCTATCGACAATATGAGGGAATGTTACTGAATTAGTTTGAAAACAATATAATTTTAATAATATTCAATTAAAAGTAAAAAATACCATTTCGAATAGTGTAATTGATTACATTAAAATTAATTAATATGAGTTCTTGTCCGATTCTCGCCATGAGAACGATAAAAAAGTCTACAAAGATTCGTAGCACAATTATTTTTTAATAAAAACGCATTTTTGAGGTTGGGAATGAAAGGATTCGCAAGAAAAATCGGAGAATCCACCTTTAAAAGAAAATGAAAATTATTTAATGTATCAGGTACTGTGTAATATATTAATATGCCAACATATATTCTTTTGTATACAAAAAAGAAATATGTGAAAGATTTTAAACTACAGAATGTATTCATGGAAAAGAAGAAAAGTCAAATAAAAAATGCATGCACGATGAGTTTAAAAAGAATTACTCCATGTTCTTTAGATTATACAAACAGGAAATAAAACACTGAAGATCTTATATAACAACTTGTTAATCTGGTGGGCCAGGCTTACTGAACACATTTGATAAGAATTATTACATTTGACATGAAAAATGGAGGCCTGAGAATGCCTTAAAAATTCACCACAAAAATTTTATTATTTGTAGTTTGTTTTATTATTCTATATTTTAAATGAGAATAAAATTCACGTGAAACTATTTTAAGAGTGGTAGACGTAATGACTCTGATACAGATGATACCGGTACTTCTTGACTTCGCATGTTTGTATGTGTGAAGGAGATAGAGAAATGTGTATATATTCATCTTATTTTGAAGAAAAAATTATTTTTCTAAAATAAACAGAAGTTAGATTCTACGAAGAATATAAAAAATAGATTGGCACATTATGACCTGCTGAGATGTACTATTGAATAGGCTGACAAGAACTTTCATCTAGTATCTCTACTTAAGCATATGATGTCATCATCTTATTAATCGCAATAAAAGTGAAAATGTTCCTAATATCTAATTACATATTTCAAAAAGAGAGAAACCTTAATTCTTTATGGCAATATGATCAAGGATGGTGCGTCAAAGATCTTTTCAAAAATTTAATTTCAGCAAGATGATTATATATTTTAGCACTAGAGCCTGGCTGGCTTAATATCATCAATAATCAATGAATTAGCTCCTACCGTCAGGAGGACTGTCCTCTTTTGGAATGGAAATGACGTTCTTTCCCTAACAGGATATAGTCCTTTCCAAACCTACTTTTATCGATTCCCTTTTGCCTCTTTTGCTGACTGCACTTGCAGTAATGAAAGTAATGCACTTCACTGCTTGACAATATGCCTAATAATTTCATCTTAGCATCTTGTTAAGCCAGAGGTACAATGAACGGCCACTTGGAAGAAAACCTCTGTGTTATCGAAGGTAACGCCCTTCATATGGTTTAACAAGGAGCGGAAAAGATGGTAATTGATCATTACATGGTCCTGAGAATACGGCGGATGCTGAAGGACCTCCCATTCGAGCTCTTGGAGTGTGGCTTTGACAACTTGTGCAACACAGGGTCTGGCGTTGTCGTAAAGGATAAGGTTTGATTATGTCGATCAGGTCTTTCCAGTCGAATAGCCTCATTCACGCGGTGTAGCTGGGCAATGTAGAGCTCCTTGTTGACTGTGGTATTCTTTTCGAGCATTTCCCAGTGCACCAAGAGGTCCTTAAAAAGTGGCTCAACCACTTCTTTGACGCCAGACCAGGTGATTTTTGGCGGAACGGCATCAACAAACTGGTCGAGAGGTTGTAAACAGCAACGACGAATATATAATTGATTAACTTATTGATATAATTTTTGTTTTTGTTTAAATAAATATCGTCGGTTAAAGGCTACAAACTTATTCCCCAACCTAATTCATTTAAAGAAATACATCACATTCAAAGACAGAACATTACACTCACATTACGAAGTAATCACACAGAAGAAAAAATTTTTGCAGAATAATAACAAACTAAGCACCGAGAGAGTTATCCATCCTTTTCGAAGTCCAGTGATCAACTCAATGGTTTTCCCGCTTACTCTCTTGAGGTTTTTTCAAACTGGAAATAGAGATATTCTTTACACACAAAATACAGTCAAATGTGTTTGAAGACTTAAATAGTATAGACTAATGAAGCTACGAAACGAATCAAACGAATTTACAAGGTAGAATTGAACATTGGTAGAATATAGTTGGACAGAAGTACGCGTAAAACAAGAGACCAGAACAGGTATCAAATAGCGTACAAATCATATTTATGGTATATGGAATAAGTTCCAGAAATTGTAACCAATGAGTTTCAAGAACATCGGGATGTTATTGCCGTGTGACATTCTCGAAAAGCTGTTCAATAAATATAATGATAAATATTTACACATATTGGAGCATTTTTAAATTCATGATTCCATTTGGTAATTTAATAAACAAGCTAAATAATATATAAGTAATTTAATAAAACAATAAAATTCGCAAATTTATGCTGCAATATAAAATTAAACTCAGCAAAGTATTGAAATCACTTAATGATATCTTAATTCTTTCACGTAAAAAATAAAATTATTTTGAACTTGATCTATTTTTCTAGATTGGATACATGTGTGTTTGTGTACAAATAAATATACGTAGTTAAATATCCATATTTTGATAATACACACACATAACATAATTCAAGATTGATTTATATCTAGTTGAAATCCATGTCTATTTTGGGATGTATACCATAAAAATATAAAAAGAAATAAAGGACTTTTATCCCATCTTGCAGTTTTTCTGATTTATATATAAACTCGACCATATACCAAGATCCTATTGTGGAATCTGTGCATGGGAAAGTTGCGTGTTTTGTATGTTTAATCAGGGTTTTACTAGAACAGAGAGGAAGTCAGTGAGCTGGCCTTACCTGAAGTTTCAGTCGGAGGTATCGTTGTGACACTTGACAAGTTGTCCGAAATAGTTGATTCTGAAGATGTATTCCAATCTGTTAATTCATATTACATAAACGTAATTCACAGATAAAGTAAAGCATATTTCTAAATATTTATTTTGAGAAAAATATTTACAAAATAAATTATATTCATTGGATTGGTGCTAAATTCTAACAAAAAATAGCCCTCAATTTTCTAGAAATATTGAGACAAAAAAAATTTATTGGCTAATATTTTAAGAATATATTCAAACAGAAAAGAAGAAATTGTTAGCTTAAAAGATAATACAAAATGTTAAGAGGTAGAAATTTAATTAATATTTAAAATTTTCATTAATGAATTTTACATAAATCAATGTTATAATCAAAAGTTTCATAAAAATTCAATACAAACTTGGTATCAATATATCAATAAGCTAAATATTTTCATGTATAACATCGAGAAAAATCTCAAATTTAGTGAAATGTAATAAGCGTCCTACTCAGTAATTTTAATGATACTTTAAATACTCAGTTAAGTTTAAGTTTGGAACTATTCAGATCACACAAAAATCCTTTGCTTTATAGATTCATGTAAAACTCTCGCACTTCATGTGGGGGTAACGTCTTGCTGGAGAACAATTTTGGTGCTGTAAAATAAAACACGAACAACCGAAGGATGGTCTCACTGTTTTGTTAGCAAGTCTATTTTAGAATCATTTCAAAATGTGATTAAATAAAAAACAATTACACCAATATTATATATTTATTCAATCACAGCAGTGCCCCATAAAAGAATCACAACAGTAGTTCTTTTAATACACAAATATTATGCAAAATTTATATTCACTGCAATTAGAAACTTTTTCAACAAACTACTGTCTGAATTTTGACGAATTTTATCCTTATACTTGAAGACTTCATGATCAAAAACTTCAGTCTTGTATTTCATGCATGTAAGTGCAGTTTTTAACTAATTAAGCCAGTGATTTAAAGGGTTGGTTGCTTCAATTTTCTATTGTTTTAATAATCATTCAAAAAACTATGCAGCTTTAGTTATGAAAAGGATATTTGTTAACAGATCTAGTTCACAATTAAATGAAAAGTTAGTTTTTAACATGTGTTGAAGAAAATTTTCTTTAAATAAAATATTAAGTAATATTTTTAGAAAAGAGAGTTTCATTAAATAATTTTTGATCATTTTAGAATTGTAGTTATTATTCTTTTATCAAGTTTTCAAAATTTTAAATACAACCGCAAAGAATTTTGATTCGTCTACAGTTAACTATAATTGATGTACATATTACTATCGCATATCCTTTTAGTGCTTATTATTTTACAGTGTGTAGAATATCATTGTGATTTAAGACTTATAGTCATTAATTAAAATAATCAATTAAATCTTCAAATTATTTTCTTTTTCTAGTAATTTATTATTACTTATTTAATCAGAATATCAATTATCTTTTTTTACGAAAAATATCATTTATAAATTAAGTTCCCTTTTGTCTAATGTAGAAAGCATATATAAACAAAAACATCAAAATTATTGGATAAACAAAAAGGATATAATCAACTGATTTGACTCCAACAGGAAATTAAGACAGTGTTTTTAAATAAGCACGCTGTGCATTTATAATAGTCCAAAGTTTTCATAAATATAACTACCCAATTTAAGGCCATTCGAAGTCAATAAAATTCTTATTTCTTGATTTTATCTGATGAAAATTACATATAAAAATAATTGCATATTTATAATTATTGTTTATCTTTTGCGCCTAATCATTTTTCCCATGATTCCTAATTAGACGAAGACTTAGAGTTTGAAGGTGATTCAGAATGATTGCAAACATCGAGATCCAAGGTGGAATTCGAAACTACTAACTGTTGAACCGAAAGCAAAAATTTATAATGAGTACTGGAAAATATATATTTATAATTCAAATATTCAACTTTATCGATATATCCCACAAATAAAATAGTATTTTTAATATGATTGTTGCATGAAATGGTCATTTTTATAATATTTAACGACATACTTTTCACTCAACACTTCATCACGAGAGTGAAAAATAATGAAAAACTATTTTTCCGGTTTAGATGACTAAACTTAGTGGTCATTTGCTAAATCTATTTGCGTACCAGGATGGACTTCATTGGATTCTGAACAATTATTCACAATCTAAGTTCACACATACAACATGGTAGTAAAATACTCGAGTTGTTGAACTAAAATAAAAATGAAATCCAATCAATTATACTAATTCTGTAATAATGAAATACAGTTAATAGCTGATATGATCTTATAAAATATCATAAAGCTGTTTAAAATATCTAATTATTTTTTCATCAATTATTTTTTCATTTTAAATTAAACAAGTATGAGAAAAACTTTGAAACTTTTAACTTTGTGCTTACAAAAAATAGAGCAATTTTCAAACATAACTTCTTTTTGTCATTCTCAGAATAATGTAATCCTACATTCGTAATGAAAGTTCTCCCAAGTTCTCCTTTTTCTAAAAGATAATTTGTAGGAATGGAAAAGTATACGATTCAAAATATATATAACTTATAAAATTTATTTTAAAATTGAGGGCATGAAGATTCCTTCTGATGAAACCAGAGTCAGCACACCGTGCAAAGACTGCCCAGGTGCCCAACCACTTACACGAAACCGAGCTGGCAGCCGAATGATTAGCGCTCTTGCCTTCAATTCAACAGTTCGTGGGTTCAAATCCCACATTGGGCATGGATGTTTGTAGTGGTTTGGAATCCACTTTAAACCGTAGGTCCCGGTCTAATTAGCAATCGTGTGAAAAAAAATGACTGTTCAGCGAGAAACAAACCAAACCACTCACACAAAACACATTTTCGAATGACCATATTTGTCTCCTAGAACATTAAACTTAGCTTAACACCATTAAGGGACCTTCTACAACACATCTTTTATGGCCAAGACGCTTCCTATTTGGCAACAACCATCATCACTTTCGATGGTATAGTGTGATTTTATTTTTTCTTTTGCTTGATCCAGGGACATGAGAACAATAAAATCAAACCTTATTTCCCCATACCGAAGCTCTAACCATTAGCTGAAAATGACAAATTGCCATTCACCTTGAAATTGAAGAAAATCCAAAGTTGACATTTAATGATTACCACGAATCAAACTAAAGGGGTAGAAATGAAGACATAATCAGATGAAAAGCAGCTCTCAAATGTGAATCTGAAACTTTACAATTTGCAACTTTTTTATGAATTTATGTAAAATGTTAAAATTAAAAGTAATGTATTTTTTCACGATGAAGCTCTTAATAATTTATAATTGGATTTAAATAAATAATGAAAAATAAGTGTGTGGAATTTTAATAAAAATTCTATTTTTTTATTATTTATCTTATTTTGAAATAATTAAAATTGTAACAATTCTTTGTGATAGAGCCTCTTATACCGTTATTTTCAGATCAGCAACCGGCCATATAAGGAGTCTCGTATCTGAAAAAGTAAGAAAATCTTTGATGTCTGCTCTAAAACTGAGTCTCCAGAGAAGACATTTACTCATCCCCCTTCTGGTCCTCGATTTTCTCAGAGTCAATGATCTGATGGACCTGTCTGACTTCGTCAGACATTTGGAGGATAAGCTACAACAATAATTTTATATCCATTAATTGGTTTTAAAATTATTAATTTTTTTAAAGTACAACAATTTAAAAGCCAAATATTACTATAGTATCCAATAATATCAAGATGTCTAATAGTAACAGACTATACATATTGCAATATTTTCAGAGCAGCAACCGGTCACTAAAGAGTCGCTCGTATCTCAAACGCAAGAAAATCTCTTATGTCTATTTTAAATGTATAGATATACTTGTGTCCAAACTCAATGACTCATTAACGGCATTGATAGAATTTGCTGAAGGTCTCAAGCTCGAGCTTAATTCCACTAAATCAACTAGATATGTAGTTATAAAGGGGGAGTTGATGCCCCACTTAGAAGTCACTCACTCATCAGATCTATACTTGAAAAAGCCTTTCCAGTGTACTGTTGTGCTTCAGTTTCCAACTTGAAAAATTAGATCAAGTTAAACTAAGTACAGCTCGGATAATTACTAATCAAAATTAGTTTCCCTTAAGAGATTGTCCTTTTCAAAGCTGATATGAAGCCTCTTCGCATTCGAAACAGGCCAATCTAACAAAATATTTTAGCAAACATTACAGCTAAGGCTTTCAAAACAATACTTAAAATTATTTTTGTAATAGGGAAAGCCACCAGATACTCAAGAAAAATAGCCATTTTAGTCAGGCTTTGTCTCAGGGAGATAGTGCTAATAATGTTGAACCGCATTCTCTTCATTTCTGCATGTCAACAACAGAGAATTTTTCCAAGGTTCATTTTCACTTCATCCTCTCTTCCTCACTCAATAAAAAATTACAGGAACATCTTAGACAATTAGCCTCAGAAATCATAAATAATAACCCTAGAAGTGACAATAAATTGTATATCAATGGAAGTAAAACTGATAATCTTGCCGGTAGTGGCATTTATTTGGAAACATTTAAAATACTTTTACTCCTAATCAAGATAAAAAAGACTTCTGTTTCGTAATTAGTAACGAATTACAAGCTGTGGATGCGGGACTTGAAGGCATTCTGTAATAAAAAGATCATGAAAATCTCTGGATTCTAACTGACAGCCGAAGCTCAATGGAACATCTCATTAATTGGATCCATATCGGTGATAAGACAAGTGCATCTACCCTTCACAAGTTGAAGCGTATCTCACGTGACTAATAAATTCATTTCCAATGGATCCCATTACATGTAGATCTTTTTGGCAACGAGAAGTAGACTATTTAGCCAAGAACGGTTGCAGCTTACCAGCATCTGCATCTGATGAACTTACCTACCAGGAACTCTTCTCTCAAGCAAAAAATATAAATCAAAGAATTTGGCTAGAGTCTCCTACTCATGATTGGTATAGGGGTGGTAAACCGGGACAGTCGCTGGTTCTTCCATGCGGCAGAAAAATCAATACCTGCCTTTCACGACTTACCAATGGGTATTTAAAATGTTTTACCTTTAATCAGGGTATAAAATCCTAATTTCTTTGCTAAAATCTCCGCCAACACCTGGCATCAGCTGCTTATGTTTTAAGCTGCTTGGGACTTCTCTGGGAGGAAATTTTCACCTCTTCTCGCCTTGTCTCTGACATACTACTCGTCAATGTACTTATGGATAAGGCCTGACTCCGTTAGATCTTTGGAGATATACCAACCAACAAACATATTGCATTCATATATGAAAGACATTCACGTTGATTAATAATAGATTAAAAGTACAATTGGTGGTGTTTCTACTGTTTATTGGTATAAATCAATCCATCAACTCCAAGGACTATTTTTAGGGTTTGTTTGTTTGTTTGTCGCTCAACGGTCATTTTTTTGCACACGAGGGCTAATTAGACCGGGACTTACGGCTTAAAGTGGATTCCGAACCACTACAAACATCCATGCTCAAGGTGGGATTCGAACCCACAAACTGTTGAACCGAAGGCAAGAGTGCCAACCATTCGGCTGCCAGCTCGGCTGGACTATTTTTAGAATTTTAAAAAAGTTGTATTGTAATTGCTTATTTACAAAACTATAGAAATATATAATCAATATGAAATGCAGACCAGCAAAGAAATATCAATTCGAGTTTGCATATTAAAATTAAAATAAATATTTATGGCTTTGCTATTTATTTTTGCAGAAATATAAGATACGTGCCCCTCAATTACTTTCTACATAATCATTGAAGTATTTTTCTTTAAGTTAATCTTCTCGAAATAATGAACAATATAATTTAATAATCATAAAAATAATATAATAAAATAATACATAACATTGTTAAAATAAAGATGAAGCGAAGTTTACCTAATATAATCCGTGTAGTTATATAATTGTCCGAAAATGATTTAGAATTTCGTTGACTTGTTTTCTCAATCAATAGCATATGTATTTCTTGTCGTTAAATAGCACCACATCGCCTCACATAAATGTGATCATTTTTCTCTTAAAATTAATTACGCTAAAGAAACAACTCTTAACGAATTAAATATTGAAACGCATTTTTACTATATATTTAATTTATTTATCTGAAAAGTAAAAAACTAAACAGATTTTTTATATTATTATTAAGCTATGTTTTTTCAGAAGAGTGTATAGATATGTATTTCTGTTTAACGAAAACAAAATTATAGCAACAGACTAATTTGCTTAGACACAAAATATTTAATTTCTGTGTTCTTTCTATGAATGACCGAATATTGTACCAAATAATGAGGGAAATAAAATATGAAAATTTAAATTTCTTGACTGATAATTTTCAAGATTTCTTTTATTATACTTTATTTTTATGAAAAGGAATGAAAGTAAATCATCTATGTTAAATATAAACTATGTTATAAGCCAGTAAATACACATAGAACGTAAAACGAGAAAGAATATAGATTTATCGAAATACATATACCACCAGAAACAATGAATCCATATATGAAGCCCTGGTAATTTTGAATATTGTTTAGTTGATGAGGTCCCCTCTGAGCTGGCGCTTCTTCCAACACATCAGAGGAAGGATTTTGAACATCAGAATTTAACGTGGACACATAACCTACCCACGGAGCTCCAGAAAACCGTGTTAATGACAAGGAGGTCACCCTCCCAATCGCTCACCATGGCAAGTGATCCTTTTTTTGCTAATTTTATGGAAAGCGTCGTAGACCTACAGAGCCGTTGAGGTCCAATAAGTAGGACAACGCACTTTAGAACGAAATGTCCTGAGTTCGATCCCAGTCGTTTTTTGAAAATCGAAAAAAATGAGCAGCATCTTTGAGCCATGAACTGCTTTCCAGTTAGGCGTTTACAATATTTCATATTTTTCATGAAATCTATAAATATGAGACACTATTTATGAAAGAAATCCTTCAGCGAAAATCAATTTACGCGATGAATATTAAAAAAGCTTTCAAGTAAAATTTATTATGGCATTAAAATACTTGGTAAGAGGTATGAAAAATATTTCACTGGGAATATATCATTTCATGTGCCCTTTTTATAAAAACCCTATGTATAAAACACAATTCAAATCATTGAAGATCAATTTTCGGGTACTAGTGTCTCCAGCTTGAGGTTGAATCACTATAACTGGTAAATCAAATAAAAACCGAAAAATAATTAAAATTTGTTCTTATTTCCGAAATAAATTCAATTAAGATTACGGAATCAATATTTGTTTTTATAAAATTAATTTTAATAAGAATTAACGTAATTTTTTTTAAAAAAAGTAATATTTCAGGGCCTTACCACAATTTTCTTCGTCCATATTGTTTCCGCAGTCATTATCCCCATCACATTTCCATAAAGATGACACACATTTTCCATTTTTGCAATCAATCCACCCTACTTTGCAAGTAAAATCTACAATAAAAAAATGCAATTTACAAAAAAAGGAAGTAATTTATCTTCGGAAAGCAATTTACTGATGCGGCATTAATCTATTTAGTAAGCTTTCTCCTACTTCTAAATAATGAAAATTCCATGTGTGATTGCCATGATGAAATTAAATATTTATATACTATTCTTTGTACATAAATATTTGGAGGAGCCACAACACACTTTCCAGTGATGGAATATTAATTTCTGTCTTTCTAACGATTTTTCATACATTGTATTAATAAAATGTACCGAATATATATTTTTCTCTATAACGTCGAGATAACATTGCGTCAAAGTGCTATAGCGAGGAATATTGAAAGTTTCTGTAACATTGAGATTTCTCGCAATTTGTAACATGCAAACATGTTGAAAAACATCATGATTTAGGCAAAATATATAAACATTCAGAAATATCCACTCTATTAAGCATGTAAGCCAAACTCCCGATACCATGTGGAATAATATACAAGCACCTTCAATGCAACCTCCTATGAACTGTCCAACTAATATCATTTTTATAGCAGAATTAAGAGAGGCTCTAAATTAAGAAGGAAATGCATTGAGGTTACGATTTCCGAAAATTCACAAACACCAACTATTTGCAGAACACGCTTTCTTTTAACTTGCCTTAGGAGAATCTTCGAATGTTTAGCCTATCAGCAAGAATTTTTTCTTCATGAAATTATCTTTTGCTTACAATTTTTTACAATTATTTAATTCAACTCGAGCATCAGGTTTTACATGGGCATTCCAAAGAACTATAAAGATTAACCCTCTTCACGAGAATAGAGCCAGTAACAGAATTATATATCAAAGGCGAATTATCTATCTATCTATCTATCTATCTATCTATCTATCTATCTATCTATCTATCTATCTATCTATCTATCTATCTATCTATCTATCTATCTATCTATCTATCTATCTATCTATCTATCTATCTATCTATCTATCTATCTATCTATCTATCTATCTATCTATCTATCTATCTATCTATCTATCTATCTATCTATCTATCTATCTATCTATCTATCTATCTATCTATCTATCTATCTATCTATCTATCTATCTATCTATCTATCTATCTATCTATCTATCTATCTATCTATCTATCTATCTATCTATCTATCTATCTATCTATCTATCTATCTATCTATCTATCTATCTATCTATCTATCTATCTATCTATCTATCTATCTATCTATCTATCTATCTATCTATCTATCTATCTATCTATCTATCTATCTATCTATCTATCTATCTATCTATCTATCTATCTATCTATCTATCTATCTATCTATCTATCTATCTATCTATATATATATATATATATATATATATATATATATATATATATATATATATACACACTACTATATATATTATCTACATATGCTGGACAATTGCTAACGACGGATCACAAATTGCAATGTAGCATAACATTAAGCGAGACACATGAGGCCTAGTAGGATAAAATATAGTTACCACACTATTCAGACATTAGAATAAAGAATATTTATTGTTCTGAAAAGTACAAAAGCTGTGAAACATCTGAAAAAAAAATGTCCATTTGATGTTGCATACGGAAAAATAGAACAATGCATCTAAAAGTCAGCAGGCACTTTGAAGAAAGGTATCAGTATGCGATATGTGCACCATGGAGTGTGATGCAACATTCCACACGTCGTATCATACTTTGCACAACATTATTCAGCATTTGTTGAGACAATTATCCCATTCCTCTGAGGATTGTTTCGACCAGCAACTTGCCTCCCCAAAGCATCCCACACATTTTCAATGGGGTTTAGATCTGGAGAACGTGATGGCCTCACTAACCATTGAATACCCTCGCTGTCTAGACAATCCTGAACAGCGAGTGTTCAATGACATGTTGCGTTGTCGTCCATAAAACAAATTTATCACCGGAAATACCACGGAAAAGACGAACATGAGGAAGTAGAACTTCATTAATGTATCGTTGGCCCGTCATAGTCCCATTCGCAACCACATGTAGGGCCGTGCGGCCATTGATCATGATGCCGGCCCACACCATGACACTGTCGGATATCGGTCTCTTTCCTGGATATTTTCTGGATGATAAGCAGTACCACTCTCGCGCCAGATAAGTTGGCGTCTACAATCCGATGACAGACTGAACCTTCTCTCATCTGAGAATAGCACGCATACCTACTCCTGTTCAGTCCAATTGCGATTCTTATGACACCTTTGCAAACGCGCAGTACGGTGCTGTCTGGTCAGTGGAACACACACAACAGGTCTGCGGTAGTATAGTCCTCCTCCCCTCAATCCTCTGACAACAGTTTTTCGGGAGATATGCTTTTCTGAGGCAGCAAGAAACTGATTTGCCACCTGCTGAGCTGTGGTGCGCCTGTTCCTTTTTGCTGATAGGACGATATATCTGTCTTCTGCAGGCGTCGTACTTCTAACACGACCTCCCCCGTGTCACCTACTACACATTCCAGTAGTTTTAAATGACTTCAACAGCCGTGAAACAACGCTGTGAGCGATGTCGAACTCCCTGGAAATATCTGTTATTTTTCGCCCTTCTTCGATCTTTCTAATAATTCGGCCGCGCATAAAATCATCTAAGTGATATCGAGAAGACATGCCAAAAATTTTCAGTTCGTCTATTAAATCTTTCCTGTAAAATTTTGACTTTAAACAACAACTGCCCACACGCGTCAAAACCTTAAAGCTCTTATGAACGCTTTCGTGTGATGAACAGACGTGGAAAAAATTTGCAAACGCATACTTCTTCTTACTATATCCCGCACTTTTTCTGATTTTCCATATTTTGCTTCCTTTCATTTTGTGGTTGCTATGGATGATAGTATTATCCATCCTTAGCAATTGTCCAGCAGTGTATATAATGAAAAAAAGAATAATCTATTTAATTATTATCAATAAACAATTACTTTTGTGTATAAAAATGAATCTTAGGGGCCATGGTAGCATAGTGGTCAGGGCAACGGCCTTCCATCAGAAAGGGCGAGGTACGATTCCAAATGCCGTCAAAGATCCACCGAGTACATGCGATATACGTGCTCGTTAAATCAGTGGAATCGAAAGTCCTGTGGTCGGTCGTTGAGCAGTTACCATGGGTGCAATGGTCTGGAGAAAATTTCCTGCCCCTTTGGAGCAATGTCAAAATTGAGGGAGTGGATCCGCTGGGGGTTCCATCTATTGGAGGATTTAAAGAGCAAAGACGTACTTTCACCTTCGTGGTGCTCTGATTAAAACTAAAGACGCTCCTTATTGACTTAAATTCGCATAGCCAATGCATAGTGAGTTTGGCTTGTCCAAGTGTACTAAGTAACAACAACAACAAAATGAATATTTTATTGGAATCAATACAATCATTACAACTGTAACATTTAAAAATTTTAGAATCTTAACAAATTCTCAGTTATTTATATATTTGAGACAATTACTAAAATAGTTATTCACTTAATGCTTATTGCAATTTATAATTAACAGCTCAGACACACATAAGGAAGAGAGAGAGAGAGTATCCAGAAAAAATTGAAGAAATATCTACTACAATTTAAAAGAAATGCAAAAATGTTCTTGATTAAATTATTTATTATTTTACCTGATCTATGCAATCTGAAAATAATATGGCATAGATAAAACATTAGAATTTTTATACGATCTCAGTGTGCTATTGTTGGCTTCAAAAAATAGATTTGGTATGAATTTACAAATTTACATAATTTTTTTTTATTTCTCTAACTGCACATAAGTTTTTACACATTTCTAAGCATCTTTGTTGTTAATAAACTAATTTAATATGATTACATTATAAGTAAAATCTAATTTCAGTGTTCTTTCCATAAATGACCGAATATTGTACCAAATAATGAAGGAAATATAATAGGAAAAATCATATTCTTTGACTGATAACTTCGAAGATTTCTCAAATTATACTTTAATTTTAATAAAGAATGAAAAAGAATCATTTATATTAAACAGAATCAATGTTATAAACCATTAAATGTAGGTGGTAATTAAACGAGAATTTATATAAATTTAATGATATACATATACCACCAAAAGCAATGAATCCATATATTTTTAGTCTATTATACTCACATTCTTTTAATTAATGTTTCACTTAGAGGCTTAATCTTTGCCTATCAGTAAGATATACACAAATTCATATCTATGTAGTCTGAATATACCTTAAAGTTAACCGATTTTGAATATTCGCCAATCAAAAAGTATCTCGCAATTTTGAGTATTGGTTAGTTGACGAGGTCTCACCTGAGCTAACATTTCGCAACACATCAAAAAAAGGATTTTGAATACCACAGTTTAACGTGGACACATGCCCTACGCACGGAGCTCCAGCAAACCGGTTAATGAGAATGTGGTCATCCTCCCAATCATGTTGCTGATCATACGATAAGTGACTTAAAGCCGCTGACGCTAGATACGTAGGACAATGATTTATAGAACGAAATGTCCAGGGTTCAATACGAATCATTTTTGAGCAACTGAACAATGAGTAGCGTCTTTTTACAATAAACCTCTATCCTTTAAGTGTTTATGATATTTGTTTTGGTTTTTTTTCTTTGTGATATTTGAATATGAACACTACATATGAGAACTCTTTCAGAAATGTTATTTATGCAGTGGATACTAAAACGCTTTGCAATAGCGTCATACCATTAGAATACTTACTACGTGGTATCAAAATATTTTTGCTGTGAGTTTTGTTTCATGTGACATTTTTATAGAAATCATTTGAACCGCAATTCTATTCATTGAAGTTCAATTTTCGGTCACTAATATCTCCAGCTTGAGGTTGAATAATTGATAGATAAAATTCCTTATATACACTTAAAGTATACATATTCACACACACACACACACACACACACACACACACACACACACACACACACACACACACACACACACACACACACACACACACACACACACACACACACACACACACACACACACACTATATATATATATATATATATATATATATATATATATATATATATATATATATATATATATATATAATTGAAATAATGCGTAAATTTTACTACCACCTTTGCAATGAATTTCTTATAAGAATCCAAAAGCGCCTATTTTCACTTTAAACCACTTTAAATATAATTTAACCTAGAATTTATTTCATGGTTTATAAACTATTTGAATTTTTAAAATTTAGTTTTTATAAATATAATTTAAAGCTGCTTTAATAATTTTATATTTAAATTAAATTTTTTAAAATTACTTTGTGCAATTATATCTTTACCCCAGTTTTTAAATAAAATCTTGTTTGCTTGAATTGATATATTTAATGCATATTTTTGATTTCCTCTAGAGGAATGATTTGTATACACTGCCTTGCTATAACGCTTATGTTTCTTGCTTCTAATACAAACACTCTTCAACGAAATAGCTTGAAGAACTTGAAATATGTTATTCGTGCTTATCAGAAAAGAGTGTTTAATTTGCATAGATGACCATCTCTCTCCTGACGAAGACTTTTACCCTATGTTCTTTACTTATTCTTTGCACTGTATAGTTTTTGTTTCATTCTTATCAGCGGTAATAGGAGACAATGGAAAAATTGATAACTAAACTGCTTCGAAAGCTTGGCAGTTGCCACGCTTTAAACCATTTTAAAATGTGTTTTTTGTACACTATTATAAGTTTTTGAATGGAAGTTTTGATTTTTAAATTACCTTTATCATATTTATAGGATGATAAACACTTTAATGCGTTTCATATTCATTGTCAAAGTAATATCCTTACACTTATTGACTATATCTTAATCTTCCGAGTTCTACTTGAATCTTTTTGAAAATTTCAACAATTTGTAATGTTGAAAAATGATACTATGAATTTTCATACAAAAATGCATTTGCAAGAATATTTAACTTTTAAAAGATCCATTGCAATAATACGATGTAGGCATTCAACAATTTTTATTTAACGTATTTATCTTAGCTTTTTTATTTAACTTTGAATGTCTATAGAAACTTTATAAAATTCTTTGTGTATGTGTGATATACAATAAATATAAAACGCTATATTTAGTTTTTTAACAGCATTTTTAAAATGTAGTTTTGAATAATCAAATTAAATAATCCTCCAAAATAAATTCAATTACAAATACTAATAAATTCAATGCTTGTTTTCAGAAAATTAATAGTAATTTTTTTAAAAAAATGATAATTCAGGAACTTACCGCAATTTTCTTTATCTATATTATTAATAATTATATAGATGAAGAATTAATGTAATTTAAAAAAAAGATATTCTAGGAACTTACCGCAATTTTCTTCATCTACATTGTTTCCGCAGTCATCATCCCCATCACATTTCCACATAATGGACTCACATCTTCCATTTTTGCAATGAATCCATTCTTCTTGGCAAGTATAATCTACAATAAAGGTATGAATAACTTTATTGTAAATAATCTACAATAAAGGTATGTGATATACAATAAATATAAAACGCTTTATTTTGTTTTTTAACAGCATTTTTAAAATGTAGTTTTGAATAATCAAATTAAATAATCCTTCAAAAGAATTCAATTACAAATACTAATAAATTCAATGCTTATTTTCAAAAAATTAATAGCAATTTTTAAAAAAATGATATTTCAGGAACTTACTGCAACTTTCTTCATCTATATTATTAATAATTATATAGATGAAGAATTAATGCAATTTAAAAAAAAGATATTCCAGGAACTTACCGCAATTTTCTTCATCTACATTGTTTCCGCAGTCATCATCCCCATCACATTTCCACATAATGGACACACATCTTCCATTTTTGCAATCAATCCATTCTTCTTGGCAAGTATAATCTACAATAAAGGTATGTAATTTACAGAAAAGGAAATAATTTACCTATGAAAACTCAATTTACCTTCGAAAAGTAATTTACTGAAAGGCGCATGCAGCATTAACCATTTTTTCATGTGAAAATAATAAATTTTTTTTATAGTAAAATTTAAATATAAATATATTTATATAAATTAGTAAGAGAATAAATTAAAACTTAAAAAAATATTATATAATTGCAAATCTGTGTAAAGATAATCGCTAGTTTGTTTTCCACCCAAAATTTTTTGTGTGGATTTAGTGATAACGTTTGTATGTGTTGCAGCGCTGAGAGTTGAGCTAAAATGTGTAAAACTCATTTCTCCATTTTCAATATTGCAACAGCGTATTCTTTTCTTTTAAAAAAAAGTGTCACTGTTCACATTTTAAAATTTTCGAAACAGTTATTGTGTTTGCCCATTCACAGTTAATGACTTTAACCTTCCCAAGTATATTTTATAAAACAACACAAAAATCTTTTTAAATCAATTAGATGTTGCTGTTATTTATGACACTTGGACAATCCAAGCTCGCTATGCCTTGGCTATGCGAATTTAAGTCTTTCGTTTTAATCAGAGCACAACGAAGGTGAAAGTTCGTCTTTGCACTTTTTAAATTTTCCGATAGATTGCATCACCAGAGGATCCACTCCCTCAATTTTGACATTGATCTGAAGGGGGAGGAAATTTTCTCCAGACAATTACATCCATGGTAACTGTTCAACGACTGACCCCAGAAATTTCGATTCCATAGATTTAACGAGCACGTATATCGCATGTCCTGGGTAAGTCTTTGGCAGCATTTGGAATCGAACCCCCACCCTTCTGGATGGAAAGCCGACACCCTAACCACTAGGCAAACACGGCCCCAAAAAAATCAATTAGTTAAACATTTTATCATTCCTCATAAATTATACACTTGCATTTAAGGTTCTAGATATAAAATAAATAACTTATTTTACTTTCATCAAGAAAATAATTTTTGGGTCTAAAAATCAGTGTTCTCAAAAAAAGTGTTCGTACAAAATCTCCCACTGATGGAACAAAGATTTTCAGAGAGACTAAAAACTGTGAGTGTGTGTGCATACACTCAAATCTAATTAAATAAGTAAATGATATATTTTATTATTCCTTTTAATTTATAAACTTATATTTGGCTCTAATTTTATAATAAATGCATTGCTCGACATTCAAAAGGCAACACAAAGAAGGAGTGGCCAGAAATTTATGCGAATTTCAGGGTAGGTGCACCTTACCGAGTTATGCAAAGGATGTATGTAAAATGTACAGCTCTCCAGTACACGTAGGATAAGATATAAGGCGATTTTCACACCGTTATTGCTGCTTGGATAATAATCGTTGAAAGTTTATTCGTGTCGCGAAGGACGGCTGTAATTGCAGAGAATGCAGGCCATCGACGACGGAGCAGCAGACAGGCGAGATTACGAAGGGCAGAGTGTTCGGACTAAAAGCAAGTTGGTCCGTACGGAAAATTGCAGCTGACAGACAACTGGATGTATCTAGTGTGGACTGGTTGCTGCGAAGATGATTGTAGCCAGGAACTGCGAAACTTTTGTGGGGTGGTGGTGCATCCAGAGTGACGTAAACACTCGTTTCCATATGTCCGACGGGAAGCTGTGGTGACTTCACAAACGGAGTAACACAGATCGTCTTTTCAGATGAGTCACGCTCCTGTTTCTTCATTGATAGTCACCACGTACAAGTGTGCGTCGACGTGGAGACAGGTCCAATTCTGCAGCAGTTTTAGAACGCCCCACCACGCGACAACGATGCATAATGGGACACCATTGCGTACGATTCCACGCCACATTTAGTTTGTACTCACAGCACTATCATAGCCCAACGTTTTTTGGATGATGTGCTGCTGTTGTGGACTACTTTCATGGTTGTCTAGTTCCCTTTATCAGCCAGATAACGCCCGAACGCACACTGCACGCATTGGCCAACATGCCCTGCAAGGTGTCCGGCTGCTTTCTTGGCCCCCTGTACTCGCCAAATCTTCCCCCAATCGAGCAAGTTTGGGATATTATTGGACTCTAACTGCAGACCCTGCTACTGCCTCCTTCAGAAGATGCACTTGGCAAATGGTTGACAGGGAAGGAAGAGTTATTTCTCATGAACTCTTCCGTTTTCTCATTGATTCTGGATGTGTTACTTCGCGTATCACCATACATGATGGTAGCACATCCTAGAACACAGGGTTGGACTATACATGATGGTCCAACCCTGTTCTATATATGTAAGTTATTAAAAGAAAGTGTATTATGTAAATTGTAAAATATTTTTTACAAAAATTACAGTATATATTTGATAAATATAAAAAAAAAATTATCCGTATTAACAATGTATCATACTTAGAGATTAAAATGTATTAATATATTTCAACAGTATAATAAAAGACATTTTTCCATACTATAATAAATTTCTGAAGTATTAGGTTGAGGAATAAGCTCGTAGCGTTTTTATACCAGACATTTATATATACAAAAAACAATAATTATATCAATAAGTTCATCAATTATATATTCGCCGTTGCTGTTTACAACCTCTTCCCACCTCACGACCAATTTGTTGATGCCGTTCTACCAAAAATCACCTGGTCTGGTGTCAAAGAAATGGTTGAGCCAGTTTTTAAGGACCTGTTTGTTATCGAAGGTAATGCCTTTCATATGGTTTGACAAAGAGCGGAAAAGATGGTAATTGTGCGCCGCAAGGTCAGGAGAATACGGTGGATGCTGAATGACTTTCCATTCGAGCTCCTGGAGTGCGGCTTTGACGTATTATACAACATGGAGCCTAGAGTTGTCGTTAAGGAATATGGTTTGACCATGTCACGCGCGATCAGGTCTTTTCAGTCGAATAGCCTCATTCACGCGGTGTAGCTGGGCAATATAGAGCTCCTTGTTGACTGTGGCATTCTTTTCAACATTTCCCAGTGCACCAAAAGGTCCTTAACAACTGGCTCAACCACTTCTTTGACACCAGACCAGGCGATTTCTGGCGGAACGTTATCAATAAAATTGGTCGAGATGTGGGAAGAGGTTGTAAACAGCAACGGCGAATATATAATTAACTTATTGATATAATTATTGTTTAAATAAAAGTCATTAGTAAAAAACGCTACAAACTAATTCCTCAACCTAATATTTAGAATTTAGCCAAGAAGATTGATTGATTTGTTTGCCAAGATTGATGTTCCAATTAATGAAACATTTACTTACAGTATAAAAATACTTAATTTCTTCATTTTAATATATATAAAATATTTCATTTTATATTTTAGGAAATCGATTTAACAACTAATTCAATACAATCATTCCAATCACACATTTTTAATTCAGGAAATATTTTCATTCCTTTTTGTGTATTGGAGAAAATTCCAAAACATTTTAAATAAATGATTGAAACATAAATTGAAAAAATCAATGTATTTAATAACAAATCCACACAAATGGCTATTAAATGATGTTTTATTCTTTTTTTACCTGTTGGCTTTGTTGTTGGTATATTCCTATCAATTGTGACAATATTAGCTGTTAAATAATCCTCTAAAAGATTGGAATCTAGAAATTAGTACATCATCGATAAAGTGTTAAAATTTATTGGTTTTACACGTATTTTTACATTCAAAATATCTTATTTAACAATACATAAAATTAAATTAAAATACTTATTTGAACTCTATAAATTTTTACAATATACAAATTATAATATTTGGTGAATTTAAGCATTTTATAACAAAAACATTATATTCAAAATGAGTACTATCCTTATAAAGAATTAACATGAAAATATTAATTATATTAAATTTCAATTCAAACTGAAACTTTGATTTTTCATTTTGAATTGAATTGGGATTTGTAATTACTGAAAGACAATAAAACTTTTGAATGCAGTTTTATAACTGAATTTTATTTATAGCAATCAAAATGCATACCAAAAGAAAATCAATTTAGCTCTTAAAATGTTACAAAAAACAGTTTCCCCAACAATACTTCATTATTGTTAAGTGAAATCCTATTTCGACCGACCACTTGGCTGAGCTGAAGAAATGGCGACAAATATTTTACAACCATAATTACACGAAATCACGTGATTTGAAAATTGCGATTTCAAATATTTCTTTTCATTAAGATATTTTTGCGATTTTATAGATTCGAATTATCGTGTAATTGTTTTTATATTTTTATGTGATTTCAAATATTTTTGAGGATTTTGAATATCGTCGTTTATTATTATTTACATAATTATGATTTTATATAACTTTGAATATCGTTATTTCGATTTTTTCTTTTATATCGTTTCACATCGAAATGCTAAACAGATAATTTTATCCAATTAATAAATATTTCTATTATGAACTATAGAGAAAAAAATTTAAAAATTAATGACGTTTATACGTAAATTCAAAAAAATATACGATTTCTTTTAAACATTTTGCTTTAATTAATCATGGAATACAGGTACTATATCAATAATATAAATAATATCAGATTTTTTGCTAGATCTTCATCTTTATTTAATTACGGCACACACAGCTTAAAAAAATTTTTTGTAACGCTTCTGGGCAAGGGACAACTACCCGGCAATAAATCTAGATCCATAACGAGAATAAAGTTTCTAAATTCAGTTTTTAAAATGAATTATTTTCATTTTCTCTGACGCTTACTTTAAAGATTCAAATTCAAAAATTGATTTGGTAATCCAAATCATAAAAAAATGTCAAACATTTTATAATTTAGAATTAACAATTTAAATTATGAAAGTACTTACGCGTTATTTTCTTTTCTTGACTTTCCTACATTCAGGTCCATAAATATAGTAAATAAACATTTTTTAAAAAGAACACATTTGTTTTTATATTTTAAAACCAAACGATAACATAAAGTATAAATATTGTATTAATTTTTATTCTATTCAATAGCTTAGAATAAAAATCATTTGCATTTTTAAAAGTAAAATATTTCTGATACCTCTTAATTCTAATTAATTTATTAATTTTAAAATATTTGGCCTAAAAGTATTATAATATTATCATTTTTTTAATGAAACAAAAAAATGCTTCATTTTAAGCGTTACTAAGTATTTTAATATTTATTGATGGAAAAAACTTTCGTCTGCGGGATAATTTTTAAATATGTTACGTTGTAGTGGTTGCCAAAGAATCACAACCAATAAAAGAAAAATTCAAAAATCGACATACATTTGCTAGAAAAATTCTGCATACAAACGTACAGTAAACATTCTACAGAAAATAAAAGTATATATTACAGTGTCAACATTAATTCAATATTTATATAATGTGATTTTCCTTAAGAATTTCTTAAATATCAGTAACAATTTCAGAAAGATAACACATGCTGTTTCGAAGTAATAATAATAATAATAATTGAAAATTACATAAAAAACAGTCAGAAAAAGATTGTGTGCAAATAAGAAAAGTTTAAAACAGTTTTCTTAGGTTGTCCATCAAACTTTAATGTCTGGTTGGAAAACCTTCATGTCTAAGAACCTCTTCGAATCGCTTAAACATAGAGTGAATTAGCTTGGTGGTTTCTGCTGAGGAAATATTATTCCATTCCATCACATAATTGCTCTTTTTAGTGTATCTTTCGATAATTTGTTATGTTGCCGAATGTTGCGTCACAATAAGTCCCATAAATATTCGATATAGCTTAAGCCTGGCGTTTATGGCGGATTATGCAACTGATATTTGTATATTGTGCAACATCCATGGGTTTATTTTGTGGGCAGTGTGTTTTGGATCATTGTCTTGTTGAAACCAAAATTCCTCGCCAAGGTTCATATCTTGTACTCTCTTTCAATTTTTCTTTTAATATATTAAGATATCCTATAGCACCCCGAAATCATTACTCCACCTCCACCATGTTTAACTGTAGACACAAAATTTTGCTTCTCAAAAGCCATACCTTGTTTTTACCACAACAGTTTCCACCCTTTAATGCCAAAGATACAAAACTTCCTTTCATCAGAGAATATTACTTTGTAAAAAAAACTCAAAAGGTTTATTAACATACTTACTGTCAAAATTTAAACTATTTTTGCTTATTCACAGTTTAAATGCACGGCTTTCTGCGGACTGTAGTCCGTAGAAAGTCAGATTTTTTTTTCAGAATTTCTCGTATAATATCTTCATGAAGAGAGAAACAGTGATCTGTGGATTTAAACGTAAGAATTTATAAGGATGCATATCATTTCTGGAAAAGTCAGCTCAGATGGTCGGTTATTCCGATGATTTAAGACAACAGATTTCGAAGGCTTGTAATTATTGATTACTTTTTGGATAATAAAATGAGTTCTTCAAACTATGTTTCCAATTGCTCGAATTGATTTAGCTTTATTCCTTTGTCTTAAGATGATTTTCTTTTCAACGGGATCAATCTATTTTCCTTTAAAATCCATTTTAAGTCCACTTGTTTGCAAGTTCTATTGTATCATATCAACAAAACAATGTTTTTTATTCTGTTTTTTGCATTACCACCAAGGTTAAAATGAATAAGTAGTAAAAAATAAATACAGATAGTACTTCATTTCATACACGATCACGTAAGCTAAAATAATAAGATTAATTTCCAAATATCTTTGTAATTTGTACTTGTACGCAAATTTTTTCTGACTTTTTGCATTATTTTTGCGGAATTATTATTATTATTACTTTTAAACAGAGTGTGTTATCTTTCTGAAATTGTTACTGATATTTGAGGAATTGTTAAAGAAAAGTTTTATATGAAAATAGAATTAATATTGATTCCATAATCTACATTTATTCTCTGTAGAACATTTACTGTGCGTTTCTACGCAGACTTTTTCTGGCAAGTGCATTAAGAACCAATGCATAGGCACTTTAAATTCGTTATATTAAAGAATTCAACCTGGAGTCTGCAGATTTGACTCAGAATTTCACTCCTGGTGATGGGGTAGGCCCTAATAAGATTCAACCTATTGTTACATTTTGATTTATTAATATTTATCCTGTACAGAAAATGATGGCAAAAATACATTTCATTCTTAATAACACGGGTAAATAGAAATAAATCAATTTTCATAAATTTTACAAGAAAAGGAAATATTTCTTGATATGTAAATTGTTGGCATTTGAATGAACAGTTGAGAAAACTAATATGTGAAACAATCTAGGCCTAATACTTGCACAAGCTAGTATGTACTGCCTGCTTGTGTACATTAAGAACAGACATACACAAACCATTTGCTAATTATTCAATTTGTATTAAAAAAAAAAACTCCATGGCACAACAGCCCATGTGGGCCAAGGCCTACAATGCCCATAACTGTTTTCATGACCAAGGGCCCTGGGGTGCGAAGGCGTGTCCCAGTTAGGTGGTCAGCCTAACGTAAGACCCCCAGTGTTTAGTTGCCAGGCATGCTTGGTACTCAGTTAATCGACCCACTGAAGGGATGAAAGGCTGAGTCAACCTTGCTCAGCCAGAGGATCGAACCTCGGGCCTGTGTCATGGGAGCGTGAAACGCTGCCACTAAGCCACCGGGCTTCATACAATTTGTATTAGGTGTTTTAAAATATATCCGAATTGACATAAATGCCAAAACGAATATTCTTGAGTGCCTAGGGCTATCCATTGAGAACTAATAGGAAACTCCTACGATTGTTTTTGATTTTCTGAAAATGAGTGGACTGGGTGGAGGTTACCTGGCATACTCTTATACATGGAGATTAGTAACAACAACAGCAAAACAGTTTGTATTTCAACCCAATCCCAATGTTAAATATAATTATATATGCAATATTTCGACCACAATTATACGTAAATATCTTTTTGAATTTTCAATGTTCTCTTTGAGTTCAAATAGCCAACATTATAAAAGATGAATCATATTTTAAAAATGAAAGTGATTGATACAAATAATTAAAATAATATAATTCTAATTTATTAACAACGTAATATTTTAGAGATATGGCTGCAAAAAAAATTAAACATTTGCAATATTGAATGTAGAAAATTAATCAATTCAAACTTAAGAATTTCAAGTGTTGCATTTTCTTGATTTAATGGGAGAAAGAATTATTTTCGCCATTTCATTAATTCGATTTAGATATATTTAATGTATTATATTGGAAGCAATGTTTTGCTACACCTCATTTGAGAAGATTGTTATTCTTTTGTCCTTAGCGAAACTGTTTATTAATATTTTGATATTTAGTTTTTAAAATGGATATAATTCCTCATAAGAAATTCTTCGTATGGTCCTACTTCATGAAAAATAATATATGAGAATAATTATTTCTCTCATATATTATTCATTTGTTAGAATAAATAAGCACATTATACATACCATTATTTTGATTTGAAATACAGATGTCTATACTTATTAACTTACACAAAATAAATGAAACTCTTTCATTGAAGATATTTTATAAAATTTCTGTCATTATGTTGTTGTTGTCGTGTGCCAGCCAGGCTGGCAATATGGGGTGCACTGCTCCACTTTTCCAACTGAACCATATTTTGGTGTGGAGTCCGAATTCCTCAGTATTCACATGCCATAGGGACCCGTTTATAGGGTAGGCAACCATTCACTCCACATTCATACAAGGAAAGGACAAAGACAGGATAGATAGAGAGAGAAAGTACATCCGTACCCGAACCGCGATTCAAACCCAGGACCTCCCTATCCGCAGTCACACATGCTGTCCTTCTGTCATTATAAATAACATGTACGAGGGTTACTCTGAAATTTTTGAGATACTCGCAGACGAGAATTTACAAAATAAAAATAACGGTTTAATATTAAAGTACAAAATATTTTAACACAGAAGACGATTTTTAACTGACTTACTTCAACTTGTTTAGCGTGGAATAAATTTTAAACAGAAGAGAAAATGGAGTTAACGCGAGAACATTTTTGCGCAATGATTTTCTACGATTTCAAAGCAGGATTCAATCAAGAAGAATGCGTTCAATGGTTGCAATTAGCATTTGGTGATGAATCTCCAGCTCGTGCTTCTGTATTCAGATGGTTTAGAAAATTTAGAAAAGGTCGCAATTTTCTTCAGGAAGAAGAACACTCAGGAAGGCCACCATCGGCAGTAATCCAGGATAATGTGTCTGCCATACCAAAAATGTTAATGGATGATAATCGCTGTACCTATCAAATGATACAGAAGGCACTTAACATTGGATCCGCAGCCATACACAAAATCATTCATGAAGAATTACATATGAAAAAAGTAGTTTGCCGTTGGGTTCCCCATAATCTAACTGAGCATCAAAAAGAGGAGCCTGTCAGATTCAGTAAAGAAACTCTTAATATGCTGAATGATGGTGGCCACAACATCATTTCTAAAATTGTAACAGGTGATGAAACGTACATACCGTTTTTTGACGTTCCAACACGTCAAGAAAGCAAAGTATGGGTTTTTGAAGATGATCCCACGCTGACAATGGTGAAAAAACAACACGAACTGAAAAAAGTGATGTATGCCGTTTTCTTCAGAAGTACATTATTGGTCAAAGCCATCAAGTTGAAAGAACAGAAGACAGTAACAGCAAACTGGTATACCACTAAATGTCTTCCAGAAATTCTACAAGAACTGAATGATAGGGGACTAATGCTTCACCATGACAATGCATCTTCACATACAGCCGGATTAACAGCTGAGTTTCTTAAGCAAAAACAAAATAAATTGATCGAACATCCGCCGTATTCACCTGATCTAGCTGTATGTGACTTTTGGTTATTCTTTAATCTAAAAAAGAACTTACATGGATACCGTTTTCATTCAGAAGAAGAGATTGATGTGGCTATAAATGCATTTTTTCATCTATTCGAAGAAATGAATGGCTTGAGGCAATTAATCTGTAGAAAACTCGTCTACAAAAGTGCATTGATGCTGGAGGAGACTACTTTGAACACACCTAAAATTTTGTAAGTATAACTTTAAAAACCTAGTTGTATCTCAAAAATTTCAGAGTGACCCTCGTATTAGTTATACAATAATAACAATAAAAGAGGTAACGTAAAATTTTTACAACAATTAAGACTAGATATCATCATATAATGTTTTATCAATATCATTTTATCTCTTATATTAGAAGATTTCCTGGAGATTCTTTTTTGCAAATTTCTCTACCAAAATTAATAATATCAAAAACATGCATACACTCACACACAAATGCAGGCTGCCGTTCATTCAAATATAGACATTTATGCACACTTTTCTGTGCATAAATGGATTTAAAATTCTTTAACGTTGCATTTTTGGTTTGCTTGGCTAGCTGGTTTTAGTGACGCAAGGCAAAAAATAGAACAAGCTGCGCCAAAGCTATAATTTCATGAAGCAATTTTGTTTTGATTTGGCTGTTGATTTACAATCATTTTTGCATTAGTGTAAATAAGCATTTTAAAGAGGAATGGAACTGTTTGATTATAATTCAATGATTGTAATAAATATATTATATTTAGGCACTGTCAGTTAGATAAACTGTTTTCATTATATATCTTTAATTTAAAGTTTTTTCAAATCCAGAATTTTATACAAATTTCAAACCACTCCTTGTTACCCAAACAATACAGAAACTTTGGCACTTCACTTGTTATTAATAGAAATCTTAAAATACTTCTATACTAAGCTTATAAAATAACATTTTATGATGTTTTTAACTGTGTTCTCATTAAAATGCTAGTAAATAAGTCCAGAAAAAATAGTTTATCAAAATATATTTCTGTGTACCACTAATTCTTATTTAAATAACTCATTAATACAGTTAACTTTGAATTAAATACTGAATTAATTCTTCACACTTGAATAATTTTCAAAATTAAACTTCAAAACCATTGACGATATCAATTTTGTGATCAGTTTTGATTAACCATTGTTCATAAAAATCGTTCTAAATACCATAATCACCATGAATTTTCCATAAACACCATTGCTAAAACACACCCTGTCTAATGGTCAGCATGCTTGACTGCGGATAGGGTATGTCCTGAGTTTGAATCCCAGTTCGGTATGAATGTACTCTCATTCTCTCTCCTGTATTTGTCCTTTCCTTGTATGAATGGATTGTGAATGGTTGCCTACTCTATAAACGGGTCCCTATGGCATGTGTGTACTGAGGAAGTCGGACTCCACACCAAATCATGGTTCAGTTGGAAAAATGAAACACCGTAACCCATACTGCCAGCCTGGCTGGCACAAGACAACAACAACGATAAATTGTCTAGAAATTGATAAGTATACTTTCATTTTTTGTCATCCACTCACAATTTTTTCCTTCATTTTACAAATTGTAAAATTTCAATCTAACATTTATGTAAAATTTAAGAAACAGATCATATTAAAGCTAACATATTAAACAGATCTAAACAACTTACAAGCACAACTTATCCTGTCTTCCAAAAGGTACATTCCTTCTGGACATAAGCATCGTGGATGGAATGCAGCAGTTACGCACAAGTGACTGCAACCTCCATTGTTGAGCGTGCACAGTGATTGTCCTAAAAATTGAACATATATAACCTGTTTTCACATTTACTAAATGTCAGGGTGTACCTTTTATTATCATTAATTAGTCATAAGATCCATCATAACATTAAGTGGTCAATTAATTAATTCCTTCTGAACTAAAACCAAACCTGCTGATTCAAGAATAGCTGGGTTGACGTAGTGAAGAAATTTTCTGGACACTCGTTCCTTTTCCATTTCTGGAAGATGAAACTTGAAAGCTACTCGTGAACTTCGTTGATGACTTAAAATATAGAATGCGGAGTTTCTCGCTTCTGTCAAGTACAGAAACCTTTCAGTAACTGCTATTGATGTCACATCTTCAACCTCATCTTTCACAATAACAGGTTCTCTGTATAAATATACATTTGTTTTGTTAAAATATCTTCAGATATACTTTTTCTTTTCATTAATTTAAAATGATGCATTAAGTTCAATTATTTCAACTTACTTATATGGGTCCAAGTAGTCCAAATAAGCAATCTGTCCATCATCCTGATCCACCCAGTACAAGAAACTTGATGACGGATGCACAGCTAAAGCTACTGCTGGATTTTTGATTGATGTTAAAGCAACTCTGTTGGACCCATCCATACTATACATTGCTACTGAAGGTTCTTCTTCCAAACACATGATGAACATGAGACTATTCAATCAAAATGAACGAATATGAAATAAATTAATCAAACGTTAGCTTAATGCACAATCAAGCAATGATGTCTTATAATTAAATATATAACTATACACACAAACAGTACATTAAGAACCAAGTTAAATTTATGGCAAATTTGAAATAAACTAATCAAATATCATATAATGTAGATTAAAGAAGTTATATGAGTTGTGCAACAACACCTACGATTAATCATGTGATTAACTCATATGTTTTAAATTGATAAAAATTTCACTAAGGGAATCTTTGATAATATAATGAAAAAGTAAACATCAAATTGAAATTTTAAAATTTTTTAAGTTAAGTTTTAAGAATAAACTCCTGAAGAAAGGAGTTTACAGATAATTAAATGAGCTATTTCAAATATTTATACATCTTTCATATTTCTACCTATTTATGAGCACCTATGATTATATTTATAAGACGAGACTTTTTAACAAGGTTATAAAAGAATATCGATTAAAAAATTAGGAATTATCCTAAGAATTCATATATAATCTATCAGAATGACGGGAAACATTTATTCTTATTTTATTTTCAATTATTCATTGGTGGAAAACAGAAATTTTTTGTTGGTTTTAATATTGAGAGACACATTTAATAAGAGTTATTTTTAGTTGAAGAAACTTCTTGAATTAGGAATTTCAATTTGGAGAAAGAGAGAAAAAAGACTGTAAACAAATTTTTCTCTCTCTTTCTTTCACAAAATATTATCTTTATAATTGGCTACATTTCCTTGTTATCTGTACTATACTAGATTCCATCGATTTCTAGAAAAGTAAACTTAATTATTTAATTTAGATTATAACAAAAATAGTTTTGAAAACTTAAAACTATGATTAAAATCAAACTTATTAGATTTTGTATTTTTTCATAAGGAGTACAGCTTGTAGTTGCTTTGTCTCCACTTTCTGAAGAATGTCATTCTCAATCTCTTTGTTTTTGTTCTGAGACTTCTTTCTTAATGGTTAAATGTTTAGTCCTATTTATTTTGGTAAAACATTTTTGAAATGGTCCTCTTAATCTTTACTGCGAATGCCTCTAGTTCATAATCCTCTCAGAGCCTTTCATTTTGAACTATTTTTTCAATATGATCTACCCATGATAAACACCGAGATATAAATATTTTCTAGTTTAACCATGTGATCAAACTCCTTATAGTTTCAGATTTTCAAAAAAGGAATTGATTTCTTTGTTTGATCCGAAAATTCGTCTTAAAACTTTTTTTTCAATGATTAATAAGTGGTATTCCCCGTGATTTCAAGTTTCATTAACATATGTTATATTGATGTGATGATGGTTTTATAAATTTCAGTTTTTGTAGCATGAAATTTCTTTTAAAATAAATATTGAAATATACAATACTTCCTTTTTGAATCAAAGAATTAATTTCGTCAAAAGTAGTATAATAATCATTACTATATATAAAGCAATGTAAATGCAACTATATACCCTTTCAAATTGAAAACTATCAAATGTAAGTGTATCTAAAATATTGGAAAAATTTGTTCGTTCTATAAATTCTATTTTGTGCTCATTAAAGTCAAGACCAATCGGTTTTGCTGTTTTTTCTATCTGACATTCAAAGAAAATTTAACATTTAAGTCTACTTCTACCAAAAATAGAATAAAATGTAACATACTGGTCTATTTCTACCAAAAATAGCAAAAAATGTAACATACAGGTCTACTTCTACCAAAACTACCAGAAAATTTAACATATTATTCTACTACCAAAAGGAGCAGAAAATTTCACATATAGGTGTACTTCTACCAAAAATCGCAAAAAATTTAACATACATACGTCTACTTCTACCAAAAATAGCACTGTGACTAAGAAAACTATGCAGGGGAATAGTTTTAGAAACAATAACTACTACAAACAGTAACAATAATTACAGTAATAACGAACTCCAATTCTTGACTCAAAAGTAATAGAGAAAATGTGTAATGTTAATATCAAGAGCACCAGAAATCTCATATTACAGAATAAAAATTGCTTTAGATCATTTTAGAGAAAATATAATTAATTTAATTTGTTTTTCCAGCTCGGCTAAAGTAGACATAAATCTAGTATATATGATTTTATAAAAAGCCTTGCTTGATTTTAATAAATAACACAAAAATATCTCACGATGTCATTTTTAAATACATTACCAACAATAACTGATTGATTGATTGATTCTGTTGCTGAGTTTCCATCTCGAAACTACTCTGGAACTCATTTAGGATATGTTCTGAAAAAGGCATTAGTTTTTCACATGCAAGTAAAAATTTTGTATCATATATTTAGTAATATGACATCTTTTTCAAAGTTTCTGAATTCAAATATATCATTATATTGGTACAATCTCACATACTTGTACACACACAGTATATATCCTGCAAAAGATGCTGTTTTTATTAAATAAGCAAATAAAAGTTACATATAAAATACTTGCATTTTTCACATTAGGTATTAACACATTATTAGAACGATTTCAGAGCCGTTTAATTAATGTTTGAAAATGTAAAGACTATTTTTTTAAATGTTTGATCTGATAGCCTTTTTGCTGAACTATAAGTCTGCATCGTGATTTCCGTGATAGAAGAGCTTTTCCTAAAATTTCCAGGCGTATTGCTTACCATTCCTCTTCCACTACTTTCATGAGTCCATTTATCATGGTGGATTTGCGTTTAGAAAGAGCTCTTTTTAACATACCAAAGGCACAATAGTCCCAAGGTGAAACGTCAGGGGACTTCACAGGAATATGTTGAAAAGGTATATATGCAATACCTGTATTAGTCTTCATTTTTTTCCAAGGAATGCATTGATAGTTTTCGAAATATGACTTGTAGCTTTGTCTTGATGAAGTTTCACTCTTTGAAAGTCATTGGGATAAAAAAGTGTAATTTCTTCTGTAAATATTGGATGTAAAGCCTTCTCATGATAGTATGATGAGTTGATTTTAACATTTATTTCCACTCTTCTTATTTTTTATTTCCCACTGTAGGAGAAACCCTCTGCGACAATCATAAACCTTTTACTGAAACTTTCTTTATATTGACGGAACCAGGTTTGTACGTTTTTTCTCATCGTTTTCTGTTGTAAATAGACCTATCTTTGTTGCAGTCATTTAGGCAAACCCATGCTTCATAAAAAGTCACAATGTTTTTCCATTTATCTCCTGCTAAGTGGTTTACGTACAGGATTCTACAAGATGTTTTGGATTAGGCCACATGTCTTGGCAAAAGCTGGTAAACATTATGTTTTTTAGCTTTTTTAAGTTGTAAATCTTGATTTATGTTATTGTTGCTACAGATGTATCTAAAGACTTTGCAATTGATTTATGTGTTGGCGGATTTTTTCTTGTTATAGGGATTTCACTTTAGAAACATTTGAAACAGTACGTACTTTTTTCGGATATTCGTTTAGAGTCTTCTTTCCATGTAGAAATAATGATTGACGGTTTTTACCTGTCTGATTAATAATGTTGCTTATTTTGCACTTAGAAATTTTAATGCTATGCATTTCACAACGTTTTTGAATCCTGGAATAAGAAAATTTCTCTTCGGAAAGCGCAAAAACATATCCTTCAATCCGCAGCTTGTTTACATGCGACATTTTGAAAGAACAATAAATTTAAAAGTAGAAGATGATATTTCTCATTTCAAATAATAAGCTGTTGCTAAAAAATTTTATTCTAAAACCTTTATTTTCTGTAAAATTTATCGAAATCGTTCTAAAAGTGTATTAATACCCTCTGTATTTAGTAGAATGATGTATCTGTATATAATTGATGTAGTTCGATTTAATATGCTTTTATTTTAATATGCTATATATTCGCATATTCTCACACACTGGTACTCATACATAAAATCAATTCTGCAAAAGGCACTAAATTTTCATATATTAAGCAATTAAAATTTTATATAATATATTTAGTAGACTGGTGTCTCTATAGTTGTGATTCAATTTATCACTTTTTACATATTAATGCAATCTTACACAGCGATGGTTATATATCGCATGGTTTTATATCGCAACAAAATTTTTATAAAATAAGCAAATTATTTTGCATATTTAACAGACTGGTTCACCGTTGCACTTCATTTATCAACATTTTTATAATTTGATACAATAGGTCCCATAGTCCAACCATTTAGTGTTTCCTCTTTTCTAAATCAACAATATTAATTAGCATATTTACATCCAAAGTTTTCCTGCATGTTTTATGCTTAGTCATATGCAGTAAGAAAATTTTCCTTTCCTTGTAAAATTATGAACACTACCTTCAAATTTAAATACTATATTATTAGTTATTGAAAGGTGATTATTTAAAAAGCTTTGAAACGAGAGTTAAAATTACTAGGCGTCTTACGTTAACTATTCACTCTTTAAAAAACAGAATATGTTTCATTAAAATTTCTGCCTCTTAATTAATTTATTTAATGCAAGATTGACATTTATGAACTCATAAATTCAATAAACGGTACTTTCAGTTTTTTTATTCTTTTAAATATTTTTAGCAGTAAAAAATCTGTTTTTGTTATTATTTCTTATGGCACTTGAACATAACCAAGAAGAACAAACAAGAACTATGCCGTTGGCTTTGCGAATTTAAGTTAGTAATGTGCGTCTTTTGTTTAATCAGTGCACCACGATGGTGAATGTATGACTTTTTCTCTTCAAATCCTCCGATAGATGGCACCACCAGAGAAGCCACTCTCTCAAGTTTGACATTGATCTAAAGGGGGAGGTAATTTTCTAAAGACAATTACATCCATGGTAACTGTTCAACGACCAACCATAGGACTTTGGATTCCACAGATTTTTGACCACTTATATCGTATGTACTCGGTGGGTCTTTGGCGGCATTGGGAATCGAACCCAGTCATCAGGACGGATGGCCGATGCCCAAACTACCAGGCTACGCGGGCCAGTAAAAAAAGGGTTTATTATGAATGCCTGATATATTTCTATATTTTCATCATTATTTACTCTCTAGAACTCTTTACAGCTATATAATTTACAAAAAATTAAAGTTTCTTTGCTACTTTATTTATTTTATAGCTATGCACACCTCATTAATAGCTTCACAAAATTGTGATATAAAAATCATTGGACATACTTAAGTGACTAATGTTTTAACTAATACATAAACAAATCAGACATTTTCACACATAAAACAAAACAGCAATTTAAGATTCTATTAAGAAACCAAATAAAATTCATGGGAATTAATTTTGAATCTTATGCATATTTGGCTGTAGTGCTTTTTCAAAAATCACTCCTCAGCTTAGCTTTAAGTTTTGTTCAAAACATTGTTTCACTCCATAAAATGAAGTCTTTAGTATGGATCATCTAAAAATAAATTGAGTGTGATAAAGAACATTTGAAAATTCCGTTTAATTATGAAGCTATTAAACATTGAATTCAAGAGCTCGCTTCATCCCCATTGTAATTTCTTTCCGATTGGTGTCGCAATGGTAAAAGCGAAAACATGTCCACCTTTTCAGATGGCTAAAAGAGTAATCTTTCAAAAAACTAACAACAATATATCATATTATTTTTTAAAAAAAGATACATTAGTAAAATGTGAGAAATAAAAAGTATTTGATGCATTTCTAATTTTTTTCTGACTCAAGAGTTAAGATTCAAGGACAATTCAATGATTCAGGAAAAAACCACTGAACTTTGTTTTTTTAATTAAAGCAGAGTTCCACAATGTTATGCATTGTGGCATAAGCAATTTTACAGTGAGTTCAAATCAGTGGTATTTGTGAATTAAATTAATAACAAACGGTGTAATCAAAATTTTGAAATGATAAAAAGTACATATTTTAATCTTGCCAAAGACTACTATCTTCCGACAATTTTTTTTTCATTTTGGACAGCCGTTCTCATTTCAACCGTAAACAAAAACTCTGAGAAAAATATAATTCTTTCATGAATGAATTTGTGTAGATTCGATACTGCAACTTCCTTCTTATTTTTCATGGTCGCTATTGAAGGAACATGCAGAAAGAAAAGAGCAGATGTATATTAGTAAACAATTTCCTATTATATCGCAAAATGTATTCAAGATGTATCATGTTGATTTCATTCCAGAATGTCATTACGTCATTTTGCATTTGCTATGAGAAAACAATATAAATTATAAGATAACATATTTGTTTTATCATAATGAAAAAATATAGTAGAAAATTATAATATTTTATATAAAAATATGTGTAATTCTAGTGAGCTTAGATATCCCTATAAAATTTAGTACAATATGTGGTAACATCAACAATGATTAAAATTAACATCAAAACATTCCTTACCCCACTTCAGGCCCGAGAACTATGACGCTTGGCCTTATGAGATTATCAATGATAACAGTTGATAGAAATGTTTTAGGAGAGATAATATTAACTGTGCCCTTAGAAGAATCCACCCAGTACAAGTTTTCCGACATCCAATCAAAAGCAATGTCTTCAGGAGCAGTGATGTCTTTCGTTACTAACGGACTAAAGTGATAAAACACATTAGTTTAGTTAACTAATAATTTATTTTTCTACTCTATAAATAAGCACATACTAATCTATATAATACTGTATATAAATGCACATACGTACGCTGATACGCAAATCTTAAGCAATATAAGTGTTCATTAATCATAAAGTGACTGCTTCTTTCATACCAGTTGAGTTACAATTTCCAATACAATTCTCATTGATTTAAAATATCCATGACGTAAAATAATGTTTGATCTACGTCACACAAAGTTATTTACAACATCGTACTGAGACGGCGTCGTAAATCCGACTTTGTAGACGAACTTGATGCCTGGCTTCAAACCCCATTCTTCCAGCGGCAGAACACAAGGCGAAATTCACCATCGAATGTCTTAGAATAGTGAAGAAATTCATTTTGTTAATAAAATGATTTCTGATATAAAGACCAAAGCATCAAATTGAGAAACTGTTTTCCATTGATTCAAGCCATTAACACCTTGACAAGAGAACAGATGGGTAAAATCCTAGTATGCGTAACACGTTTGGCATTGCTTTCAAAAACGTCACCAACGGAGAAATTCGTAAGATTCATAATCATCAGTATATGCAAGCGTCTCGTAGTCAAAAAAATTAGGAATCTCAAAATATCGTTACATAAACATAAAATCAAATATTAATGTCACCAAATCCACACCCACACATCGCGTTATTGATACTAGGAATAATCCTAACAGGAGAAAAAGCAGAGTGAAAAAGACAAAAGAAAATGGTATAAGTGTGATATATTACCCCAAGAGATTTTTCCCCAAATCTACAGTCCTTTGTTTTGATCATTGTGTTGCTAAATTGATCTTCTGTTGCTTTTCGAATTGTTTTTGTTGCTAGGTTTGGCTCTTTCTCGTGTTTTACGTCCTTTCGTGTCCTACATAATGTTTCTTTAAATAGAAACAATGTTTAAATTGCTTGGCTACGGTAAAAAGTCGCTAAGATCTCCAATTGGGGGTGATATACCACTACTCGTTCCGACAAAACATTCAATTTATGGTTCGTTTAAATCGGAAAGAACGATTTAATTTTTTGAAAAATTTTTAATTAATAGAATTTTAAATGAAAAATTGCAATATTTCTAAACAAAATCTTTGATATCTTAAGACTAATGCCTTGCCTATGCCAAGATTAAAAGTTTAACACCTGTTTTTAATTTCTTTTTTTTAAATAATACCAATCAAAATCATCTAAGAGACATGAAATTCAAAAGGAGACATCGGATTTTGTACTTAAATGAGGATGAAAGCACAGATGTGTAAAAGTGAATATAATGCATACAGTATGGAATTAAACAAGAAAAACTATAAAACTCACAAAATCACTAAACATGATTATCTGTATAAGAGGAAGAACAGTGAATAGATTTTCCTTAGTATGGAGCATTCCTTCTCTTACAGCAATAGTTACTGCAGACCGTCTTTCTGTATTCAGTGCCAGTTTCTCTAGCAGCTCTTGAGATAATAATGCTCAATCCTCAATCAGCATTTGTTTCATTTTTTGGGAGTTCTCCGTAGGATGTATATGCGTCACAAGACATTTTTTTCAAAGGATCACAAATTTGTTGAAGGAAATTTAAATCAGGGCCTTACTCTTCCTATATCTTCCCATCCCATAAGATAATTAACAGCTTAAGTCTGGTGAGGCCTTGCATTGACACTAAATTCACCTTGAAACAGTCGACGTAGGGAAGTAACACCTGATCTCCGGTTCCAGAGCTATCGAAAATGTGTAGCTAAATCCAGCAAATCCAGCATAAAAAAACACTTTATTGAATATATCAACAGCAGTAAATGCACAATTTAAAGCAGATGTTCAAAGTGTCCGCCTTGAATGTTGAGGCAGGCTTGAGCACTCCTTGGAATGTCTGTCATCAAAAGCTGCAGCATCACGGTATCCACTGAAGTGTAAGCAGCTTGCAGACAAGCAACTAAGTCCGATGGTGTTGGCAATACGCCTCTATACACTATTTCCTTGAGATGGCCTCATAGGAAAAAATCCAAGGGTGTAAGATCTAGCGGACATAGAACAGGACCCTCACGTCCGATCCAGCTGCCGGGGTATTCCATATCCAGCCAATCACTTACAAGAGCACAGAAATGCGCCGGAGCCCCATCATGCTGGAACCGAAGACATTTCTTTTACATCCGCCGTACATCAAGTACATGTCGCAGTAGTCACGAACGGAATACATTGCCACCATATGAAGACTACCTGTAGCTGCGAGATGCAGCCTTTTAAATACCAGTTTAACGACGGCTTAAAGTGATTCCATGGCACGCGCACATGCATGACGCAATATGCACGGCGAACGTTTTAAACATTATCTTCTGGAAAGCTATGCAAATACTGTTGTTGACATGTCAAATAAAGTGTTTTTGCTAGCACCGGAAGTGACATCATACTTTGTTTTCCGTATTTTTCTTGTAAACTATGGATCGCACAGGCTAACTTCTTCGGGCAGTTTTTATGTACTCCCAACGAGTAATCTAGCTGCGCAAAGTTTATGCGGTTGTTTTGGGACACCTTGTATATACTAAAAGGCTAAAAAGAGTAAAATTTACCCAAATCAAGACTAAGCAAATTATCGCTTTTTATATCATTTTATACCAGCATAATTAGGTTAAAAATAACAATCATGCAAAATTTCACATTCACTTATATATTTCTCTGTTTTGGAATAGAATCCGATTTATTTTACAGCATTAGAATATCTGAAAAAACTCCGAAAATAATTCCTTAATTTCACAAAATTTGAAAATTTTATTTCTAGTATTACAAGCTCAAAAAATTAAAAACTGACACAAATTTCTGGTGTTTAAATAATTTTAATATTTTAGTATATAACAGTTTTAATAATTCAATGCATAAATTTCATCACTCAAAAAATTATCTTTCAAACAATTAAAAATAATTAAGTAGCAAGAAAATTTTATTTCAGATGTTATTAAATTTAAAATTTATTTTTATAATTTTCAGCTTTTTAAAATTTTAATTTTCAAAAATTTTAAATTGTTTTTAAGCATTTTCTTTATTGATTATTATTTTATACACACACACTTTTATATATATATATATATATATATATATATATATATATATATATATATATATATATATATATATATATATATATATATATATATATATATATATATATATATATATATATATATATATATATATATATATATATATATATATATATATATATATATATATATATATATATATATATTGGAAAAAACTATAAGAAATTTTGTAAAACGTACTGTTTAATCAGGGAAGTCATGTTGATAGCATATATTGTTGGCGGAAATTTCTCAATGACAAACAAAGTCTTAGATTTCCAATCAAAAGCTAATTTCCCTAACTTATTTAGCTGCATGTCCGGCCACTCAACTAAAGCGGAATCTCCTACAGCTCCAGGCCTAATTTGAATGATTCTAGATTCATCATTAATAAGAAGGATGGGGAAGGTTTCATCTTCTACAAAAGCAAAATGATTTAAATAAACACACAAAGTTTGAATTATATTACAATTCCAGCTATAAACATCAGGAAAAGATGGAGCTCTTACCCAAACAAGTATATTCGTCATCAAAGAGGATGTATCCAGTTGGGCAGAAGCATCTAAATTTGTTTCCTGGAGCTACGGTGCACAAGTGGCTGCAGTTATTTTGCAGGCATGGGTTGTCGGCTGAAATAAATCAATATCATCGCAGCTACGAAAATGTGATTCCACTTAAGTTAAAAAAAGTTTTTTGTCAGAAACTACATTTCAACTACAAAAGATGAGATCTCTCAACTAAAATGAATACATTTAAAGATATTTGAACTCAGATTTCAAACTGTGAGCTTCATTTTTCCTCCATAACATTAGATATTCAAATACTAGAGGTTGGTATTTTAATTTATAATTAAAAAAGAGTGTTTATAGTTTTAATTTTAGACTTCAGCATAAATTCATTTCAATTTTTATTAATAATACATAAGAAAAAACGATTTGTGGAGATGTTTTCGAAGGGGTCTTGGCTTTGTGGCAATACACTGCTGGTCACCCAAATTGCAGCACCAAGAAATAAAATAAATATTACTCTAAAATTTATTTTGTAGATAACATGTTGACCAAGTATCAAATAATTAAATTTATAGACTTCTGTGAAGTGTGGTTCTTGCCAAACTCAAAGGCCACTTTAGTCGCCATTGTTGAAGATCACCGCTGCCACATGGCTTGGCATTGATTCAAGGATACTTTGGATGTGTTCTTGGGGTACAGCAAACCAAGCGGCTTCCACAAGCTGCCAAAGTTGATCTGGTGTGGCAGCTGGGGACGTATTCTGGGTTAATCGTTGAGCAACCATGGACCACATACTTTCAATCGGAGAAAGATCCGGTGATCAGTCCAGCAAGGGAAGAAATTCAATCTGGCGATTGACGAAAAGCCCTTGGACAATACGTGCCACATGTGGTTGCTCATTATTCTGTTGAAATATGGCTGAGGACTAGCCCTGAACTTGAGGAAGGACAACTGTCTCCAAAACCTCGTAGATGTAGCCCTGAATGTTTTAAGTACCGGCAATGCGTACTAGAAGAGTGCCAGAGGGATATCCAGTACCACCCCATACCATAATACCCGATGCAGGACCAGTACTCCATCACGACTACCGATTTCCCTGAAATATAATCCACAATCTTGGTGGGTCACTGTCCTTCTTCAGTTGAACTCGGACACTTGATCAAAAAATGATCGCTGTTTTCTACGCGAGGTATAATTGATCATTTTATTTATTATTTATTTGAAAAAACCACAATAAAAACACAATTGGTGAACTTGAAATCGTCGAAATTTCCTAACTTTAAATAGAGCTTTGAAGTGGCGCCAAAGACGCGCGAGATGTGCGTCTCCGCTGAAATTCTTATCATTTGCATATCTCACATCCGCTATTGCATGTTATAAATATCATGTTATTTGCATGCTTCCTTCAGGGTGTTGAATTTACAATGGCCAGCATAGTATTTATAGTTTGTAAAAAATGTAAACAAAAGTGAAAAAGGAAAAATTTCAACTTAGAATTTTAAAATTATGGTACCATAATATTATATTTAATAATTATAAATAAAAAATAAGAAAATAATACACACTTCTCTCATACAATAAAAACATTTGTCTAATAGAGTTTTTAGTCCAGTTATCATTTTAATAGTAGATACTACCCATTAAGACTAAAATAACATAAACTTTATTACCCTTCAATATACTAAAGCGAACTTTAGTGTAATTCAAAGAATTTTTAAAATATATATTTACATGTATTCATTTCCAAGTATAAATTACAAATTTGAAGTCATGTAGCATAACAAAGAAATATTGTCACTGGAAATAAACATATACCATTTCTAATACATATAAGATTTCAATAAAAAGGTTATTTTTTTTAAAAAAACTAGATTAAAAAAACATAGAGCAAATATCTAATTCCCTGGAACAAAATAAGTAAATAAATAGAAAGCAGCATTTTTGAGATTCGTCTCGATTATAATAATCCGTATTCCTAATATTTGATTTAACCACCTTTCACTCCGTTATTGAAGATGGACCATTTGTTCGCATGTACTCGGTAGGTCTGCAGTGGCATTGGGAATCGAACCCCGCCCTTCTGGATGGAAAAACGATGTCCTAACCACTAGGCTAACCCAGCCCTCTGCAATGATTCATAGTCTATAATGTGGTAATTTTTTATTTGTACTACTCTATATTGTTTTCTTATAGAGTGATTACGATATTATTTTTTTTACAATGCGCTTTTATCAAATTAAAATTTTCTTTTATTTTCGAACCAAGATGCAGTCCCCAATAATATATGGTCAACATATTATTTTTACAATACTCTAAATCTGATTGCTGAAGGAAATCCCTCAACATTTTGCTCACAATGCTACGTGTTGACTTCGATATGACATGGCAGCTTTACCAGTCATTAGTGCCGCCCAACTTGTCTAGTGGTCAACGTGTCTGACTGCGGATAGGGAGGTTCTGGGTTCGAATCCCGGTTCGGGCATCGATGTACTTTCTATCAATATCTATCCTGTCTTTGTCCTTTCTTTGTATGAATATGGAGTGAATGGTTGCCTACCCTATAAAAGGGTACCTATGGCTTGTGTGTACTGAGGAAGTCAGACGCCACACAAAAATATGGTTCAGTTGGAAAAGTGGAGCAGCGCACTCCATATTGCCAGCCTGGCTGGCACACGAAAACAACAACAACCAGTCATTAGGGATCAATATCATGCACAAAATGTCAATCAGAATATTTTTTAAAAGATTATTTCTATAACACTCTAAATCTGTTTCATGAAAGATATCCTTAACAACAACAAGTCCTTATCCCATAAAAATAATAATTTTTTTTGAAATTTAGATACTTAAGATTCAAAGTTCTTTGCTGATCCTTGAAGCAATAAAGTTTATTGTAATCTTTTGTCAGGAAGAAGTTTCTTCTCAAAGAACGTGATGGCAAATTACTCTCATTCAACACAATGTTGTTAGGACAGCTGTTACGGAGGCCAGTAACAACTATGGCAGTTCAAGTTTGCTTCAGTTAGTCTCCGATGGACAAAAATAAATTGGAAAGCCATACTCTAGTATTGGTCTGACCAAAGAAGTGTAAGTTGTTCTCAGGGTATCGGCCTCTGCCTTCCCTGTCCAGGCCAGAAATATATTTAAGGATGTTAAGTCACTTTTTGCATTTTGCTACCAAAGACTCTATGTGTTTGTTGCTTGATATTTTCTGGTCCAAAATGTATCCCAGGTATTTGACATTTTTTATGTAAGTCAGTTCATTTCCATTCATGTAAACAGTTGGTTGGTAATTATTAATATGTCTGTTGGTGGTAAAGAAGAAACTAGTGACTTTGAGGTGTTACAAAGGAAATTTATGCATTTCAGCAAAGTTAAGAATCCTAGCAAAAGCAGAGTTAAGGTATGACTCTAATTTTCTAGTATCAGAACCAGAATACTAAAGAATGACATCATCAGCAAAAAGCCCCACATAATTGTATTCCTTTATTACCTCCTCAAGTCCTGTAAGGTATAAGGAGAACAGCACCAAACTTAGTACTGATCACTGAGGAAGCTCATGTTTAAGTCCAAAAGGATCAGACAGGATATTTCTGTATTTAACTCTTATATATCCATTCTGAAGAAAATCTGAGATCATGGAAGGGCCTTGCCTTCGATACCGAAAACATCATGCAGTTTAGTGATCAGTTTCTGCCTCCACACTGTGTCAAAGGCTCTGGACATGTCCAGAAGAACAACAACGGTGTTATTATTTGGCTTTAGGTTTTGGGAGTCTCTAGCCCTCTGGCAGAATTACAAGATCTGATCAATAGCTCGATGGCCTTTTATAAATCCATTTTGCTACCAAGTCAGCAAGCATTTAGTTGACAAATGAAAGTTTTATATGCCCAAGACAAGCTTCTCAATAAGTTTGAAAATAAAGGATGTCAATGAGATGGGTCTATATCTCTCCGAAGAGCGCGTCCATACCTGGTTTTTTGACAGGGATGATGGTGGCTCTATTCCACTCTCTGGGAAAGTGAACTGGTTTCTATGAAAGGTTATAAAGAGCTCTATATAGTAATCTTTGTTTAATTTAATCTTAAAATGTAATGACATTAATAACCACTCATAAAAATGCGTTTATTTAACTTATTATAAGTTAAAGAAAATTCATCATTATTCAGGTATATGTACTTAAAAAAATCCACTAATATCTTAAATCCCTATGAAGCATTTTATTAAAAACAGTGGTGTTTAATGAGTCATAGCGTTGTTAAATTAACTTATGTATCTATTATTTTAAAAAATATCTTTATCTGGTCAAATTTTCATTTAACTTAAGTACTGTTCAGTTTTCCTTCTTGCAGAATGCGTATATATATATATATATATATATATATATATATATATATATATATATATATATATATATATATATATATATATATATATATATATATATATATATATATATATATATATATATATATATATACAGGAAATTTATTATTTTATCAGTGTGTTAGTTTAAATATTTTGCTGGAATATTCTCTAATTTATTTCTTGCATTTTTAGATATTTTTCATAGAAAAATCATGAATTTTAAATCACATGATATTAAAATAAAAATCAAAAATAACATTTTTCCATCCCAAATTTAAATTTATTCAACAATATACTTTGCATGTATGCAATAATTTCTCATAAAATGGGAATAAAATTATCAATCATAAAATCTTTAATTTATAATTTTAGTAAGTTGAATGTTTGGAAACTGGTAGATTTGGCATTTTCCAATTCAACAATAAGTTGTAGTTAAAAGCTTAATACTAATTTGTAGTTATTTTGAGAGTAAGATTATTTACCTTCCCTGGCAAGAACAGGATGTTGAAAATCAGTTCCCAATAGGTAATTACTTCCGTCATAAGCGATTGTCTCGACGTCATTTCCTGAAAATTTGTCAACACTTTTCAATGTGTACCGATCTGTCCAATACAAACGATTCTCAAAAACAGAAAGTGAAAACGCATGATTCACACCAATCTTTTCTAGGTCTGCTATTACCTGAAATAAAAATTTATACTGCAGTTAAATACTTATTGTTTACATATTGTACCGAGCTTCGGGAATTTTGTGTTGATTTAGAGTCGATGAAATAAACTCTGAACAATCACAGCAATTTCATTTGTAGAACCATCTACAAGATGCTTATAAAACCCAGTAGTTACAGCAATTACGAATCATAATTATACAGCATCAATTCAACGGTAAACAGCTCCCAAAAAGAGGTCTCCAAATACTTCGGACAGACAACTCGTATCCACTACCTTATCATTGCCGCTTGAACTTAGAAACTCACTCGGTCCATGGAACGGTGGTATTTATAGCTTACTTGGCGTGAAAGCTTAGGTCTTTCCCAAAGGTTCTGGAAATTTCCAAGGCCATTTCAAGTTCAATAATGACCCTAGAGCTTAGGTGGTGAAAGTTTCCAAAATTATCCATTTCTCTCCAAAACTCGCCAAGAGGGCGCCAAGTAATTGCTAAGAATCTCGCCAAATGGTTGCCAAGCCGCCAAATTATTGGATAAGTCGTTCTTAAAGCAAGCCAATATCTCGATTTTTTGTCCCAGAATTTGAACTCGGATCTGTCTGCTATAACTGAAGAAGAATACAAAAAAATATTCATAAACTTTGTAACAATATAACTATTGCATGTACAAGAATTGCCTTGTGTGTTCTACAGATTAATTTTATCATTTTAGTGCACCTTTTCCAGAAATTTTTTATGAAATATATCACCTTAAAATTTCAAAAGGAATTAATAATGTTACCTAATCCTTAACAAATATGTTTAATCTTTATTTAAAGCTTGAAAATTCGGTGTAGAATAGAGCACTTCTTGGTTTGGCGAAATATTTGATAATGCATATTGGCTTTAAAATTTTATTTCTCGTAACCCCCGTAACCCTATCTTTGTATAGTTTTGAGTACTGGCCATTCCGTTAGTCACATCTTGGAGCTTAACTTGGCATCAAAAAAATTGTCTAAGATTCAAAGGGTACTCGTTAAACTTTACCTAAAATTTATAAAAATAATCAGTTTGATTTTAAACTTAAATAATATGACTTATATTTTGTATTATTATTTCTTAGAAAGTATTTCTGTAAAAACATTTTCTTTATATAGAAATCTGAAAAAAAGGTTTCTATATAAAAATTTAGACGAAAACTTTCATCTTCTCTGAGTCTCTGTTTTTCTAAAATAGAAGAATATAGGAAAAGAATATTTTTACAAGCATACTTTAATTTACATTAATTATACTATTTTTAAAAATAATAATTTTAAACTCTCATTAAATTTTTTTGCTATTTCTTAAAGATATTTTTATTTACAACCAATATTATTCTAATTAAAGGATTAGGAATATTATCTTTTAATTTATATTTTCTCACTGCTTTTGACAATTAAAACTATTTGCATGTATTACAGCATAGTAAATTAATGTTTTGAAATTTCCACATTATAGTTTTTCTATAAAGGATATACTTGATTTTTAAAATAATGTTTTTGCAATAATCTTTACAAAATATTTGTTTAATTTAGCCAACTGATGGGGGATGATAGGTTAGCGTCCCTAACTTAAAAACAGTAGGTCCCGGGATCGAATCTTGGTTCGGACATGATTGTTTCTTTCTCTCTCTTTGTGTTTGTCTTATTTTATCACTTCACTTTCGGAGTGAATACGTCACACACACTGGGTGCATATGAGATGCCATCATTTCGCCCATTCTAGAACAGAATAGAGCAAAGGCCTAAAGTCAGCCAGGCACTAGAAAAAAGTATCTTTAATATACAGTTGAAACTATTGAAAATGAAATCCATTTCTATATTATTCTCTTTATATCAGAACAATGGAATGTATTGATGTAAAAGCAAAGAACATTAATTTCACTGACAGAATTGAAATAGCTCTATATTTTTTAAAGGAAATTAAATTAATCTAACAAAAAGATATTGGCCAAATTCATAAGAATTAAAAAATAATGGCATTTATAATTTTTATAGTTTTTTAAAAAAAATTATTCATTTTTTCAAAAAAATTTGAATGTGCCAAATCATGTTTAAAATTCCCATCAACGCGTAAAATATTAATACCTGAAAAAATTCAATTTTTCAAATAATTAACATTGATTATAAAATTAAAAAAATTATGGTAAACCGTTTGTACGTTTCGAAAAGTTAGCGATCAAAACTCTTATTTACAGTGTTTGTTCAAGCAATATCTCTAATCAGTATTTTTGTAGATTTTTTTTATATTTCTTTTATTTTTCTTTTAATTTCTTATACACTGTTATTTTAGGTATTTTCAATTTGCATTTTTGTTTGGGGCTTAACGAATCTTTCTTAACATGAGAGTAACTTAGGCTGGAATTCACAATGTGAAGTATATTCAAGAAAATCATTTATAAGAATGACTGCAAAAAAGAATCGAATAGCTTTTTCTTTCATGATCACATTGGTTAGTTAGATGGAGAACTACGATTTTAAGAAATATTTGGAACCAGAATGTACACTGATGTGCAAAAATTAAGGACGAAACAATTTTTCTAGTGCAGCATCGCTCAGCAGTGTTTCAAGTCGATAAAAATTTTACCAGACATCCTCCAGATGTAAGAATATGGAAAAATTAAAAAAAAAAAACTATCCAAAAAAATTTCAAATGATTAAAAATGAACTTTATTGAAAAATGAGCATGGAGCAGAATAACAGAGACTACCGAAACATCCATGTAACAGCTCGCTAGCAAGAAACATCCAGCTTTTAGTAGGGGATATGATCTCCCCTGACTGCTGTGCAGGATTGACATCGTCGCCCATACTGAGTATGAAGTTGTCAATAAGTTGTTGAGGTACTGCTGCCTATTCTTCTTGTAGCGCCAATCGCAGCTCCGGAATCATTACTGCCGGTTAGTGACATGCCGCCGAGCATCTCCCTAGAATGTCCCACTCGTGTTCGATTGGATTTAGATACGGGGACCTAGCCGGCCAATACATGCGTTCAATATCCTCACTTTCTAACAGAATTTTGACAGCCTCTGTACGATGAGGTGGAGCATTCTCGGCCATGAAGAGGAACTGGGGACCTATAGCACCTCTAAAAAGATTCACATCAGGAAGGAGAATATCATTACAATAACGGGACCTGGTAATTGAACCTCCTTGGATGACATGAAGGTCAGTACGGATACCATGCATGATGCCTTTCCAAACGAGAACAACGCGAACTCGAAACTGGTCCCTTTCGACGATGTTGGAGGGGTTATTGCGTGTTCCCCGCTCTTTCCAGATGTGTATGCGTCCAGAATCGGTAGTCAGACTAAATCTTCTCTCGTACGTAAAGACTTCTCGACCCCATTGCTGATCTGTCCAGTTCTGGTGCTCCCAGCACCACACAAAGCGCCTTCTCCGGTGGGCAGATATTAATGGTACACAACGTACAGGTCGTCGTGTGACTAGGCCACCATTGTGCAGCCTCCTGGCGACTGTAAACCGTGATTTCGGTCATCCAGTAGTCTGTTGGAGGTGTCTCGCGATTTCTCCAGTCGTCTTCCGCCTGTTCCTTCTTGCTGTAGGACCATATACCGGTCATCGACTGCCGTGGTTGCTCGTGTACGACCACGATGCTGTGAACGATTTCAAACTCCGCAGCCACACTTGTCACACTTCAACCTTCCTCAAACTTCTCAATGATTCGACCTCGCGTAAGGTTATCTAGATGTCGCCTACGAGGTTGCCGGTCATTATTTCACACTGATTAAGCAGCTCTGCGTCGTTTAAACTGATATATGCAGTGCAATATCGTTCACAGAAACGATGAGCGTACACCGCAATCTTGCTTTATACCCCTCCGACATTCCTCCTTTACATCATGTTGCGTAATTTGAGTATGTCCTTGCGTACCTGACCGTAGTTTATCTGCTGATTGGTCTTTCGATCTGATCTACCTGTTTGTTCCGCTTTCACGCTAATTTTTCCATTTCGTTCTTAATTTTGGCACACCAGTGTAAATATAATTGAGGTTGGATTAGAGTCAGAGAACTGCTCATTTAAGTAGCAGCTCAACATAGTTTACTTGCACTTGCATGACATGTTACATAAATTTGAACACACTTAAAATTCAATATTAGCATTCGGTGTTACATACATTGGTACGAAGCTGACAGCCATTCTAATATAAAATGATAGTTTAACCACTTTGAGTTGAGTGATATTACAATATATATTACATAAATAGATTCTGAAAACAGGTATTTGAAAAACTCATCATTGATCATCATGACGAGATCATAGTTAGTTTCAAGCCGCCGCCTTCCCCCAATCACATCCTGGATTGTTTGGTTCGAACTGGCGGATGTTGGCACAAGACCACTGCTGGTGCTCAACTTCGCTGGTGTTCACGTTGTCATGTGTTTAATCTAGAAGCCGCTACATATCTGAAGGATTGGAAACAACAAACTCTTAAAATACCTTTTCCAATAAATTTAAACAATACTCCTTTTTTATTTCTAATTTCGATTTTTTTGTGAAGATAAATGTACAAAATTCAGAAAATGAACCGATATCTTACCTTTATCAAACATCTTCAATTCTGCAAGTAGAAAATATTCGGATGTATTCTCTCATTCATTTATTATATTAGATAAATAAATTAATACGTTTAAAAATAGAAGTTTATAAAGTTTTTAACATTTTGTAAAACTGTGTCTAATATTATCTGTTGATTCTTTTTATGGCATTTCCTAATGAAATGAAAAAAATATGTATTTGATATATGTTCGTACAGTATTTCGTCACCATTTAAAAATAAGGTACCAAAATTATTCATATCATAATTCTCTCTTTGTTTACACTAGCATTGTAAAAAATTAATTTATAGACCCATCTGAAGGACTGCCAAATGTCATTTTTCATACTAACCTCCCTGTTTCCATTAACAAACAAACTGATCACCCGGCCTTCTTAAAACAACTGGCCCTTGCGGCCATCAACGATATTCCTGATAATGATATCAAGATCTACTCGGATGGCAGCAGGGATTGCAATGACCATTCAGGTAGTGGGATCTTTGCTATTCTTAACGACTCTACTAAAGGTGTAAAGATACAAAGAAGAAACCCAGATTTCTGCTCCGTTTTCCACAGTGAGTTAATTGCTATCGATGCGGCCCTCGAAGCCATTGAACCATTCGTCAAAGAAAGAAACATCTGGATCCTATCGGACAGCAAGAGTTTTATACAACATCTTACTAGATGTTCTAACGTCCCTGACTTTGTAGGAGTTTTTATACTCCCAAAGCTGAAGAAACTATCGCAGGATCGGCTTATTTTTCTTCAGTGGATTCCATCACACGTTAACCTGCAAGGCATCAGGAATCTGCTGACTTTCTTGCAAAGGCAGTTAATAGTGAGACCTCGGCTCCATCTGGCCCACTTACCTTCCTTGAACTCTACTCCAGTGCCAAGAAGATCAACCAAGCCATTTGGTCACTTCCTCCCTTGCACCCTTGGTACCAAAGCTACTCACCGGGAGACTCAATCACTCTTAAATGTGACAGGCGGAACCAGACTACCATCACCCGCTTCCGAAGTGGACATCTTCATTCCATTTCATTCTGCGAAGGATGTAAATGCTACGTGCCTTGCCCCAAATGCAACTCGGTGAGTGCGTCTCCGGAACATATTATCTTTTGCCTGGGACTTAATAAAGAGGACATCTTTGAATCACCTTTGCTAGTCATAGACTTTCTGGTGGTTCACTATGCAGGACCTAGTTTAGCCCTGCTAAACAAAGTGGATTGGAAAGAAGAAGAAGAAGCAGAAAATTAATTTTTTAAACGAGATTTGATAACCGTTTTCAGATTCATTAAATCTCGCATACACGGATGATATAGGCGGTATAAATGTTTAAATTAGATTATTTCTAACATAAGCTTATTAGTATAGAAACAAAACTATCAGCAGATTTCTTAAGGAAGGTGCACACCAAAATATTAAAACTTCTTAAATGGTGATTTTAAAGAGATGTTAAGTGATAAAATATTAGATAAGTAAAATTAACAATTTCTTTTAAGGGTACAAAAGAATTTATTTCGTTATTCTTACCTTTCTACTTGCTCCGTCTAAAGTTATGTATTCAATAGTCCTTAGGCCAGCGTCAACCCAAAACAAACGCCTAGTTGTGTAATCTACGACAATATCATTAGGCCACATAATATTGCTCGAAATCAAAACAGTTCTGTCAGACCCATCCATTCCACTGCGAAATATACCAGGACTATCACCCCAATCTGACCAGTAAATTAATCTGTAAATATTTTACGAATACATATATAGTCGCATAAATGTACATTGGTTGTTTTTAGTAAACTAATTCACTCCTGTACAGTTTAATTTTATAAATATTCAAATTTACGAAAAAAATATAAAATCCTAATCTCTTTTTATTTTTAAATAAATAGGTATTTCACATCTATGCTTTCAAAGATATCTAGTAATTTAATAAATATTCCTTTCACATATAAAAACATTATTTTATTTAAAATGTACATAAATGTACATTTTAAAAAATATTTATTTATAAAAATTTAATAAATAAATATTTAAACTACTAAATTTTATGGCACGGCAGCCCATGTGGACCAAAGTCTACAGCCCCCATTTCAGATTAACTTCTTTGATATAAATGTTTTATCTATGTTGGGGTCTCTCTTGGCTGAAAATATTGGCATTGAAAAATGCAGATCCTGGTTGAACTTTGTGGACACTTTGACTACAAAATATTAGCATGTGCTTCAATATACCTCTGCCTGCTTCATGCAGCTGGTCTATTTGCCCCTTAGTTTGCTTATCAAGTTTGCCTTTCAACTCCGTTTTCACATATTAAAACTTTTGGCTTCGTTCTTTTTAAACCAAATAAAAGGAAGAATGTTTAGGTCACTAAGGCTGCATATAGCCTACAATTTGTGCTCTTAATAAGTCTTTGATATCTGAGTTTGTACGCTTTTGAAAACAATTCAAGGCGTATTCATTATAACTGCTTTTTGTTTGAACATTGAAAAGTATAGAAAATGAAGTGAATAATGTAATTATATTCATTTATAAAACATGTTACCATTATTTTTTAACATCAGTATCTGCGAGGAAAAATCCTAAGTTTTTACTTAAATCCAAGAAATATAGCTTCTAAGAAATGCTGATAGAGCTCAAAACTTTAACAGCAAACTAAAACGATTTACAGATGTGTTTAAAATAATGTAACTGAAAATCAATGATGTAATTTAGAAAATGAAGTGAATAATTAATAAATTCTAAAGCAATTATTGAATTTCTCAAGTGAGTAAATTAATGAATTCCAAAAAATTAGCATTAATTGCTTATTTTATAATTTGTTTACTATGATATATGTTTATATATATACAGAAAAATTGTTGCACCAAAACATTTGTCCAATATTAGGTGCTTAAAATTATAAAGTTTATACAAAATAAATATAAACAGCAGTTTTTATGTTAATTTATATTTATATATATATATATATATATATATATATATATATATATATATATATATATATATATATATATATATATATATATATATATATATATATACATCATTATATCATTATCTTATATCATTTTTTACTTACTTAATATTTAGTAGATATATTTATGTAATCCATCTTTGAGCACGTTAAAAATGATTAATCATTGCCAAAGACAAATTTTCTTAGTTATAAAGCATGGATCCTCATTTTCAAGAACCTCTAATTTAAGAGCTTTCATATTTTTATGATTTAGTGGTTAGTCCCTATCCTGGTAACATTGACACAGTGATATATTTTACGCGAATTATAATTTTGAAAAATCTCTTTTTTCCAAACTTTAGGTTTCTCTTCTTGTAAATCCTCCCATTATTGTCATCATTTCAGCTCGAATAAACTTCGCCACACAAAATTGTAACTCATAAAACATCACAATGCTTCATGGTATTTATAAGTATTATCTCAATGTTATTGTGGCTTATCTTTTCTGGTGGTCAGCAACATCACAAACCAGGTGCATGAGCCCGAATGCTTTCAAACAATGGGGCACAGTCTCAGGACTCGAGAATAAACGTCATTTGTTTAAGGGTCAAAATGTGGATAGGAGTAGCTTCAGTCGCACTGCATTTTGGATAGAAGGGTTAAATTTTGTGGTCCGTCACATGACGTTGTACACGAGTGTGTCTACTTAGAAATCTAGCGACAGTTGTCTGATCACGCTTGTTGCCACCTCCAACCAGAACAGCACCCGAGCAATTTTCTGTACATCATTCATAAACGGGGTCTCTCCTCCAAAAAGAACAGACATCTTTCCTTACCAAGGTGGTGATCTTTGAAAAAGTAAGGCAACCACCAGAAGCAGTATGTTTACGGGGACCCCCTCTGGCCAGACCTTTAGCAATTTTACTACCGTAAACATCCACGTGCGATGGAATTCACTGAAAGGTGATATTAACATTGGTAATCAAGCGATTCAAAACACCGACGATGTTCCTAGTCGCGTTCGGGGTCCCCATGCCTCCCTCATTCAGATAAAATATTATCTCAATAAATATCACTATTTCAATCTCTGATATTAATAAGCTGTAAATAATAGTCAACATAACAAACTGGTTAGTTAAATAGTTGCTAAATAAGTGCAAATATATTTTTGAAACATAAAGTATTTGAAAATGTTCTTCTTCTTCTTCATCTAATGCCCGCCCGTCGCCGATGGGCCATTTGGCGCCGTGCTTCCCAGTAGAGTCCAGCCCTCCCATGCAAGTCGTCGTCAGCCTGTTCCAGAGCATCACAGCAAGCCAGGTGTTCGGCTGTACCCTCGCCTGTAGAACACAGGGGGCAGAGGGGAGGCCGATTCTGTGGAGATGCTTCTGGAGGTAGTCGTGACCCGTTGCCATCCTGAAGTTGGCTTCCACTCCACGCGGCAGGCTGTTGGGGATGGTATTGTATCTGACAACTGTCTCCCATCTTTTGCCAACAGCAGCTGCCTCCCAGGCTGTCCTAATTGATTTTTATTACGTAGATTAATAGCACTACGTGCAGCAGAATAGCTTATAGACCTGTCTTCTTGGGTCATTTCAAAATGTTGCTTTCATGAGTTGTCATGAAAGCAAAATGTTGCTTTCATGACAACTCAAGAAATAATATTTCACTAAAAGCTCTTTATTAAAAAACGAAATTATATAACATGCTATTATTTAAAAGTTCTATTAATTTTCTAACAGGAGAATAACATTAATGGTAAAAATTATTTGATTGTCTAAATAATATTCGCGTTCATCAATTAAAGAAGTTGAAATATTATAAAAAGAATAACCAATTTTCCTCAGTAATTATTTTTAGAACCATTTTGATTTTGTAAAATTATGTATGAATGAATTTAAATAATGGAAGATTTTCAAAGATTTCACACTATTTTACAATTAAAGTCCCATATCATTGAATTCGACCAAATTATACAAACTTTGTTAATTAATCCTCAAACATCTGAAATAGTACATCTTTCTTGTGATGATAACTTTCCATTAATTACAAAATAAATACATATACCTTTTTTCATTATTTGTAGTAAGTCTTTTGTTTTTACATCTTTAAATAAAAGTTGCCTTTGCACTCTACTAACTTTGAAAGAAACTAACGGCTGAAGTGCAAAGGGAAATATTCAAAAACCTCCACAATTTAACCAGCCGTGCGAAGTGAACTCAGTAATAATACAAACAAGACTTTGATTTTGTAATTAGATCACTTAAATGATTAGGATTTTGACTTTAACTGCAATTTATTATTTAAATTTTAGAATGGTATTTTCATAATTCAATTTATTTTAGAAATTAAAATACAAATCCTAAATTAAATAACAAATAACGAATTAAACTTTCAGACACGTTACTTTTTCACAAATATCAGTTTATGAATTACCCTGCGAACGGCTCTACTTTGATAGCTCTTGGCTGTTGAAGATTTTCACTGTGAAGAACACTGCATATTTTTCCATCAACCTTGCAAACCAAAATACTTTTCAGATAAGAATCCGTCAGATACAAATTTCTTCCAACGTAATCCACGTCAACACTTTCTGGCATCAAAAGACCTGTTATATATTAATAAGTGCTAAGTTAATTAAACAAGTTGAAAAACCGAGATTAAGTAACAGAAAAAGTGTTCCATACCTCGGTTCAAAACTACTCCGAAGTCAGTGCCATCTATTTTGGAAGTGTAAACAGATGCATGAAAGCTAAATAATTTATTTCTTTTGGAAGATATATCCAACCAATAAACTTTCGATTTCAAGGGATCAGAAGACACAGTTATTGCTCTACCAATAGCATTGTGGATATGGAAACTATTTTTTGTCCTAATGTTCAAAGCTGTAATTCGGTTGAAACTTGCATAGAGGAGTAACGGATCTGGTCCTAAAGGAATAATACACTCATTATGATAGAAATTGCTGAAACAATTCATTTAAAGTGAATATTATGGTCAACTTGCCAAGGGCTCTTCAAAGAGACGATTGGTGGTCATTATGAGTTTCTAATCAAATTCAGATATCTAGGTCTCCTTCAGTTGGAGAAAAAAATTTTGTCAATTGGCGAGGCTGTGACCATAATATTCAATTTTACCTAAAAATTCTTATGATTTTATTATTTCATTTTAAGCCTAATTCAAAATTTTACTTACCTAATGCATAGCAGTTAGTCCCATCCAGTTCATACCCATTCAAACAAGAACAATTATAACTACCGAAAGAATTCTGACACTGCTGACTGCAAATACCATCCGTAAGGCATTCATCCAAATCTAGAATAGAATGGTTGCTAAACATGCAAATTACTTCTAATTTTAAATGTTTTTCCTTGAAGTAAAAGTATACCTGTGCATGTGCTGTTTTCTTTTTCAAGAACATATCCGTCATTACAGTAGCATTCAGTACCATGAGTAGTTACTTTACATATAGGAACACAATTTTGATTGACACAGATTTCTTCTGTAAACAACAAAATGCGTGCTGAAATTTATGATAAAAATTAAAATTTTTAATAATAAATGCATATTTAAATTCCTAATCATGACATATTCGTATAATGTGTGTAAATAAGTGTATATTAAAAAAATAAAAATGTGTCAAAAGTTTTATTACTATAAAAATAGCACATATAATATAGTATATTGTAAAATGTATAGTATAAGAAAAAAAGCAATGTAGTAAAGTAAGCGATATAGAATATTTTAGTGATTTTATTTTCTATACTATTCGATCACATCTGCTTGTTCAAATTTAAATTTTCAATCTCACAGTCAATTTCTGCCTCAGAAATGGAAGATTAATTTTAGCCTTATATATCATTGCTACTTTAGGTACTAAGTCTCATGATTAAAAGAGTTCTGCAATTGAGGATTACAAAGAAATGATGTTTTGATAATGCTGTTAACTGTATCTGTACAAGAAGAGAGGAAATAACAAGAAGGAATTTCATTACCTATAATTTTAAACATCCAAACAAATTTAGTTTCTCTTCATTAAATTTAGAAGTAATTAATATATAAAAATTAGCATAAATTTTCTTCTAAGCATTCTCTGGAATATTGCCTGGAGAAATTCTTTCTCTAAGTATTTAAGTTATTCTCTTCAAGAATAAATTATTAATTAGAAACTAAGAACTTAATTAGAAACAAGAATTAATTAGAAACTAATTTATTCTTTTCAAGAATTGCACCTCAATCTAACCTGAGGTAAGCAGAAAAGCGCTTGCCGTTTTCGAGTTGCCATTGAATGAAGTGAGAGTAAGTATGCAAATTAGTGTATGACTTTGTTGAGACATCTATCAGACTAGAGTAGGAACTTCAATCGTTATAAAAGCAGGCCCTCCGCATACTTTAATCAATTATAATGTAGCGAAGAGAAATGGATGTATCATTCAGTTTTGTTTGCTTTACGATTTCAAAGTGATCTTATCAGCTGCTGCATCAAGCAATGAAATAAGTCAAATGTTTGGGGATAGTGCTGTGAATAAACTTACGACGAGGTATTGGTTTGACAAATTCAGGTTCGGAGATTTGTCCCTCCGTGATAAAGCTGGTATCTAGTGAACTACACTCGTGTCCATAAATTGAGGATCATGCAAGTTCAGGCAAAGAAAGAGACAGAAGCAAAACAAAAGTGACTTATTAGTAAAGTCTATTTATTAAACGAAAAAAAGGAGCAAAAAAGATGCTATATGTTTGACATCATTAATAAAAATTGTAATTTTTACTCCCTGGAGCAAATTTTAAAAAAGAACCTATTTACAAAAGCCAATATAACAAGGTTGGTATGATGGTTAATACATAGTATGCCCTCCAGACGGCTAGTCCATACGGGTGATATCCTCTGATTAAAGGCATTCGTCTACAATGTTTGCACGGTGAAGACGGCCGTTGTCATCCATAAATAAAAACTCTGCACCCATGGCACACCGAATCAAACGTACATGTTGTTCCATAATGGCATCCCGATAGATGTGGCCTGTCATGGTTACATTCTGAACATGCAGTTTATTTATGGAACCCAGAATAATTCCTCACCAAAAGAGCAATCCTGCACCACCGTAACGGTGTCGTTCAATGGTGTTCTCTTTGTGCTAACGAGTACCTGGCGCTCTTCACCTGAAAGTCCGGCGTATGTGAATCAGACTGAAAGCTAAACCTGGACTCGTCGGGAAACATCACAAAAGACCACTGTTGTGGTGTCCACAATGCATACCCTCTACTCCAGGCAAACCGCAGGTGACAGTGAGTTGCGGGTATTTGGAACGCATCTGACAGGCCTACGAGCATATAGACCAATGTGACCTAAGACTCTGTTCACGGTGTGCCTTGAAAGTGTCGTACCGATAGCTGAAGAGAGCTGACAACACATGTCTGATGCCGTGCTCCGTCAGTTGCTTTTAACAACAACTGCCAAATACCGGTCCTCATTCGGCGTTGTAACTCGGGGGTGACCTGTTTTGTAACGTCTACTCACATTACCGTTATTATCACATTATGTTAGAACAGTTTCCAAAGCCTGGAGATGACACTCTGGCCGATTCTAAGTTTTTCGAATACTTCCAGCTAGGTACGTCCACATTCCAGACGGTCTTATAATTCTACCACGTAAAACATCTTCCAAATGCTTCCTTTGGGCCAAAGGACAAAGGTGTGCCCAAGTGGACAGGAATACCATGCAGCGAATTCATTTGGAAACTTTGTGCCATCTTTCTTACTCACCTGATTTTACATAACCAGATTACCACCTCTTCCATTCCTCGAACAATCATTTTCATGCAGTATCTTTCAGCATTTAAGCAGAATGGCGCCAAGCACTCACAGATTTCTTTGCTTCCAATGTTTCTGAGTCTTACTACAAAGGGTTTGCACAACTGGAGACACGTGGTAGAAGGTGCTGGATGCCGATCGTGATTACTTCGAGGACTAAAAATAGGCCAAATTCTTTTGGGTCACTAAATGGAGAAAGAGTTTTCTTAGTTCATACGGGCAGTAGTAGAGATGAAAATAACCGTTCTGGCAGTGGAATTTATATCAGATGGGAAGACCATGAAATAAAGATTCAGAGGAGAAATCCTGACTATCTGTAAGCTAATAGCCATTGTCAAAGCCTTGAATTTTGGGTCCCTCCACACTAGAAAAGAATTGTGTATTTCGTTTGATAGCAAAAGTGTGATTCAGCACTTGGTCAAGTAGCATTGTTTGAGAGATAGTACTGCAGTATCGATACTTAGCAAATTAAAACGGCTATCCATGTCCCATGACATTCATCTGTAGTGGATACCTTCCTATCTCGATCTACAGGGATATGAAACTGTAGACACCTTTGCCAAGGTGGGAGAACTTGTGTCCTAGCAGCCATTGGCACTTTTTACCTTTCACCTTTTTGGAAATCTTTTTAAGAGTAAACAGCCACAATAAGTGAGCCAAAATAAAAAATAAATCTGAGGAAATTAAGATTTCTTCAAATTTATGTTGTTAGTATTACTTATTAATTAAGTTTTTAAATTTTACCATATATATTATCAGTTTTTTTAAGTGACAATTAATTTATATACATATATATATATATATATATATATATATATATATATATATTCAATTTAATTTCCATACCATAACATTGACATATTATGCTTTTAATATGATATTTTTGTATTATTATGATTCGTTGAAGCATAATACATCCAAATTTAGTAGGATGAAATTATTTGGATAAAAATATTTCCTTTAACTGTCTCTTCCCAAAATAAAATATACAGATGATTAATAATATATAATGTAATTACATTTTGACATGTTTGTGTGGAAAGGAATTGAATACAAATAGAAATATGATATTTGAATAGCTTTTAAAATATTTATTACAACGAAAGAAATATTAAAATTCTACCACAATTTTAATTTGAATGAACACAGTTATTAATTATAATTTTGTGTTTGTATACAGGAGAAAAAAATAATATAGTTCTTTGGGAAAATTTTATTTGTAATGATTAAATCGAAGAATTATATTCAATTACACGAAGATCATTTATATTTAAAATTATTTTTACAACACTTAATTTTGTGGGCAGTACTTGTAAACATTTTTCCATTGTAAAATAACCTTTGTGAAAATGCAAATTTAAAATATAACAATGTTAAATAGTTAAAATAATCATTAATTTCAAACAAGTTGAAATAATTACATTAAATATTGCATTTTGCATAATTTTAAATTTCACAAACTCTTTAGAATTAAAATATAACATAGTTTAATGTGAGACATATTTTCATTCATCTTTTAATATATACATATTAAAAAACCATAAATATAAAACAGGACAAATTAAATGAGAATATAAGTACTTAAATTTATATAAAGTCAAGCGAATATAAAATTTGTGCGTTGACTATGACGTCACAAAAATAGCTGTAAAGCCTTCAGTAAAAGTATAGAAGAGCCCACCCCCTTGGCAACAAACTGAAAAAAGTGCCAAGCCAGAACGAAAATCCAGAAATAGTTTATTTTACAAACAAAAGTTTTCTTTTTCATTGTTGAAATAACACTAGATAAATATTTTTATTGATATAAATATCTGACTGCATTTATCTGATTATAAGTCGAAGGTTTTTAGAAGGAGAAAAGTGTAACTAGTGTTGCGCTGGTAAAGAATTCAATAAAAAAATTCCTATTAAATGCAATTTAAACATTTTTATTTCCTTACTTGCAATTTTTTACATGTGTGCGTCTTAAAATTCATGAAATATATACATAATGTGAGAGTTTTCAAACTGTATAAAGAAACAATATGAAATATAAATTATATATACCTATTTTTTCGTAATTTTTAATATTTATATACTTTTATACAAATTTCTAAAATTACAAAAACTCTATCTAAATATCTCTAAATGTAAGCAGTTAAATATTTTATTAAAAATTTTTTAAGCAATTTCTTGATAGTTATAATATTTTAATCCAAACTAATATTTTTATGACTGCTTTTAATACCCCTTAACTATTATAAGAGCTTTATATAAGATAAAAGAAATTCCAATATCTTATAGATGATGAATTTTAAAGTTTTCAGGATTATATGTAATTGGGTTTAAAATAGGCAACTATCAAAACTAAAACCCTGAATATTACTAAAAATTCTCACACATTTTAGGAGTTTATATTAATAATATCTGAAGAATGAATTTAAATAGCATAATTATTTAAAATGCATTTTTGATAATGAGTAGAAAATCGCACAAACATAAAAATGTAAATAAATATTTTATTTATTTTTATTTTTATTAATTATAATCATTATTCTTATTAGCTTAATATAATTAAATTTTTTATTAATTTGGTAGTAATCATTATTAGTTGTTTTGGAACTTACCATGCGAAAAACATGAAATTCATATTATTAACATAACAAAATATATTTAAGAAAAATTGAATCTGGTTTTCATAAATTTGTTAGTAGAAAATATAAATATTTCTATAAAAAATCATCTACGATACATTTATTGTATCAGATTTACTATACGGTCTCTCTTGGCTCTTTTTTTTTTGGCACCAAATTTGGCGAACATTTTTACTGGAAAACCGGCAAACTAGTATTTTGGCAACCCCATTTGTCATTAATTTCTCATGAATATTTACCGATTTAAATTTACTAGTTAGTTTTTTAGTTACTCCTATATAATGTACAGGTTTATTACATTTTCTGAGGTAACTGTATGAATTATTTTGCAAATAAATCATTAACAACCATTTCTCAAGTTTCATTTTTGTTAGGCTGCTTGTATTTCATTTTCCTTTCTCTTGATTAATTAAAGCTAACCAATAAATAAATCGTAAGATTTAAATTCAATAAACTGCAAAAGCCAATTTAATCTTTTACTACATCTAAGAGTTTTTCTTAAATATATCATTTCTTACCAAAACATTTTTTCTATATTTATTAAAATTATCTTTTCCATTATATTTTTGTAAATACACTAGATTATGCATTCATAAATATTTAATATTTAGTAGACAGGATATATTCAAATACTAATTTAATCCAAATCTGATTAAATACTGAATTGTCAGCTTCTTAACATTTAGTTCAATGGTCCGTGGACTCAATCCCGCCTGGAGCTTGGCGATATTCATTGCATGCCAATGAACTTAACGACAAAAATAAAGGCCCGAATGCAACTTATTTACATTTTATTTACTTTAATTTTCAAAATCTAGTTCTGCTTAATATATGACAAAAAACATGTAATATTCACTGACTTTGATGATTCTTTTATTCTGAAGTCTTCCTTTAAGAGGAGATATAAAATTACATAAGCGCAAATTCAGTTTTATGGAGCTCACATTATATTCATATACTTTGGCGCTCCGAAAAAAACGAATAGATAATATTTAATCGTGTTCATATTTTGTTTACTACACAAAATTATAATAAAAATTAAACAGCAATAATTGACAAAAAATTCTTAAAGTGTCGACAAAATAAATCAATCTACTAAAAAAAATTTTTTAAAAAATGTCTCAATATAAAAAGAAATACATTTAAAAAAATATTGTCATCTAAGCAGAAAAAGCTTTATTAAATACTTTGTAACTAAAAATGTAATTTATTTTTATTTTTATCACAATGTGCTTATGATATATTATTGGGCAAAATTATTAATTTACAGAAATATATATTCCTTTTTATATTAAAAAATACATATATATGAATCATTTAAATGATAATAATCTTAAATAATAGTATTTAAAATGTCATATCACCTAATGCAATTCCTACTGATATTAAGAAAGAAATTACGAGGAAACGTTTCAACCACATGTTGAAGATTTCGCTGTAAGAATATTTGGCTCATAAATATTCAGCTATCGATTCTAAATTCATTCCTTATCTCCTAACTGAAGATTGCAATGCCATCACTTTTTTAAACTTTCGACTCCTGTATAAAAAAATCCAAATATTAAATTTCATTAAATTACTCTAGATGAGATTACACCCACTTAAAAACTTTGAAATATTGCATCATATGATTATTCTACTTGAAATGCAAGCTACTTTCACTTTAAAATATGTGCGAAAATGTATTATTGTAGCTTTTAAATTATAGTAAGTAAATTCTTTAAATAAAGGTAATTAGCTTCAATATAGAGGGAAAATTAAAGAAAATTAATAAAAAAATATTCGATTTTTTATTGATCTGTTATAAGATTTTTTTATCATATATTTTATTATTTTTTATGTGACAAATTATATATTATATAATTATACATCATATTTTTTTATCATTTTTTATGTGACAAAATAAAAACTAATTATCAAAAATTTATACTCATAAAGAGTATTTCTTAAAATTTATAATTTAAAAGTTATTTTTATTTCAGAAACTTTTTTATTAAACAGATTAGAGACTTTACGGGAAAATTTCGGTGATGATTTTCTGCAATTTAACTTTTTAAACATTGATTTTTCTGTAATAAATAGACTTAGAAATTAAGTAACTCGATCACAATTGAACTACACTGTCTCCACTCTAAATATTATACTATTTAACTAACCTTCTTTATTTCATTTATTATTTACTATCAAGATAAATTAATTTTATCAAACATTATATTTATCAGTTTGTTTTACGTGTCAAAATATAAGTGAGTAAATTATAACCTCATTTTTTTCATAATTTTTGGAGATGAACAAGTTTTAAGAAAAATAGAAAATGTATTTTAATGTAGTGATAATACTTTTATTTTTCACCGCATCATTTTTCCTTAACATAAGATTAAGTTTGATGATTTTGAATAGTTTTTCAGAGTATTAGCTTCACCTTTTCTCATACATAGTACGAACGTTGCCAATGAAAGAAAGAAAAATAGCTTGCTTTAAAATGGATATTACCAATAATTGCGTCACAACTCTTCTTTATTCCTTTTAAAAAGAATAAAATGTTTTAATTTCAACATAGAGTATTAAAACAAGCATCTTAGTAACAATTTTGGTTCTAGTAAACATAGTTTTTCAGAGTATTAGCTTCACCTTTTCTCATACATAGTACAAACGTTGCCAATGAAAGAAAGAAAAATACATTTCTTTAAAATGATTATTACCAATTATTGCGTCACAAAGCTTCCTAATTCCTTTTAAAAAGAATAAAATGATTTAATTTCTACACAAAATATTATAACAAGCATCTTAATTAACAATTTTAGTTCTGGTAAACATAGTTTTTTAAAGTATTAGTTTCTGCATTTTCTTGTATAATATTATAATCTACCTCGTATAATTCCATTATACGAGGTACCAAAACAGTTCTTCATGTTTAAATCGGAACCATGATAGCTCAAATTTATCTGGACATTATTCTGGAACATTTACGTTTCCATTGGCACAGAATTTTTGTTAATGGATTGCATCGGCCTTCCTCACCGTTCGAATTATCATCAATGATTGTTTTCAATCAGAGAATATCTCCTATATGGAATGGTCGACATTTTCACCCTGACTTGAATCCGATATACAATGGCCGAGCTGGCAGCCGAATGGTTAGCGCTCTTGCCTTCGGTTCAATAGTTCGTGGGTTCGAATCTCACCTTGGGCATGGATTTTTGTAGTGGTTCGGAATCCACTTTAAACCGTAAGTCCCGGTCTAATTAGCCCTCGTGTGCAAAAAATGACCGTTGAGGGACAAAGCAAACCAAACCAATCCGATATACCATGTGTGGAAAATGCGTGGTTGAAAAGTCTCAACCCACTATCACCTTCTATATCTCTACAGCACCTTTGGATACCGGTCAACATTCTCCTAACATACCTTTGAAGAGCATTGTTTGCCGAGTGGAATTCTCTGCCCCAAGGTCAACTCGATAATGTGATCCTCAGCATTCGTCAGCGTTGTACGGGCTGTACTTACTAGTATACCATTCTACCAACAACACACTGTTTAGTTGTTGTAGAGGTGATATGTGTGTAAGTGCTTCAGGGATTCGTGGTTTGTGCATGCCTGATATCATACGTAAACCATTGCTTTTGTTCTTTCTCATTTGTTAAATACATAGGTTATATGAATAAATTACATTCGTTTTAATTTTATACGTTTATAGTAGACGATTCTTATCCTATCCTTAATTTATAGACATGGTACAAATTAATTATAGTAGACCAATGCGCTTTTGTACTGAGGTGAGCAAAGTAACGTTTAATATAATGTTCAATCTAAAATGTTTTGTAAAATAAAATGCAGCTTACTTCTGTCATCAAATGATTATAAAAACCAATAAATTGCTTTTATGGTTCTCTGAATAATTAAGAATTTCTCAAATGATTGTATGCAATAATTCATACTTTCACACTCCTGTAAAAAAGAAAGAAAGAATTAATAAAATCAAACAAAAGAGGAAATTCGTAAAACTCTCAAGCACCCACTCCGATACACATGAATGCTGAAGGCAGAAGCACAACAGACATCTTTTATTGTTCAACAATGTTTGAGATGGACTGTGAGAACATTTACTATACTTTATTTCTCCTACTATCAAACGACTAGGTTACGGCGAATTTTCCTGCAAAGATAAAAAAAAGGTTTGAAAAAATACTAATTTTCAAAATGCTTAGGATATTAATATGGGCATACATGATAAGGGGCTGATAATTCTTTTTCGTCTACTGCTAGTAGAGTTTTCTTTTTAATTTTTTTGAAATTCCTTCGTTATTTTGTTTGCTTTTAAACACCTCTCAGCAATTCTGTTGCTGAGTTTTTCTTGGAAATAAATCTTTTCTAAAAAGATGCTGGTATTATGTAATGGTTTAATGAAAATTCGTCACATTGTCTTGGATTTTTGTTACCAGTTGCACTTATTGCCTTAAACAGCATATATCCATTCGGAAGCAAAATATGATATAAATTAACAGATCACCTTTTGGATTTTCTTCTTCAATTGTTGCAAAAAATCCTATCTAAGGTGTCCACAGTACATTTCATAGAAGTATAACCACTGATTGTTTACACATACTCTTGGATTTTTGTTACCAGTTGCACTTACTGCCAGGGAAAACACATATAAATTCACTGGATAAAAATCAAATATATTAACAGACCACATTTTAGTTTTTCTTCTTCAATTGTTGCAAGAAATCTTAATTAAGGTGTCCACAGGACATTGTATGGAATTATAATTACTGATTGCTTACACATTCTCTTGGATTTTTGTTACTAGTTGCACTTACTGCCAAGAACAACACGTACCTATTCACTATTCACTGGTAAAATATCAGATACATTACCAGATCACCTTTTAGTCTTCCTTCTACAATGGTTGCAGGAAATCATATTTAAGGTGTCCATTGCAGATTTCATGGAATTATAACCACTGATCGCTTACACATTCTCTTGTATTTTTGTTACCAATTGCAACTACTGCCAGGAACAACAGATATACATTCACTAACAAAATATCAGATATATTAACATACCACATTTTAGTTTTTCTTCTTCAGTTGTTGCAAGAAATCTTAATTCAGGTGTCCACAGGACATTTAATGGAATTGTAACCACTGATCACTTACACATTCTCTTGGATTTTTGTTACCAGTTGCACTTACTGCCAAGAGCAACACGTACCTATTCACTGGCAAAATATCAGATACATTAAAAGATCACCTTTTAGTTTTCCTTCTACAATGGTTGCATGAAATCATATTTAAGGTGTCCACTGTACATTTCATAGAATTATAACCACTGATCGCTTACACATTCTCTTGTATTTTTGTTACCAGTTGCACCTACTGCCAGGGAAAACACATATAAATTCACTGGATAAATATCAAATATATTAACAGACCACATTTTAGTTTTTCTTCTTCAATTGTTGCAAGAAATCTTAATTAAGGTGTCCACAGGACATTGTATGGAATTATAATTACTGATTGCTTACACATTCTCTTGGATTTTTGTTACTAGTTGCACTTACTGCCAAGAACAACACGTACCTATTCACTATTCACTGGCAAAATATCAGATACATTAGCAGATCACCTTTTAGTCTTCCTTCTTCAATGGTTGCATGAAATCATATTTAAGATGTCCATTGCACATTTCATATAATTATAACCACTGATCGCTTACACATTCTCTTGTATTTTTGTTACCAATTGCACCTACTACAGGAACAACAGATATACATTCACTGACAAAATATCAGATATATTAACAGACCACATTTTAGTTTTTCTCCTTCAATTGTTGCAAGAAATCTTAATTAAGGTGTCCACAGGACATTGTATGGAATTATAACCACTGATCACTTACACATTCTTTTGGATTTTTGTTACCAGTTGTACTTACTGCCATAAACAACACATATCCATTCACTGGCAAAATATCAGATACATTAACAGATCACTTTTTAGTTTTTCTTCTTCAATTGTTGCAAGAAATAATATTTAAGCTCTCCACAGAATATTTCATACAATTATGACCACTGATCGCTGACACATTCTCTTGAATTTTTGTTAACAGTTGCACCTACTGCCAGGAACAACAGATATACATTCACTGACAAAATATTAAATATATTAACAGATAACCTTTTAGTCTTCTTTCTTCAATTGTTGCAAGAAATCATATTTAATTTGTCCACTTTACATTTCATAGAATTATAACTACTTATGGCTTACAGATTCCCTTGGATTCTTTAAACAGTTGCACTTACTGCCATAAACAACACATATCCATTCACTGACAAAATACCAGATACATTAACAGATCACCTTTTAGATTCCACAGATATCCTTTTAGATAGAGTAATTTTCGAATGGCACATTTAGTTTTCTTGATTATGTATAATACTTATATGGTGTCAGTCAAAAATGCAAATGTTGATAAAAAAGCTTCCCTGTTTCTAATTTGAAGTAAGTAAACAGAAATGGAGATTTTATACTTTATCATTCCTCTAATGACGATGGTTTTTCTTTTTAGTAGCATCTTTCCGATTGTCACATGTTATAATATGCCTTTGAGATCATAAAACAATAAAAAAAGTTCAATTTTACCACGCAAAATTTCTTTTCATATCTTCTAAGATAAGTTGAATATTCCAAACGCATCTGGTTTTATTGTCTTAAAGAAACCAAACTTTTATGCCTTATTTTGCATAAATATTTTAAATACGTAGGATTAATTTTAAGTAAAAATATGATTAATGATGGGATTAAAATTAATTTAAAGTAAAAAGTTGATAAAGTTTTAAGTTGGTATGGATAATTTGTCACATACACATTGGATTAAAAAAGTTTAATTATATCTCCACTCTTTGTATCCTATAAATCACAAATAGCTTCGAATTTATCTTTTTATCTCTTAGAAGCACGCACTCCTATAATTATTGCTTTGTTTTTATTAAGGATTTCAAATTATATGTCACACTCGTAGGTCAGAGACAATAATCACTCCTGTCGGGAACGGAGGATTATTAATTCGATACCTGATCTATCGGAAGACCCTAGTGTTAAGAATGTTTATGGACGTTGCTGTTGTTAAGAAGGCTTTATCCGTTGCTGTGATTAAGAGAAAGGTAGAACTTCAATTGTTGACTTAGCCAACTAATTGTTTTTCAAAATTACAAGGTAATTCAAAATTACAAGCTGTATTAAGATTCTGACAGTGGAAAAAAAAGGCCGAAACAATACCATACCTTATCTTTAAAAATCATATAAAATTTTTAAAAATAGTCAAAAAATCATAAAAAAGTAAAAATTTATGATATAAAAGAATGTATACAGCCACGAATCTGCATGATATTAGAATGTTCAACGATGATTTATAATGCACTGATATTTGTAAAGGAATACTCAAATTAATAGTATTTGGATTAATGAATTAAATAAAATACATAAATAGACAAATTTTCTTTAATCTAGGAAAATTAATAAAACGTTTTTGAATTTCAAATAATTCAATTGATTTTCCACAATTTTTAAATTTTTTTCTAAATTTACAAGTTATAAAATAAACATATTTTACTTCTTTTTAAATCATAGAAGGAATAAAAGAGGCATATATATTTCATTACATGGTAATTAGCTGTATTAAGATTCTATCAGTGGAAATAAAAAGGCCGAAACAATACCATACCTTATCTTTAAAAATCATATAAAAATTTTAAAAATATCAAAAAATCATAAAAAAGTAAAAATTTATGATATAAAAGAATGTATGCTGCCACGAATCTGATTGCTATGGATTTATAATGCACTTATATTTGTAAAGAAATGCTCAAATTAATAGTATTTGGATTAATAAATTAAATAAAATACATAAATAGACAAATTTTCATTAATTTAGGAAAATTAATAAAACGTTTTTGATTTTCAAATAATTCAATTGATTTTCCACAATTTTTAAATTTTTTTCTAAATTTACAATTTATAAAATAAACATATTTTACGCTATATTTATTCTTTTTAAATCATAGAAGGAATAAAAGAGGCATATATATTTCATTACATGGTAATTAGCTGTATTAAGATTCTGTCAGTGGAAATAAAAAGGCCGAAACAATACCATTCCTTATATTTAAAAATCATATAACATTTTTAAAAATAGTCAAAAATTCATAAAAAAGTAAAAATTTATGATATAAAAGAATGTATGCTGCCACAAATCTGAATGTTATGAGAATATTCAACGATGATTTATAATGCACTGATTTTTGTAAAGGAACGCTCAAATTAATAGTATTTGGATTAATAAATTAAATAAAATATATAAATAGACAAATTTTCATTAATTTAGAAAATTTAATGAAACGATTTTAATTTTCAAATAATTCAATTGATTTTCCACAATTTTTAAATTTTTTTCTAAATTTACAATTTATAAAATAAACATATTTTACGCTATATTTATTCTTTTTAAATCATAGAAGGAATAAAAGAGGCATATATATTTCATTACATGGTAATTAGCTGTATTAAGATTCTGTCAGTGGAAATAAAAAGGCCGAAACAATACCATTCCTTATATTTAAAAATCATATAACATTTTTAAAAATAGTCAAAAATTCATAAAAAAGTAAAAATTTATGATATAAAAGAATGTATGCTGCCACAAATCTGAATGTTATGAGAATATTCAACGATGATTTATAATGCACTGATTTTTGTAAAGGAACGCTCAAATTAATAGTATTTGGATTAATAAATTAAATAAAATATATAAATAGACAAATTTTCATTAATTTAGAAAATTTAATGAAACGATTTTAATTTTCAAATAATTCAATTGATTTTCCACAATTTTTAAATTTTTTTCTAAATTTACAATTTATAAAATAAACATATTTTACGCTATATTTATTCTTTTTAAATCATAGAAGGAATAAAAGAGGCATATATATTTCATTACATGGTAATTAGCTGTATTAAGATTCTGTCAGTGGAAATAAAAAGGCCGAAACAATACCATTCCTTATATTTAAAAATCATATAACATTTTTAAAAATAGTCAAAAATTCATAAAAAAGTAAAAATTTATGATATAAAAGAATGTATGCTGCCACAAATCTGAATGTTATGAGAATATTCAACGATGATTTATAATGCACTGATTTTTGTAAAGGAACGCTCAAATTAATAGTATTTGGATTAATAAATTAAATAAAATATATAAATAGACAAATTTTCATTAATTTAGAAAATTTAATGAAACGATTTTAATTTTCAAATAATTCAATTGATTTTCCACAATTTTTAAATTTTTTTCTAAATTTACAATTTATAAAATAAACATATTTTACGCTATATTTATTCTTTTTAAATCATAGAAGGAATAAAAGAGGCATATATATTTCATTACATGGTAATTAGCTGTATTAAGATTCTGTCAGTGGAAATAAAAAGGCCGAAACAATACCATTCCTTATATTTAAAAATCATATAACATTTTTAAAAATAGTCAAAAATTCATAAAAAAGTAAAAATTTATGATATAAAAGAATGTATGCTGCCACAAATCTGAATGTTATGAGAATATTCAACGATGATTTATAATGCACTGATTTTTGTAAAGGAACGCTCAAATTAATAGTATTTGGATTAATAAATTAAATAAAATATATAAATAGACAAATTTTCATTAATTTAGAAAATTTAATGAAACGATTTTAATTTTCAAATAATTCAATTGATTTTCCACAATTTTTAAATTTTTTTCTAAATTTACAATTTATAAAATAAACATATTTTACGCTATATTTATTCTTTTTAAATCATAGAAGGAATAAAAGAGGCATATATATTTCATTACATGGTAATTAGCTGTATTAAGATTCTGTCAGTGGAAATAAAAAGGCCGAAACAATACCATTCCTTATATTTAAAAATCATATAACATTTTTAAAAATAGTCAAAAATTCATAAAAAAGTAAAAATTTATGATATAAAAGAATGTATGCTGCCACAAATCTGAATGTTATGAGAATATTCAACGATGATTTATAATGCACTGATTTTTGTAAAGGAACGCTCAAATTAATAGTATTTGGATTAATAAATTAAATAAAATATATAAATAGACAAATTTTCATTAATTTAGAAAATTTAATGAAACGATTTTAATTTTCAAATAATTCAATTGATTTTCCACAATTTTTAAATTTTTTTCTAAATTTACAATTTATAAAATAAACATATTTTACGCTATATTTATTCTTTTTAAATCATAGAAGGAATAAAAGAGGCATATATATTTCATTACATGGTAATTAGCTGTATTAAGATTCTGTCAGTGGAAATAAAAAGGCCGAAACAATACCATTCCTTATATTTAAAAATCATATAACATTTTTAAAAATAGTCAAAAATTCATAAAAAAGTAAAAATTTATGATATAAAAGAATGTATGCTGCCACAAATCTGAATGTTATGAGAATATTCAACGATGATTTATAATGCACTGATTTTTGTAAAGGAACGCTCAAATTAATAGTATTTGGATTAATAAATTAAATAAAATATATAAATAGACAAATTTTCATTAATTTAGAAAATTTAATGAAACGATTTTAATTTTCAAATAATTCAATTGATTTTCCACAATTTTTAAATTTTTTTCTAAATTTACAATTTATAAAATAAACATAATTTACGCTATATTTATTCTTTTTAAATCACAGAAGGAGTAAAAGAGGCATATATATTTCCTTAGATTATTTTTTTCCTAAAAGATTCTCCTTCGGAAATCTTTTAAGAAATTAATTCTGATTCGTAAAAATTTGGTATTTGGCCAATATTTTCGCGCGCGCGCGTGAAAATACCACATCATTTTATTAAAAGAAGTATGTGACTTGATAAGGAAATTTTCTTATAAAAGTAGCATCGTTTTCTTGTCACATTCTAATTATATGAGGGGATTTACTATAATCCAAAATGAATTTTTATTTTCTTTATGTGTGGGATATACTATTTTACTAAAAAGGACACAAATCTACAGACTTTCTTGCTATTTCGATTCAGCAGATTATTGATTAAAATATCACATTTATTAAAAATTAAGTTCGTTAGTTATTAAAACGGATTAAACACTAAGTTTCTTTTCTAAATTATATCAATTTTTCAAGAGAAAAGAGATACACACAAGAATACAGTAAAACCAAATAATCCTTTATTTCCAGCAGCTGCGGTGTGTATTGTTAGCAACAAATAAAAACAGTAGATCATTTATTCGCACAAGCTTAAGAATAAGGTAAAGAATACCCGTTTTGTGACAAGTCAGCTTTTCTTCCCTTTTTAAACCTCTCAAAGCATTCGATACGTTTGACCTTGAGGAAACAAAAGGGGCTACTCCTTTTATCAACATAGCCTTAGTGACCCAATTCTTTTCGCACACGTGGACTTCCTTTTGATGGGTAGAAGATAATGGCTGTTTCTAGCAGAAGACTTCCTCATTATTAATTGTGTGTAGCAGTCTTTCTCATTCATTATTATGTGACTCGTTCATTCGAAAATAAAGACTGGAAATCTTATGCAGAATAGATTGCGGAAGACGTTAGGTTACCAAGAAATGCTTTTGTGCTTATATTGCATCGAAATAACTTAAAATTTAATCATTCGCTCATGGTAGTTAACAAGAAATTTTTTTAATAATGGAAATCGCTTTAAATTAAAAGTGCTAAATTTCTTTTAAGAGAAGTTAGTTGTCTTTTGAAATTTTTCTAACTGAAAATTAAATCAAGAATCGAAAATAAAGTTCTAATTTAAAATTTCTGCTTGATGGAAGGTATTTTTATTATATATTTTTTTGAATATTCAGTTTCTTAGTTTTAAATGAATATGCAATTTTTTATATTTCTATTTTTGCCGTCAAGAACCATTAAATAACATTCGAAAGTTTTTTATATGCAATATATACAATTAGTTTGTCGATTTTTATAATGAAGAAGGAAATCATTTACAAAATGCTGATTTATGCACTTTGTTTAGGCAATCCTGGACATAAAAAGGGAACTTGGCTGCCCATATAACCCATTGTATCTCTTTTGGCATTTCCTATGTAGGAAAAACATAAGAATGCATTACAGTTAAAAAAAATATTTAAGTATCACTAAGCATGCAATGTTTTGCATAATAGATAGTCAATAAACTGAGAATTTTCAAGTTATTTCCATATAAAAGATTTAAGATTATTGCAATTGAATACTCAAAGTATTTTTAAAAATATTATGAATCAATTATCTTTTTACAAATAATGTAAGCTTTTAAAACATTTTTGAAATTTGTAAGGAAATATTAAAAAATGAAAAGATAAACACGAAGCAAAACAGCAAACTACTTTTCATATAGTCCTTGTTTTTTTATGACACAATATACGTTAGTTTTCACTAGCTGATATATTTGCCAGTGTCTAACTTTTCATTTAAAGTCTGAAAAATTTGTTTTTAAATATTTGATAAACATTAAAATTATGTTTTCAATAGCTACGTGTAATGCAATACATTGAAAATATTTTCAATGTATTACTCACCATTTGGTATTTTCATGGTATTTTAAATATATAATTCTCCATCTAATATTTGATTATTAATTATATAAAATATTCTATTAACTAATATATATATCCGTGTATATATATATATATATATATATATATATATATATATATATATATATATATATATATATATATATATATATATATATATATATATATATATATATATATATATATATATATATATATATATATATATATATATATATATATATATATATATATATATATATATATATATATATATATATATATATATATATATATATTTATATATATATGAAATTCAAAATGTCTTATTTTCAACAAATTCATTTTTATAAAAGGAAAAAAAAAAACTGTTTTCGCCATTTTGCTTAGGTACTAGATTTTTCCGATAGAATTATGAACGTACTATATGCAGTGTAAGGTAATATAAAAATAAAGGGAAGCTTTAGTTAATAAACAAAACTGTATACTAATTTCTAAAATGTAAGCAATAGATGGAAAACTGATAATCGTCTTTACTTAACTGAAAAAGTATGAACGCAAATTAATGAAGATTCAAAATCATAATATTTGTTACATAATCTGAATTTTGAAATAAGATTAAATTGTAACACATGCTTAAATTTTGTGATATAAACAGAAAACAACTACCTTAACCTTGAATAAGCAGAAATGAAATATCTTTTTCTTTCAAATACTAAGCCAGTAATGTATTTTTACCCTTTGGCACAGAAAGGGGCTAGCGTGACAGCACCTTATGAAGTGGATGTATCAGAATTAACCAGAAGGAGGATATCTTCATGATATAGAAGCAAAGGCCCAAGTGTTGACCTGCAACCATGAGATATGTTTTTACATGGATGACTCGAACCCATGACTAATTTTACATACCCCAGCTGCCATTAATTAATACAACCAATCTTCAGTTAAGTCTGGAATAGAAATCTACTACTTTCCCATAATGAGAACCACTCATCTAATTAGGCCATTGCTGCCATAAATTAAATATCAAATTATTTCTGAACAGTGCACATGGACATAAAATATAAACTATTAGTCTCACAGTGTGGTGGTGGTTGGACTAATCCCCATCTGGTCTAGTGGAACTAGACCAGATCCATGAGATCATAGATAGCCAAAAAGTCCAAAAGCAGATGTGGACCCTTCGCAGCCTCTTCACAAGAAAACCCCAAGCACTTCAAGATGTGTTGCGGGCAAAACGGAGCATTGTCGCACTTGGGGCATGATGGGTATTTTCTTTCACCGTCCTCAAAGATCTTACACTTCAAGTGGCCAGTAGAAAGTCGAGACAGTGTCGTCTGATGTACTCTGGAGCCCTTAAATGTTGTGGTGGCTCCAGGATGTCTTTGAAAGTACCAAGGGTGAGCAGGAGGGTCAGCCCAGGTTTTAGAAATAAGTGGTTTAGCTCACAGTTTTATTTCAAGGTATTCATCTTGTTGCCAATGAGACCATTAAAAATCACGGATCTCACACCTGTTCGAAACTCATTTAAGCTTTGAAGAAAATGTTCATTAACCAGGAAACTTTGGTACTATGCAAGTAGTTACCTAAAAATATAAGTTTCAACAACATGACCAGATTTATTTTGTCTTTCAAAAGTAATTTCACGAAAAGTAAGTAATCCATTATTCGCAAAGAAGAAACTTAGAAATTTACCAACTCACCATTCTGATAGATGAGCTTGCAAAAAGCTCAAATACTATATCCATCGCCATTGTTTAACAGAATCTGGTTTCATCCATTCCTATTAGAACTCTGCTATAAATTCACTGTGAATCACCATCGCATTCGAATTGTAGTTTCGACTTAGATCCTTTATTAAACGACCGAAATCTTCTGCTGGGGATTTTGTCGAATGTGAGCAAGCATAATCTGCTTGCAAAATAGCTGTTGTTGGTGTTACTTATGACACTTAGACAAGCCAAGCTCGCTATGCTTTGGCTATGGGAATTTAAGTCAATAGAAAGTGTCTTTCGTTTAATCAAAGAAGCACGAAGGTGAAAGTACGACTTTACTCTTCAAATCCTCCAATAGATGGCACCACCAGAGGATCCAATCCCTCAATTTTGACATTTATCTGAAGGGGAAGGATATTTTCTCCAGATCATTGCACCCATGGTAACTGATCAATGACCGGCCACTGGACTTTCGATTCCACAGATTTAACGATCACGTATATCGCACTTTTAGTTGGAAAAGTGGAGCAGCGAACCCCATAATGCCAGTCTAGCTTGTACAAGACAACAACAAGTAAAGCAAAATAGTAATATCTCCAATTACTGGACGAACCACTTTATCCAGTATGCTTTTTATTATTTCTAAGTAATGAGAATTCCTTGTGATTGCACATTCTTTACGTAGTTTACAAATATTTGGAAAAACAGAGTACTCTTTATTGTATAAGAATATTATTTTCTGTCTGTGTCACGCTTTTTCATGCATTAATTAAAAATACCGAATGTCTGTTTTTCTCCAAAACATTGCATCTAACTGGTACAGCGAAAAACATTAAAAACCTCTATAACAGTAAGATTTCTCTCCATTTTTAGAGCTCAACATGTTATAATGAATTGGAGGAGCTTCATAACAACTAGATTTCTCTCCATTTTTAGAGTTCAACAGGTTATAATGAATTGGAGGAGCTTCATAACAACTAGATTTCTCTTCATTTTTAGAGTTCAACATGTTATAATGAATTAGAGGAGCTTCGTAACAACTAGATTTCTCTCCATTTTTAGAGTTCAACATGTTATAATGAATTGGAGGATCTTCATAACAACTAGATTTCTCTCAATTTTTTGAGTTGAACATGTTATAATTGATTAGAGAATCTTCATAACAACTAGATTTCTCTCCATTTTTAGAGTTGAAAATGTTATAATTGATTGGAGCAGAGCTTCATAACCACTAGATTTCTCTCCATTTTTAGAGTCGAACATGTTATAATGAATTGGAGGAGCTTCATAACAACTAGATTTCTCTTCATTTTTAGAGTTCAACATGTTATAATGAATTGGAGGAGCTTCATAACAACTAGATTTCTCTGCATTTTATGAGTTCAACATGTTATAATTGATTGGAGGAGTTTCATAACAACTAGATTTCTCTCCATTTTTAGAGTTGAACATGTTATAATTGATTGGAGGAGAGCTTCATAACAACTAGATTTCTCTCCATTTTTAGAGTTGAACATGTTATAGAATTGGAGGAGCTTCATAACAACTAGATTTCTCTAAATTTTTAGAGTTAAACATGTTATAATGAATTGGAGTAGCTTCATAACAACTAGATTTCTCCCCATTTTTAGAGTTCAACTTGTTATAGTGAATTGGAGGATCTTCATAACAACTAGATTTCTCTTCATTTTTAGAGTTCAACATGTTATAATGAATTGGAGGAGCTTCATAACAACTAGATTTCTCTTCATTTTTAGAGTTCAACATGTTGTAATGAATTGGAGGAGCTTCATAACAACTAGATTTCTCTGAATTTTTTGAGTTCAACATGTTATAATTGATTGGAGGAGTTCATAACAACTAGATTTCTCTCCATTTTTAGAGTCCAACATGTTATATTGAATTGGAGGAGCTTCATAACAACTAGAATGTTTGATTGTAGCTAATGTTGAAAGAAATATAAGGAACACGAGTTTCTCCAAATCATTCCACCCCCATAAATCAGTAATTTGGCATTACTCGATTAATCAACAAGTGTACATCAGTAATTTGCCACATGTATCGATTTACTAGATTGAAGTAATGTGTCCATCTGCCATTCTTTCAAATTTCATTGCAGATAATAAAAACTTTGATTGAATTCAGATATGATTCCATAATAGAAAAGATTGAAATAATACATTTCAACGCATCTTCTTGTCAGATTCGGATATGATTTTTCAAACTGGAAAGGTCCAAGAGTTTAAGATGAAATAAATTTGGGTTTCTAAAATACTTTTAAACATTGAATGTGACATTTTTGTATTGTAATTTACATACAAAGTGGTTTCGCATTTATTTAGTACCTCCCCAGAATAAAGCTGCATTTACATGGGAAATAGTTTTTTTTTTTAAATTTTTCAATTGAAAATATTTTTTTCATTATTTTTTATAAGTAATGCATGTTTAAAATGGAAAATTAAAATTTATTCTTAATCAGAATGGTTTTTATTGAAAATGGAGTAGAATGTAAATTGAAAATGGATTTATTTCCTTAGTGCTTTATATCAAAAATCGTGAAAGATAAAAAGTATATTTCAAAGAAAAGTTATTTTATGGAATTGTATTCCCTACATAATATTTTTTTTCATTATTAATTAAAATTGTTTTTAAATATCCATGAATAAATAATGTTTATGAAATGATCATATATTACCTAGATGCAATTTTCCAGTTTTTTTTAAATTGAATGTGTCTTTCTGCTTTTATTTTCGAATAGGATTTAATTGTGAACAAGCCTTTTTCAACTGAATACACAAGCATCAATATTTACAATCTCTTCCTCGACACGGCAATCTGTGCTTAAAGGGTATGAGAAAAAAGAGTTTTTAAAATGAAAACCATTCTCAGTAAAACACATTAGAAATTTAATTCCAAATATATTTTTGTCTTGTAAGACTTCTACTGATACTGTGGGGAAAAAAACAGAAAGGTTTTTCATAAGGAAAAAAATTCCTTAAAATAAGCATTACATTGAATATTTAAATGACAAAAAATACCTTTGAATAAAATTTTAATAAAACCTAGCATATTTGAAAAGTTCATAAATCGAAAAGTAAAAAAAAAGTTTATATATGTAAAAGTAAAAAAAAAAAAGGTTTTATATCTAAAAGTTATATATGAAAATTTTAATATTTTATTCGGGATTTTATATATTGTAAACGGCAATATTGGAAATATTAGAAATTAAGTATTAGTTTGACAATAGACAGAAAAATCGTAAATAATTCCTTTTATTTCAAATAGTTCCGTAATTGATACATTTTAAAATGTGAACGATTAAAATGAATACAAACAAAAAATCATAATGATAGTACGTATGAAGTCATTCCGGAAGTTTTCCTTTGAGTTTTCTGAATCAATCATTTTTTACAAGGCCGAGTGATTAGCGGTGCTATTAACACTTTACCTTGAATACCAGTGAGTTTCTCTTGGTCTGGTGTCTTCCCAAACGACCTGTCCAGCTTGGGTGACACTGCCTACCAAAGCTCCCGCCGACATAGCTCTCGGGATCAACAACACAAAAAAACTACAGCACTACGTAAGGTGTGAACACATGCTATTAACTCATGATACGTATATAAACTCATGATTCAGAAACCTTACACTAGAAACACGGAAGAAAAATATAGAATACTGAGAAGAGTAGAAAAGTAAATCCATACGAAGAAGAAATGAGAATATATGGAAGACTTATATAAAGAGATTGAAAACATTTAGAAACTCAAAAGGAAGCAAGAAAACTCTATAAACTTGTAAATAATGTCAGAGCTGAGTTTAAACGCAGGACAACTACCCTCAAAAAGCAGAGCTGAGAACTTTCTCGATATCCGGATGAAGTTCTATTCCGATGGCATGAGGAAGCAAGAAAACTCTATCAACTTGTAAACAATGTCAGAGCTGAGTTTAAACGCAGGATAACTACCCTCAAAAAGCAGAGCTGAGAACTTTCTCGATATCCAGATGAAGTTCTATTCCGATGGCATGAGGAAGCAAGGAAACTCTATCAACTTGTAAAAAATGTCAGAGCTGAGTTTAAACGCAGGACAACTACCCCCAAAAAGCAGAGTTGAGAACTTTCTCGATATCCGGATGAAGTTCTATTCCGATGGCATGAGGAAGCAAGAAAACTCTATCAACTTGTAAACAATGTCAGAGCTGAGTTTAAACGCAGGACAACTACCCCCAAAAAGCAGAGCTGAGAGCTTTCTCGATATCCGGATGAAGTTCTATTCCGATGGCGTGAGGACTTCGTAGATCTATTAATGGGATGAGATAGAGAAGAGGATCTAGACACCCACAACATGTTGCCAACCGTAAGCGCTGAAGGTGGAACAACAGAACATAATATACCCATCCTTTACGACTTGGGAACAGCGATGAAGAGCCTAAAAACAATAAATCAGCAAGGCTTGATGGTATAAAAGCCGTACGTTTAAAGTCAATGAAGTGACACTATTGATATATTCATAACCTGATATGCTGTGTATGGACGTAAGAACAAATGCCCACTGAGTTGAACGAAGGAATTGTTTGCCTTATATACTGGAAAGGAGACGAATTAGAATTTCGAAACTACAGGGGAATTATCATATTAAATATTGCGTATACGATTTTCTCCATCATTCTATTGAAGCGACAGGAGGCATAAACCTCAAAAATCATTGGAAGATAACAAAGCGGATTCCAGAAAGGAAAAACTAAGATTGATATATTGCATACTATGAGGCAGATTATGGAGAAAAAAAAACCAAGAAGAATAACATTAACATTTACCACACTTATTTATTGACTTTAAATCTACCTACGATAACATCAACCGAGAGAGACTACTTGATGCTACGTTGGAGTTTAACATCCCAAAGGATTTAATCAACCTCACAAGAATGACCCTCCAAAGAGTTTTGTGCAATGTTAAATTCTCGTCGAGTCTTTCTGAGCCATTTTTCACCAAAAAATGCCTGAGACAAGGTGATTTGCTTCTTGTCTACTTTTTAACATAGCCCTGGAAAAGGTCATTAGAGACTAGCATTAACACAAATGGCCCAATACTGCGAAGAACAATTCAATTACTAACTTTTGCCAATGACATCGACATAATTGGAAGAACAAAATGCTCAGTTATTGATGCTTTTGTTTCAATAGAGAGCGAAGCAAAGGAAATGGGACTTGAAATAAATTCGGATAAAACCAAATTCTTGATTGCAACAAATAGGACCTTTAATCTGAAGATTCTGACGCACAGTTTTGAAACTGTAAGCTAGTTTAAATACTTATTAACTTTGATTCCAAGTCACATTAACCTGGAAATTGAAATAAATAACAGAATTTTCATGGCAAACAGAAGCTACTACGCCTTCTGAAAACAATTCACTTGAAAATTTATCAGTGTAAAGACAAAGTTAAGCATTTATAAAGCTGTAATTCGATCCATTGTTACTTATGGATGTGAATGTTGGACCCTCAAGAAAACATATGGAGAAAACTGTTAATTTTTTAAAGAAAAATCCTAAGGAAATTTTTTGGACGTGTTAAAGAGAGTAACGTATGGAGAATCCAATACAATAATGAGATCAACAAAAAATATGATAAATTTGGCAGGACTGACATTATAAGAACAGTCAAAGCTTCACACATCAGATGGCTAGGCCATCTCTACAGACAGACAACGAGAAGGAGGGGTCCTGTTCTATACCTATAGGTTATAAGGTTTAGTCCCTTCCTCATATCTAGAAAAATGGACCCATTGCACAACATACCGCGTGTCCATTCAGGCTGTTAATTAAATAAACATTTGGTTACAAATGTGAGGATTTAAAGCCTTCAGTGGTCAACGAAGAGAGTCTTTGGTATCACAATTGTCACTGTTGTGACTTTGGGTAGGGTTTCCCAGGTGTGGTGAGCAGTTGTGGAATTGTCCCATGTGATTTGTCATTTTAGTAGAATGTTGTTTTTAATTTTGGCTTTTAGACTCGCTCTGGAATATTTACTGTTTGTTTGTTTGCTGTCCTGCTGTAGTGCTGTTTAAGTTCCAGTGGCTCACTAGCTTCACCGCTCTTCCCGTTAAGATAATCAAAGTGAAACATCATTTGCCACGGGATTATGGAGAGGGTGACCACGTCATACTCTCCCTCACTGGATTACTGGAGCTCCGTGTGTTGGGGACGTGTCCACGTTATTATGTGACGTCCAGTCCTTCAGCTGGTGTTGTGTGAATGTGGAGAGGAGGGTCCCAGCTCAGTTGTGTGCTCGTCACCTGACCATGATTCAAAATTACTTGGTACTTGGTGATAGGCGAGTATTCCAAACCCATTAACCTAAAGGTACAGTCTGTGGCTCACTTGCACCTCGATGTATGCATGTATGTAGTGCTGTTTGCTTTGCTGCCTGGTCTGCTGTATCGTTGCCAGTCACGCCTGTATAAGCCATGACCCAACTTAGTTGAATTAGATCTTTTTTAATGTTGTAGAGCAGGCTTTGAATTGATTTGATGATGAGTGATTTATTTGTAGTGTTGTAGGTAGAGAGGCTGTCGGACAAAGTGGTTACTGTGTCTTGAAGATTATTGTTTCAGTAGATGATGGATTCTTTTATGGTTAGGGCCTCGGATTGGAAGATTGAGTTTTCTCGGTGAAGTTTAATTAAAGAGTGGTGAGTTTTTGTTGATTGTTTTCAAAGAGTACAAAAGCTGCTTCTGTGTGCAAATCAAACTTCGAATCATCAGTGAAAATGTTAAAATTGTTTTTTCAAAGTAACAGTCTTTTTTAATGTTTTTTTTAATGGAAAATATTGTATTCCTTATTTTATTTCAATGATACATAGTCAAAATAGAAAATTAAAATTTTATTTTATTCAAAAATATTCTTATGGGTCTGTGAATGATATGAAAAAAATAATCTACTTATTTTCTGCTTGGACTCTCAGCTAAAAATGATAAAAGAAAAAGTACAATTCAAAGAAAAGTTATTTTAGGGAACTGCATTCACATAAACATTTTTCGTTATTACTTCAAAATGTTTTTGAATATCCATGAATAAACAAAGTTTGTGAAACAACCATGTATTACTAAGATGCACTTTTCCAGTTTCTTTTTAAATTGAATATGTTTTCCTGCTTTTATTTTTTTGAATACGATTTAATTGCGAACAAGCTTTTCTCAACTCAATACACAAATATCAATATCTACCATCTTTTCTTCTACTAGGGAACATATACTTAAAAGATATATAATAAATAATTTTTTAAAAATGTGAGGAAACAATTTCTCAAGTGAAACATATTAAAAATTTAATTTCAAATACATATTTGTTTTTTGAAGCTTCTACCGATATTGTAGAAAAAGGAGAAAAAGTGAAGAGGAGTCAATAATTGCGTTTTCTTGAAATAAGCATCAATAAATAAATAAATAAAGCTTTGATCGAACATTAATAAAACTCAGAGATTCTATAAATTTTGTAAAAAAGTAAAAAAGTGTTTATTTTTATATTTTATACAGGACTTCATTTTATAAAGTGTAATACAAAAAATAATAGAGGCTTATTTATCGTTTAAATTGCTTTGTAACATACATTGAAAATTTTTTAAATATTCATTTTGTTGGAGTTGTGTGTGTGTGCCAAAAATAATGCTTCTTAAAATTCAAATGATTAAAATGTTGATTCAAATAAAATATTTTTTCATTCATTTTTATGCAAAATAGCAGATTAATATTATTAAATTATCGAAGTAAAAAGTTAGGATAAATGGTTATGGGTATTACTAGGCTTTATGTAGTTTTCTTTAATCATACCGTTTTCACGATGGATAAATATATGTAACAAATTATGTACTTCAATTTATTCGTTTTCCAATATAAAAACTAAAATTTAATGAATGATGTTTTCACTACTAATAGGACTTAATAATATACAACAAGGTCTATTATTGCAGATATAACTGAATTGAAAGTTCGGTCCCTTTTTATTAACCATGATCAGATTAAATTTTATCAAGACACAATCTTTTTAAAATTTAACTTCATTTACAAAATTCATTTAACAAAATTATAAAATTACATTTTTTGAATTTTTTTTAGTTAGTTGTATTAATTACATTCTGTCGATGTCAGTAAAATGTTTAGTTCTATAAAAATAGAATTTTTATATTTAAATAATTTATGATACACTTATCCATTATAATATTGTTGTTGTTACTAATGACGCTTGGACAAGCCAAGCTCGCTATGCCTTGGCTATGCGAATTTAAGTCAATTGGGAGCGTCTTTCGTTTTAATCAGAACACCATGATGGTGAAAGTTCGACTTTGCTCTACTTACATGCCATAGGTACCCGTTTATAGGGTAGGCAACCATTCACACCTCATTCATACAAGGAAAGGAGAAAGACAGGATAGATAGAGAGAGAAAGTACATCCATGCTCGAACCGGGATTCGAACCCAGTACCTTATTATCCACCGTCACGTGCGCTGATCACTAGACAAGTTGAACTTTATAATGTTATCAAATATACAAAATGATTTAAATGAAATCATTACAGTTTTATGCATTAGCAATTTGATTTATAAGATAACAGCAAAAAAAAAATTAAAAGGAAAATAATCCAAGAAAATGGTTGTGGAGTTAGCACTGTAAGAAAATTTAAATATAATCAAAGAATTGTCCAATCGTATAATTGCATATCTCTTTTCCTTTTATTACAATCTTGAGCTAGAGCTCCAGTGGCTCAGTAGCTTCTCGCTCTGCCCCTTAAGCTCAGCATCATTTGCCGCGAACAGTGGTTGGGAGGGTGGCCACATACATTCCATTACTGGGATACTGGAGCTCCGTGGATAGATGACGTGTTCACATTTAATATGTGACGGCCAAAGTCCTTCCACTGTTGTGGCGTGGATGTGGAGAGGAGGGTTCCAGATCAGGTGCGACCTCATCTCCTGATTGTGGCTCCGAGGCGTTTAATAATGGGCGAGTATTCCAAACCCGTAAGCCTTAACCCTTTCGTGACTAACGGGACACATACGTCCCAAGCAAAATTCAAAAAAATCTGTTGGGACAGAATCTCTTCTTTGTCTTATGGGAGGCATTCCCATCAGTCCTGCCAACAATTTTGAATGCGTTTTCATCCACAGCGGGTAGATGGCACTACCGTACACAATCATATTCCCGCCTTTTGGAAGCATTGCATCGGCTCATTTCGTAATCTGGGAACATAAATGCTTTATTTTTTGGAAAATATCGCATATATTCGATTAAATTTTGATTAACCATAAATCTAAGGTTAGGTACGTTGTTCACAAAGCGAATTATCTCGAATAAACTGGTAAGTAGGTAAATTTTATCTCAGTTTTTATTGTCGGGACATATGTGTCCCTCTCGTCTTGGATAGTGGGAACACGTTGTCCCAAACAGTCCTATGTCCCAACAGTCCAACAATGAAGTAGCTTGATATTCTATTTTCGATGACTTTTGAAATCGTTACTTATTATTTTTAATTTAGGCACAAAGTAATTCAGTCTATTGTCCTTAAAAAAATAAAAAAAAAAAAAACTTTTTGCAAAAGAGTTTAAGGTATTGTCCTGAGGTCACCAGCACCGTTATGTATATATGTATCAAACATTATGGAAAAGGATGAAAGGCAAAAATATTTATTATAATAATTACTCCAGATAAGAATTAAAAAACATATTGTCTTTAATTTTAATTCGATTTAAATTCTACATCGAGATTTCTGTTGTTCCACCATAAACTATATATAGTATATAGTTTAAGAATAAACTGTAGATTATTTTTCAGATTGTAGAACACTTAATATTTGGTATTCTGGTCATTTATCGTGCTACATTAGGATATTTTAATGTGTCATTTTCTGTTCCATCCGGTGTTCTTTTGCTAATGAAAATTAGATATGGTTCCTTGTTTGAATGTAATTAAGTTGGATTCTCATTTTCGCATATTAATTGCTTTTGGATCAGCTATGGGATCGTCTACTTTGTGACCGTGGTTCAAATTTACGAGGAACTTGGTAATGGGCAAGTATTCCAAATCAGTTAACTTAAAAGTACAGTCCGGGTCTCGACAAGTATGTTATCTTGAGTTCTCGCGCCAACAGCACGTGTTTTGAGTAAGCTAACGTCCCCCGGAACGTTTTGTTCGTGGCATAATAACTGAAATCTCTACTGAGTTGCATGCTTATTGTTCTATCGAAAGAAACAATTTCCTGCATATCTTATTTAAAATTTACATTGCTGTTTAAATTTTGCCCGACAGTGTGTATTATTTTGCGTATGATATATTTGTTTTAAAATGATGAGATATTATCAAGATGAAATGAACGCCGTTTAATGTGTCAAATCAGAGAGTAATTAAACATTGAGAATCTGTTTAAATTTTAATAAAGTTTTATGGGAAGCAATCCGTAATTCTTAACTGATGGGTAATCAGCAGAATCCTTCCCCAACGCAATCTAATGTGAAATTTATGTTAAACAAAATTAAGAATTGATTTTTTCTAGACAAACTCTAATTTTGATAAAACTGTAAAGAAGAGAATAGAATAATGATGTTAAGCAAAATTTTTATACTAAATCTACATAAGGAACACAATTAAAGTTGCTTAGTTGCAAACAAACCCCTGATTTGACTGTTAAATCTCATATTATTACAATTTTGAAATATTTTTTGTTTCTCTTGGTAAAATTCATGATTATTGGAAAATAAAGTGTTAAATTATGTGTGTGTATATATATATATATATATATATATATATATATATATATATATATATATATATATATATATATATATATATATATATATATATATATATATATATATATATATATATATATATAGTTCTCAGGCATAGTATAAATAATTTTAACTTTTTTATCTTAATACTTATTAAGCGAAATGTTTTATATTGAAATTTTTCATATGCATTTGATCTCGCGGTTAAATAGGCTGCGTACTCTTTTATGTTTGCTTCCTTATCATAAAAACTAGTATGATTCTATATAATTACATTATCGATTACGCAGAATCTATACTAATATTAAATTTTCAAGTGGAAACAAAAGCTGCTTTCGTAGATTTCAATAGCACTTTTTCCATATATTTTTGTTGTAAATCTTACAAGTTAAAAAAAAAAAAAAAAAAAAAAAAAAACATGACGTAAGAAATTTGAAATAAATTTCTGAAATAAAATGAAGTATGCAAGCGATTATGTTGTTCATAATAAAATACCAAAAATATTTATACGCAATTAGTTTTTTTCAATAATATAGCAACGATTATTTTACACGTTAAATTTTATATCGATGATGGAAAATTCTTTGACGTTATAATAAATACTAGTCTATTTTGAAAAAATAAAAATGATTTTGGATTATTTTTGTCGTTTCTTACGATAATATGCCTAACTTTGAAGTTACAGAAAAAATTTATTATTTGTATGTGAATATGTTATGATTCTATATAAAATTGCTACTGCTTTCAAAAAAACTTAAACCTTTATATTATTCGTTGTGGAATATATTTATGAATATTTGTTTATAACAAGTTAATTATGTCTTATATTTTCCAATTTAATAGAACAGATGCTTTTTATTTATTCATTGATTAGATAATCATATTTTAAAAATAAATCATTTTATAATTGAAACATCATAAATTGAAATATTGATAACTTATTGAATTGAAATATTGAAATATTAAAAATGATTATCGGGAATGTAATATGACCTGATTTCATCTTATAATAAGAAAATGTAATGTAAATGAACTGTTTTGTTTCATAGTTTAATGACAATTTTAAAATTTGTATAAAATTAAATACAAGATTATTAAAGAATTTTTTAATAATTTCAATGATTGATTATTTTTCGTATTTTGAAGAATTGATAATTAAACATATACCTAGCAAACTGAAAACTAATAACAAAACATTTGAATATTTCATTTAGTTTTTAAATGTTTTGACCTTACAGGGAGCTATTTAGGAGAAAAGTTAGAAAAAGATTGCTATTTTCAGTAAACTTTTATTGGAAATGTTTTTAAGCAATGCAAGAAAATGAAGAAATTTCTTGGAGATTTAAATAATATATATAAAAAACCTAATAATTTAGAAGATGTAGTTGAAAGTTTATATTTTTCTCATTTTATTATTTTTTAAATATTTTTTCCGACTCTCATCGTAAAATCATAAAAAAATGTAGGACAAAAAAATTGTATCTGTTACAAAATGAAATTTTTCTTCAAATATAAGATTAATGTACTGGAAATTTTTTTTTCATTGAATTAGCAAAAAATGAACTTCCTACGATAGAAATTGGAATAATCTTAATAAAAATAAACTGTGTTAAATCATTTCAAAAAGAAATTTCTTGTGCAGGCTATTCAGCAACATTGTTCTGTTTAAACATAAAAATTGCTGTGTAGGAAAAAAATATAACGCTCAATGAAATGCATAAAGAACAACTTAAATAGTATAGTAATACTTAAACAGTAACTTTTAAATCAATTTAGTCTTGAACAAGGGCTTATTTCTAATCTTTATATTTTAACTTTTTCATTTTCATGTTATGGGGCTATTACAAAAGCAATTATTATTTTACAAAATTTCATGTAATATTTATTCAACAATTCTATTCTTAAGTGAATTATTAATCCAATGAAATTTATAAAATGTTTAAAAAATCCAAACATTAAAAAATTTATAGATTATACTTTCAAATTGTATTTTCTTACTGATAATATATATATATATATATATATATATATATATATATATATATATATATATATATATTTATATAAATATATATATTAAATATATATATGTATATATATATATATATATACATATATATATATATTATATATATATATATATATATATATATATATATATATATATATATATATATATATATATATATATATATATATATATATATATATATATATATATATATATATATATATATATATATATATATATATATATATATATATATATATATATATATATATATATATATATATATATATATATATATATATATATATATATATATATATATATATATATATGGAGATTACTTTATTTTAATTAGAAACATAAGTTAAGGAATTTAGATTTGCTTAGTGGTGATACTTCTTTAAAACATCCCTTTGGACAAATGCACAAATACTCCAGATATTCTATAAATACTGATTATTAGTCGAGCTTATCCTTCTTATTAAATTGGTGGCAAGCATGGTCTTACCAATGCATTTCATAACATTCACCAATGAATTTTCATAACATTTCTGGAAAACTAAAAAAAAACAAATGTGAATAATCTAGTAACAACGAAAATAGATTCCTGGATATTGACGAGTTTTCACGATTAAACTATTCATTGTGTGGAATTACTTACATTGCAGAAAATTTAATGCAGATAAACTGATATTTTCAAATGAAATTTATTAGTGCGATTAACGTAAATTTTATGTCACTGACTACTTTGAAAAAAGATATGTTCTTAGAAATGTTTTCATTATGTAGCAACAAAATCATCAGAATTGTTTTAGAATTTCTAATATTTTTTGAATTAAGTTGTGTTTTTGGTTTAGGAATCGATTATTATCACTCCAAAAATAATTAAATTAACAATTAAATGAACTTAAGCATCAATAGTATGTTATTAATTTAGTTAGTTATAGCATCAAAGGCGACTTTAAACTATGTTTTTTAATATCAGTTAATAAAATGGTAAATAATACACTTCAGTAAGGGAGAATATACTCACACTCATTAGGAAGTAAATCCGAGTTTATTCCCTTTACGTCTTTATCTCTTTTATCCATTCATTTATTTATTTTCAAAAGTATCCAGTAGATGTTTCATCAAGTGTCTCATCTCAAAAACTGTTGAAATATTTATAAATTCGAGCCAACATATAATACATAAATCAACAAAATAATTAAAATTTATTGTATCGAAATAAAAAATGAGAAACATTAACATTCTTTTTAAATACATTCATCTTTAAAAGAAACACCATATCGTCATCTTTCATACAAATTATAAAACGTGTATTCAAAAATAGTTATAAAGAACTCTTATTAATTGTTGTTGTCAAGGTAAATAAATAGCAATTTCGATTTCTATTTCGGATACCAAAATATAATAAAATTATTCTAAATTTTTACCCTATTATGATAAAACTTTTCAATTTATAATGATAATTAATTAATCGCAGTTAATTTAATTGGCATGGATATTCGACCAAGAAGATATTTTCTGTTATACAATAATAAAAATATCAATTTTTTTAAAATTATTTTCCGTCAATATTTTAAATGCATAAGGGTTGATGATAAAATTATTTATTTACGCTGCTAGACATTAAAAATACAAAACCAAGAAGGAGCTGAAAGAAAGTGACGCAAAGCAGGCAAACATAGAGAGACAGCATGTACAATATAAGTGATCTAAGACAACCGCGACGCGTCTAGGCACAAATTCTATAAGAATACGGATATCATCCTGAGGAAAGGCTCTCCATTCCATCAGCCAAGGTGCATCTCATTAAAGATACAGTGCCAGGTCTGCAAATGGTGTCTAATCATATCCCACTTGTGTTCGATTGGAGAGAGATATGACGAGCACAGTTGCCAGGGAAACAGTTGTGCATCTCGAAGGGCATTTTGGGTGATGCGGGCAATGTGAGGTCGCCGTTACCGTGCTGATAAAGGGCATTAGGTGCCCCCTGAAGGTAAGTGAAGGTAATACGATCGCAACACCTCAAAAATGTAACATTGGGCTGCCATAATAGCGTAAATATCAACTACAGGTGACTTGGAATCATACTCAATGGCCCCTCAAACCATGATGCCGCGTTGGCGTGAGTTAAGGCGTGCCACAATTGCTGTCCCTCAAGTCCCACAGGCTCCTCATAGTGTGCGCTAGCAGCCTAGAGCTCTAGTTGCCGGCGAGGGGGTGTTCCACGGCGGAGTGGGCGAGTATTCTCCTGGCAGGGTCACCCAAGGCGTGAAGGCCACTGCAATATGCTCAGCTAACGCCTGGGGCAGTGGAGCTAAGTCGGTCCTCTACCTATTTTTAGATGCTCTGGTTAAGCGACTAAGAGAGGCTGCAATTCTTCCCCATCCATGAAGGATTTGGTTGATGACCCTCTTCTGGTTTGGATTATTGTAGAGTGTACAACGTCATGGACCTGGTCTAGCGCTGCTGGCCTTTGGGGGCATGCAACAACAACACAATTGCTGCGGGATTGAACCTGTTTCCAGGTTGACGCCACACTCGTACGCGGCTACTATCACAGAAGAAACAGAAGCGTGACACATTAAAGAAGATGATCCTTAGCCATTCCATTGTGCACATCGATCTAATTCGGCATCGTTTCAGACGTTGGGGTCTATGCTGTGGGGTCAATTTCAGTTTTCATAACGGACATCTTTAGCTCAAGCTACTAGCAACCAATCGATGGCAATTGGTTCTGCTCGATACGGGAGTATCCAGGGTGTCTTCAACATGCTGCAGAATTACGGTAGACGTGCTTTTCGGGGCCGTCACCGCTTGTCGTCAAACGCGTCGATCCATGCGTGCTGACGTCACTCTGGCTGCACCAGTACCCCGCAAACATTCCAATTTTACTTGTTCCAATCATCTTCGCTACAGACGGTGCACTGTGGATGCGTTCAGGTGCCTATCAGCAGTGATTTGCCATAAGGACCTTCCTGCTCTTGTCAGTCCGATCACCATGCCTCTCGCAAACTCGTCAGTCTGCTGGAACTGACTCCGTCGACGATGGTTTGGCATTCTCTGCAATTACAGGCATTCTTTGTGACAAAAACAAACTTTCAATGAATATTTTGGAAGCAGCAATAACGGCTCAAATATTGCCCACTCTACCGGTTCCTCACCTTATATCTCATCTTACCTGCGCTGGAGAGCGGCACATTTCACATCATTTGCATAACTCGGTGAGATGCTTCTACCCTGAAATTCGCATAATTTTCTGACTACTCATTCTTTGTGTTGCATTTTCAATTTCTGGCAGTGTAAGTTGTCTCGAATAACTCTCGATAATATTGAATAAAAATGAATATTCGGTTCGGTATTCTTTTTGAGAATGATATCTGTTTTAATATCTTCAAAATAAAGTTGAAATAATTCTTTTATTTTTCAAGAAACAAATGTTCGCTTGTCAAAACTGTATTCTAATTCTTTTTTTTTTTAAAGAATTAATATATATACAATAATTACCTCTTATGCAATAAGGATTAATAACAATAATTATATAATCGAGCGAAATGTAAAATTCTGAGATAATAAAATAAGAAATTATTAAAAATTTGACAAATCATGAACTTTACGATATATTTTGTCACATTTATATTATGTATGACTAAATAAATAATACTTATGACAAAATATTTTTTGCTAATTTTCCATTATACACTCGATTTTAATAATCACTGTAACGGGAAAGAAAAAATCTTAAATTATTGTCATAAATAATTCATTTGCATCATGTAAACGTTTTAAGAAATTTTTAAAAAAATAATGCAAATACTTTATTTTAATTTTATAAACTAAACAATTATCATTTATTGATAAAAGTCATTTAAACAACAATGTTTATTTCTGGCTTAATATATTTAGCAATCTCATCGGTGATCAATTGCGTAAGTATAATGAAACAGTATCTTTTTTTCAATGAGACTCTATTAAATTTTGCTGTATTTAGTTTTTTGCCCTTGTTAATTTCTGACCGCAATGCTTCTTTTAACTGACAAAATTAATATTAAGCAATCTTTTGCACCAGTTAGCTTTAGCTTTGTTTGACATTTAGTTTGTTTACCATTGTTTATCACTTTTTAGTCAATTATTGTATCAGAAAAATTGATTTAGCAAACACCAAATTTAGAAAAATAAATTGGTTCCAATAAAATCATCGTATTTACGTTATATTATTTTCTCTTCTCCGTAAAAAACATGCTATTTCTATAGGATCAGACGCAGGTGTATAATGGAAAAGTACATATTTTTGTGTAAATAACTAGTAGAAAAACTATAAAAAATATATTTATTGCAATACTCAATTTCAAACTTACGGTGTGAATGGTAAGTAATGTCTCTAACCAGTGCAACAACTGCGGCAAATCAAAAAGGAATTCTTCTGTGAAATGACTTGTCCTCCAAACTTGGCAAGATTATAGGAAAAGACACTGTTTCATTTAAAAACATAGAGTGCAGCAAGTGATTTCCCGTATCCGTCCAATATAAATAATTGTCACTCAGTGGTATAGAAACCACATTTTAATCGCATCTCCATTATGGCTTTCCCTCGGCTGAGAAAGATATATCTTCAAAATAATTCCCTCTAAAAGTTTTTATATAATCAAAAATAAAGTTACCTATCTGGTGTCATGTAATCAATACACGAGATTTCTCCAATTTGGGAATCAGCCCAGTGTAGTAAATTTGCTGAAGAATATATGTCTCTATAAGTAATTTTGTTTCTGTAATAGCTGCAATAATCAACGGATTCCTACCATCCATATCGAACTTGAAAGTTAAACCCTTTTCATCACTTACGGAAACGAATATAATGTTGAAAGTTTTAGATTCAAATCTTTTACACAGTTAAATGCAAACAATAGTAAGAAAAACAAAACAGTATAATTGCAAATAATTTTCTGAAAATAATTTGTTTTAATTTTTTGTCGTGTTAATCATAAATAAGAATCATATACACTGTAAAAAAAAAACGGAAGAAATACAGTAAAAATCACTGTTATTTAAATAGCTCTCATAGGAACACTAATGATAACAGTAAATTTTACTGTAAAATTCAGCCACAGAAAATCGTTTGCTGGGCATGCGCATTGAATTGGCGGAATAAAAGTTTCTTCTGTTCCTGTGACAAATGAATCAAATTAATTTCGACATTTATTTGCACTTGTTTTCGCTTAGTGAAGTTGGTGACATTTTGAGAATAATTATTCCTTTAGTTGAAGTTCTATTGAAATTTAACCACCAAATATAAGGTAACGTATACTTTTCATATTGTTTATTATGCAAGTTGTTAGCTAACTTTGATATATATAAATTCTTATAAATTTGACTGAACATTTCAAAAAATTCTAAGCTGAATTTACAAATGATCATATTTACTAGTATTAATTTAGTGTCAATATTTTTTACTTACTTTTTATTAATATTTAAAATATTTTATAGTAGTTTGGTAACATAATTGATTAGTACTTTAATTATCAATTTTTTGATGAAATTAGAATTGTATTTAAGTGCTTTCATTGTTATAAAATTGCTTAGCTATATTTCTTTCGAAACTAAAAGTGAATAATCGTCTATTGTTATATTCTTTTAGATATATATTATTAAATATTAACGGAATTTCTATTTTATTTCGTTGTGGAAAAGTCCTGATTTTTCTGTCATTGTAAAATGATATAATTTATTGTATATTAACTAAATATAATTTTTATATTTTTAATAATTTTTTGATTAGAATTTTATTAAAAAATGTTTATTTTTAATACAGATTGTTAAATTGCATTCTAATTTTTTTAGGCACAAATGTTTGTAAATTCTTTTAATAAAATAATATTACAATTAATGATATCTATTAGAATAAATGGTCTTGTGTTTAGAATTTGCATGAAATGTAAAAATGCATTTCAATGGAAAATGTAATGTTTTTTAAAATATTTATTTTTTAAAGTCATTATTTTATAACAAATATATAAGAAACATTTTTAAATACATATTAAGAAGTACTATTCGAATTAAGGTGATTTATTTAGAAAATGTAAAGTTTATTATTTTATAACCATGATTAATTTTTTAAATTTATATTACTAATTAGAAAATTAATTAAAAACCTGTTTGGGAAATCTTGTTGGTAGTTTGATATTTATAAAACAAAATTTCTGGCAACACATTTTTTTTGAAAAAAATTACATTATTACTGCAAATTTAACTTTATTTTATTAAAAAATTGCAAAATTTGTAGTGCTATTTATGATTTATTTACATGTTAGTGAAGAAATCTGAAATTCATAAAAATAAAAGATAATTTAAAATTATAATTAAGAAACAAATACATGAGTGAAAACTTTGTAATTTGTTCTTGCTTAACATATTTAAAACATATTGTGCTCAAGATTTTTCTAATACTACTGTGCACATTAAATATTACCTTCCAATATAGTCACACTTTTTAAAAAAATTTTTAAATATACATATGTTTAGAGAAAATAAGAATTTATGAAGAAAATGTTTGATTTGTAAAGGAAGTTTTAAAAATAGAATAATCACAAATAACTTTTAGTAGTAAGACTATTCAGAGTAAAGCCTCTTCTTACCGACTTCAGCCATATTTGAAAGATTCAGCCATATTTCTAAAAGTTTTCTATTTATCCTTCATTGTGATGTCCGACAAGAGGCCAAAATGCAGTGTGTTTTTTGATGTTATGATTGAAGAGGCTGTAAAATTAATATGAGGCTTCTCCATTTCAAAGAAAAAATATTAACACACCTAGTGATATTTCCACATTAAAAAAAGATGGCCTTGCTTATTTTTAAAGCAAAGCATTTTGGACCATTTTAAGTGTTTAACTGCTGTAGATTTAAATGAAAGACTTAAGTTTGCATCAACTAACAAAATTAAAAGAATTGTTAATTTCTTAAAAACTTCTCCTCCTGGTGGTTGTAAAATACAATTTTCAACCATTGAGGAATTGGATGGAAAAGAGGATATTGGAGCGTTTATTATTCTTCTATCAGCAGATTTTGGAGAAGACTTGAAAAAATATTTAGAAGTACTGCAGTAAAGTACTCAAAATTTTATTTAAAAAAAAATACTGCTTAGTAAATTATAAATAAGAAATTTGGAAATGAATATAAAAGTTAATCATAAATAAATTAATCAGGAATTTGTTTATTGGTTTTAGATTTCCGCATCTTCTCAGGATGCAGTAGATATTACAGACTTACCTTGCACACCATGTCTATTAATTTGTGGTATGTATTATTTACATATTTCATAAGGTTTGAAGTGTTTTAACTCAAAAGCAAAAATTTGTTGTTACATTTATTGACCTCATCAAAAATTGTTTACTCTGCTTACATTCTATTTAAAATAAATCATATGAATATATAAAATTCTAAGAAAATCTAAATAAATTGTTTTAGTTAAATATATCTTTTTTGATACAACTTCAATTGTATTCTTTATTTATCTCTAAGTACGTATATAATGACACAAGTATGCAGACCTAATGAACAGCAAATTTTTTTATATTTCCTAATTTTGCACTATTTCATGTAATTTTTTATTGAAATTAAAGTTTTCTTAGCGGGAAATACAACTTTGATCTCACTCTAAGACAACTTAGATTTCACTTTTGAGGTAACTATTTACGAATTAAATAAATTCAGTTTTAAGCAAATGTTTTATAAAATGTCATTTCATAAATTATTGTTACTTTGACACATTATAGCATTTTAATTTTTCTGTTTATTTTCGATGGAAATGTTTTTAAATTGTAAATATATGCATGTAAAAGAAATGTTTCCATATTCCCTACAAAATTATTTTTTTAACTTAAAATCGGTTTTTGTATGTTATCTTTAAAATGTGGGCATAAAGTTCATATTTCGCACTTTATTTCTAAAAATTTGTAATTCACAATTGGAAGTGTTATGATTTGCTTTTCAGAGGTTATAATTTTCAATAACATAAATGAATCCTTATAAAACCAAATCTATATTCTCTTTTAATTAAATCAATTACAAATTAGTTTCTCGAGATAGAAAACATCAGTTAGAATGATTTAATTGAAGTAAAGATTTTATCATTTTCATAAAAAGTGAGACCTTCATTACCAAAAATTCTTATCATGAAATTGCTAAAATCCCTTGAAATAATTTTTATCATCAAAATGTTTGTGATTGCATAAATGTAACAACCACTTGTTAACTATTAAGAGAAGTATATTTTAGGGAAATTCAATCAATTATATAAAACAATAAAAATTTCTAAATATTTTATTGAACTATTAAACAACTTTTCCTCTGAAATATTCAGCTCTTGATATTTCAAATTAGTTATTCATGTGTCTATTTTTTGTTTTGTTTTTCAGGTGCTTGTTTGTTCAACTTTAATCCCTCGCGGGGAACGAAATCTAAAAAATATGTCAAGGAAGAAATCCAAGCACATGTTTTTGTCACTTTTAAATACTTTATACAACTTTAAATGGCTATAATTATTAAAATGTAAATAAAAAAATTCTTTACAATTATTTGTGTATTGTCAACTATATTGCTTTTTTTCTCAGAATCTTTATTTGCTTACATTATAATAGAAAAAAATCAATTACTTTAAGCAATATCAAAAAGAAAACTTTTTGTCTTTACAGTATAATTAAAATACTACTTCATTAACTAATTCCCCTTTGGTATTTTTAGTAAAATGGAATGTTTTGTAAGGTTTCTTTTTATCCTAAATCTGTATAATCACAGATATATCAAAAATCAATTTTATGCTAAGCTTTGTATCTTATTCAATATAACTGTTATTTCTTAATTTTTTTAAAAAAAATATGTAATAAAAAAATTCAACCTTCTTAACTATTCAAGTAAGTTACAATTTGATCCAAGATTTTGAGGTAAGAAAGTTAAACAATCTCGTTGGGTATTGAAAGTTAAACTATTGATCTCAAAATGTTCTGAAAAATGACATCTTCTGCAATATAACATTAGTTATGTTTTTGTACTTTGTATATTATATAAAAGATTGCTTAATAATAGTTGGCCCATAATTAAGAAATTAGCTAATGTGTTTTCAAAATTGATTTATACTCTACTGTTATCTTTACAAAACATGATGATAGCTGTAAATAGCTATTGCAGTAGGTTTTGTAGAATATGCAGCAAAATGCATAGTAAAATGTGCTATAAAAATAACAATAAAAAGTGCTGTAAAAATAACAATAAAAAGTGCTGTAAAAATTACAGTAAAAAGTGCTGTAAAAATTACAGTTAAAAGTGCTGTAAAATTACAGTGAAAAGGGCTGTAAAATTACAGTGAAAACTGCTGTAAAAATTACAGCAAAAAGAACTGTAAAAGTTTTACGAATATGCTGTAAAATTTACAGCATATTGTACTGGCGCCCAAAACGCCAGCACATTTTGCTGTAAAATTACAGTGCTTTTTTTTAGAGTGTATATCATGAATTAGAAAAGAAGAAAATAGTTTGTATTTTTCAGTCAGAGCATAAATTAACACATTAAAAATACTTTCCTTTCTTTTATTGTAACGTATTATGGAAAGAGTTCTCCATAAACATGGGGCATTTCCCCTAGATTTTAACAAAAAATTTGCAAATAGTTTTCGAGTTGACCCGAAAAATTCCCTTTAATCCCTTGCCACGTCATTAAGAAAGACCCATCTTTATTTCGGAAACAGGGAAATTTCTTTTTCAATTGCAGATATCTAAGACGTTGTCTAAAGACGGTAATACTCAGAATGAAACATTATGTTATGTATATTTTTTAGCTGGTATTATTTGCTTTATGATCTGGGTCATTATTAGAATCATTATTCATTTGATCATATTTTTGCAAAATATTTAGCTTTTGTTTCTTGAGTATCACTAAAACAGAAACACGTACTTTATTTTCTAACTTTTCTGCTGCTAATGATTCTATTTTAAAACGGGATAATAAGCTGGCTATATTTTGTTTTAGGCCTGGGTAACAAAGATTATTTGATAAGTTTACAGAGCAGAATTTATTTTTGCAAATTTTTAATATGTTGAAATATATACATATTTATCATTATATTTACAAACTTCATTTATAAACTTTACCCTCTCTATTTTAAAAAAAATGATGTATACCATGAAAGCTATAAATAAAAGTATTGATTTGTTGTCTTGTGACAGAGCTAGGCTGGCATTATGGGGTGCACTGCTCCACTTCTCCAACTGAGCCATATTTGGTGTGGAGTCCGACTTTCTCAGTACACACATGCCACAGGTACCCGTTTATAGGGTATGCAACCATTCACAACCCATTCATACAAAGAAAGGACAAGGACAGGATAGACAGAGAGTGAAAGTACATCCATGCTCGAACTGGGATTCACACCCAGGGCCTCTGTATCCATAGTCAAGCACGCTGACCACTAGACAAGTTGGGCGGCAAGTATTGATTTAAAATTGTTAAATACTTCCCTTTATTCAAAGAACATCTAACCAAAATGTTTAATTGTATGATATACTAATATATAATAAAAGTATGCTTGTTGTCAAAATGCCTAGACTGTTTAAAACTATTTTGAGGAGATATAACTTATGTTATATAATTTGATGTAGAGATGGCAATGGTGTGATTCTTTGTATTTCTCTGTAGATTTAACCTAACAGCTTGTACCTAAATTTGGCTTAAAGTTGGGCTCTACCAGTTAAATAAAAGCTGTCGGGTTGGAGTTTTCGTAGTTCAGAAGATTGGACCGAGAAACAACAAGTTCAAGTTGGTATGGGAAAGCTTTGGATTACATCTTTGGCCATATTGCTCTCTTATGACATAAAAAAATGCAGAATCTCTAATAATGGTCCTGAAATAGTTACCCTTTTATTGTAAGTAAACAGGGATCGGGTAACACGAAAAATCAACAAAGAGAAATATAAATTATAGGTTTTGTACGCGATACAGTTCTAAGAGTTTCCCCTCACCATTTCACAAAATTATCAATTAAAAATAAATTTCCCATTTTTCTCCCCCAACAAACTTATTTTGCAATATAGAAAAATATTTTAATAGTATTAGGTTGCTCGGAAAATAATTTTTTTTTACCCATCTGTATCAGTTATTTGCTCGTAAAAACAAACCATTTTATGAGTGTGGAATCATGCTACCACCGGAAAGATGGCAAAAGTTATTGGACTAGAAATGACAATATACAATTCAATAAAATATTTATTCTTCATACGCTTTCCATTCTCATAAAGAACGAAATTACTTTCAAAGGAACCCAGTATTTGGTCAAAGAAAAGTTTAATTGTTTTAAATCATACTTGTATATTGGCTTGGTGTGAACAATAACTATAATATTACTAATCTCTGGCCAATAATATAGAACACGAAAATGATAAATGAATCTATGATCTACAAAAAAGTTTGATTCGCGATCTACTGATTTTTACCTTTTTATATGGTAATAGTAATTATGCCATATATTTGTAAATTAAAGCACAGTAGCTACTAATTGCAGTTTTATCATGTATTTGAACTAACTAATTAAAATACATAGTTGTGTTGTTGTTACTAATGACACTTGGACAAGCCAAGCTCACTTTGCCTTGTCTATGCGAATTAAAGTCAATTTGGGAGAGTCTTTCATTTAATTAGAGCACCATGAAGGTGAAAGTACGACTTTTGCTCTTCAAATCCTCCAATAGATGGCAGCAATAGAGGATCTTCTCCCTCGATTTTGCATTGATCTGAAGAGGGAGTAAATTTCCCCAGATCATTGCACCATGGTAACTGCTCAACAACCGACCACAGGACTTTCGATTCTACACATTTAACGAGCACGTATATCGCATGTACTCGGTGGATCTTTGGCGGCGTTGGGAATCGAACCCCAACCTTCCGGATGGAAGACCGATACCCTAAGCACTAGGCTACCACGGCCCTAAAATATATATATATATATATATATATATATATATATATATATATATATATATATATATATATATATATATATATATATATATATATATATATATATATATATATATATATATATATATATATATATATATATATATATATATATATATATATTTATATATATATATGTACATATACATATATATATATTTATATATCCTTTTTCTGAATACTGTGATTTGTGATCATATGTAATATAGAACTGCTTCTTACAGCCATTTCTTTGAATAAAATGTTATCTCATCAAATATTTAAATAATGCTTAAAATTTCATTTAAAAAGATTATTTAAAAAATAAATCTTGAGAAAATCTTGTTTATATTATTGTTGCTTTTTTGCGTAGTTGCTCCATTTGTTTAGCTACTTTCCTTGTTTTCTTTCTTTTTTTGTTATTTTACCGGAACATCTTTAGAAATAGGAATGGAAGCAGAAGTGTTAGCTTTTAGCATTATTTAATGCTATTGGTGTTATTCTATGGGAGAGAAAAGTATCTTCCATTAAATGTGATGTTACTCCTTAAATGAATGTCATGTATAAAAGTCCTATCATACAACTATTCATATATGATAGAAATTACATCGTTTATATTAATCGTATTTATTATATATCACGTATGTAAGAAGAGCTTCTATGTATTGCCTATATTGTTTTGATATTTTTTAGTAATTTAGTGATCATCGTTTGATAATTATTAATTTCTTAGCAATCAAGATTTCTTGTATCAGCACTAAAATTTAGCAAAAAGTTCTTTCTTTTATGAATGCAATTTGAACAAATCATACCCGTAAACATTTTTACAGTTATTAAGTGATTAAGAAATGTCAAAATAAGCAGAAAAAAGTCTTAATTTTTGAATAAGTTCATTGTATAGAATTTAACGTTACAGTATAACTTGATAGGATTGTTAAGTAATGAAATGAAAGATCCTTAGAATTTAAAATACAGGATCAAAACAAAGCAATTTTTGAAAAATAAATTATGATTTATCATTTTTTAAAAGATTTTTAGATTTTAATTTCAGAAAAAAGTAAGATATTTGATCTCTTAACAATATTCTTGAATTATTTTCTTTTTAAAACTATGCATCTTATGAATACTCAATTAGCTTACATTTGACAAATTGTATTGATTTTAAAATAAGTTACTCTAACTCATTCATCAAAAAACTGTTATAACCAATCTTGAACCTTACTTTTTGGGATTTTGAAATGATAATTTAACGATAAAATATTTCTTATTTCTATCACTGACATTGCTAAGCAATAGAGTAAACATTTTATTTGTAAAAGATATTTTTAAAAAGAAAATGTGTGTTTAATAATATTTGACTATTTAGTTAAAGATCAATTTGATAGAAAATATATTAAAAACACTGATCAGTGCCCACACAATTTGTTTTTAAAATATATCGACAAGTGATTTTTACTTCATAAGCCAAAGACATGTAAATATACAGAAAATTATATGAATTTATTTAATTTTGTTAGAGTTAGAGTTCAATCTTTTTTTTTTCATTGACCAATGACCCTGTTGTTTTTGTTTTCTAATGACACTTGGACAAGCACAGCTCGCTATGCTATGCGAATTAAGTCGATTGGGAGCGTCTTTCGTTTTAATCAGAGCACCATGAAGGTGAAAGTACGACTTTGCTCTACACACATGCCATAGGGTCCCGTTTATAGGGTAGTCATCCATTCACACTTCATTCATACAAGGAAAGGATAAAGACAAGATAGATAGAGACAGAAAGTACATCCATGTCCGAACCGGGTTCGAACCCAGGACCTCCTTATCCGTAGTCAGACACGCTGACCACTAGACAAGTTGGTCGGCTCCAATGACCCTAAATCCCTTCTTTATATTCAGAATTACTTAAAAACGGAGAAAGAATAGAATCGTTCTTATTTTATTATGCATTTTTTAAATTTAAATCTATTTAAAATCAATCATTTGTTGTATATTATTCAGAAAAGAATGAAAAAATACTATTTCAAATATTTTTATATAACTCAATAAAGAAATGTATTTTGACGGGACATATTACAACAAAACAATAAATTTTACATATCTGAGTAAGGGAAGGGAAGAATATGGATATTTTGAGTTTATATTCAAAATAATGTTTTAAAAGCTGTCACATTCAGCGCAATATTCAATAGTTGTCTGTTGGCACAGCATGTCCAAGTTTAGACTTTGCGCCATAAAACCCAACCAACCAACCAATCAGTAGTTGTCTGCAATGTTAAATAAAAGTACATAATTGGAAGTGAAGCCTTTCACAATAACACGGGCATTTAGCATGTTTATGCCAGGTTTCCATTACAAAATATTTCCCAAAATTGGAATAATTTACATTGACATGCTTAAATATTATCCTTATTCCACATTCCAAAGTATAAATTCAAAGTGGGAAAATAAGTTACATGAGTAAATTCTATTTTCCTTATTTTTCTGCTATTATCATTAAAATTTAATAAAAAGAAATATGAGGTAAGTTATTAAATTAATTAAATTTTATATTCTTAACCATATTTAATTTTATAAATGATTTTAGTTGTACCTCGTTATTCATTTGAAATGTACATTTCTATAATCTAAGCAAATATTAGATTTTATATTTAAAAAAAGACTTTATAAAAGTTAATGAGCAAATGTGAATAGTTTCTTTTGACATAATATAGAATTTCAAATTTCTCTTCTCAAGAGAATTAATTAAAAGAATTACATGAATAAAAGAAGAAAGAAAAAAGCTTTTTAGAATTTATCTTCTTCTGTTAAAAATATTTCTTATCATTAATTTATTTTAATGAATATTTATGAACAATACTTAAAAAAAACAAAAGTTTTAATGCTAAAATTAATTAGTGGTATAAAAATCAGCAGTATTATAACTTTAAGGATGCAGATAAATAGTTTTGAAATATTTAGTTTTTAAGAATATTGTACAAAATAAATTTTATAATATCCTATTAATTAGAAAGTTATAAACTTTTACAAAACTTTTCTTAATTTTAACATTCAGAAAAATTGAATCTATTGTCCAATCTGAGAAGAAGCAACTCAATATTTGAAATGTGTTAAAAATTCCTATAGTATTTATATTTTCTTTATCAATTTTATATAAAGTAAAAGTAAAATGACCGTAATTTATAAGTATCAAACAATTTATGCCAAATGATTGTAAATTTTAAATGATAAATAAGTAAAGAAATATTCACAATTAAACTACGATAGAACTTTTATATCGTAATATGGTTTATTTACATCTTATTTAATAAAGTCTTTTTAAATGTTCTCTCTTTTAAGAGGTCTGTAACAATACGCAATTTTCAAATACAAAGAGAGTAATAAAAATTTTGAAATTTTTTAAAATGGATTTCAATAACGTGGAAACTATTTCATAAAATTTCATTAAAGTGAATAAAGCTTTTGAGTCTAATAATTTCCATTTATTTAGCAAAATTTCCCATATTTTTTTAATTTTGGGACGAGTTGAAGCAACTGTTTATTTAAAAAAAATCTCAGCTTCAAATTTTCTAATGTGAGGCTATAAAAATTTAATTTTTTTTCTAATATGTTATTCAGTATCATATAACTGGTATTCAATTCCTTACATATTAATACTCAAATAATGTGTGTGTGTGCTGAGCATTAATATTCAAGTAATTATAACATAATACTTATTCACTATAACACTTAGTTTCATAATTATACTTAAAATATAAAGTAATATTATATATATTAAATGATACTCGTCGTAGCAGATTAGGTAAGCCATTTCAGAACATTTATTTCAATTTCTATTCGTACAAGTTTATCTCTAAGTTTGCAAAGTTTTGTGAATATGGATAATGAATTCTGTACATGGTTTGTATTGGATAAAGTTACTCGAAAATTAACTTAGATAGTATCACTAAGTATGTGGAATGAAATGGATTTAGATCAAAACTCGAACTCCAAAATGGTACAACATCAGACATTAGTTTAGTATAATTTGAGTCTATTTCGAATCAAAGCCATTTAAGTAGATTTAAGGAAGTTGAATAATATATATATATATATATATATATATATATATATATATATATATATATATATATATATATATATATATATATATATATATATATATATATATATATATATATATATATATATATATATATATATATATATATATATATATATATATGTATATATATAAATATATATATATATACAATGATTGTGACTAAACGTGTGAATTTTAAATTTATTAAAATTCATATAATTTATAACTAATAGCATAGAAATTTTATAAATTCGCAAGATAATATTCATTCATGTATTCGTTACACATATTATATTGGTATGAGCATTTGTTTCTATTGTGGTTTACTTACAGAAATTTATTCAAATCTCTGGAATATGAAGAGAAATATTGAATATTACAGCAATATATGTTGCTTCTTTAGAATTGATTTTAATCATAATTTTGATAACAGTATTGTTTTTATCAAGTCTTGAATTGGAAAAATTTGTTTTTTGATGAATTTTATTCTTTTCTGCAACAATTAAACTTCTCACTTAAAAATAAAAAAATGTTATTCTTCGAGATTAAACTAGATGACCGCATGTATAAATAGAATCCTCATTATGTTTCTTAAAAGGTATTTAAATCAAAATGTCGGTATCTTAATCTAAATCTTTTCATTTCGAAACTTTGATAACTGCGTTTGTCATTAATTTGAACTATAAATAATGCTCACATGAACATCCTGTAAAATATTATAGCATTGTGTAATTAACTTAAGCGATGTGCCATAGACCTACACAACTGTTCTAACTTCATCTTTAACTTTCTTTTTATTTTTAAAATTACAATATATGTGTAGCCTGTGGGAGAAGAGAAAAAAATACGCACTAATTATTTTTTTCTTCTTTTTATCTTACTCTTTTGGATCTTCTTTTTTTATATATTTCCTACAGTGTGTGTTTTTTTTTTAAATATAACGATATGTACAACCTTTCCGCGATTTTTATAAAGTATTATTTTTAATATCTACAGCGAATGCGATTTTGCCTTTCCCAATACGTCACCAATGGATTATTATATATATTCCGTAAAGTGTGTCTTTTTTGAAATATAACGATATGTACAACCTTTCTGCGATTTTTAATCTTAAGTACTAATTTTAATATCTACAGCGAATGCGATTTCGCCTTTCCCAATACGTCGCCAATATAAAGTGCATTGATCATAGATAAATAATCCCAAATTCAGAATATAATAATTTCGTAACTAAAAGGAATTTCAAAAATTTAGGTATACGTTTACGCTTTGAGAAATTTAAATTAAGTGATCTTGCTGTAAGTCAAGTTTCAACAACAAATTCATTGAACCAGATATTAAAAAATTTAAATGGAAGTGAAGCAGTGAGAGAGAGGGGGAGAGAGAGAGAGGGGTAAAATGAGAGAGAGATCAATAAATAATTTCATCTGTTATGCCAGTAAATAGTCTTTTGACCGATTTTAGCATGTTTTTCCCCCTATTTTAAAGTAATCAATACATTTTAATTATGATTGAAATTAATCGGAAATTAATGAATTATTCGATAATATAGTTTAAAAAAAATTCAAATTACTTCCTTAAAGAAATCAGTTATAGAATTGAGTATCTATTCCAAGCATGTTAAACTCTTGGGCGTCATCTTAATTTTAGTATTCTATTTCTTTGCGAGTATCACGTGTATGTTTGTGATACTCGCAAAGAAATAGAATATTAAAATTAATAAATAAAACACGCGGATACATTTTAATTTATTTCAAAATGTGCATAAATACTACGAAAGACAAGCATAAGAACCAATTACTGACTAATCCCATAGCTCTTTAAAAAATCATAAATTGATATTCACTTACTCTTCCCTGTATTTTCCAATCATATAAGATAAAGTATACTTGAACCGCAATAGTTAATATTAAACAAGAAAAAGGAAATAAAGCTAGTAGTCTTTATGCATAATTTTTTTTGTATGCAAATGTTATTTTCCAATATCAATGGAAAAGGTTTCGGCCAATTAAGTTGCTACAGCTTATTCAAAATTTTCTTTCATCGTAATAAAATGGAAATAAAAACAAGCACTTGAGTGAATATCAAAGATTCAAAGAAAATCGAAAATTTAATTAGTTTTGACTGAAATTTGAGAGAAAAATGATTTACTTCGACATTAATATGATTTTTTAAACATTAAAGAGAGAGAATTATAAATTTAAAAGGAATTTATTAAAAAAAAAAACTTGAATCTTCATACTTTTGCAGGAGGGAATTAATTGAACAATCTCCCGATGCAAATTATTGAGGCATTTCATTTTAAAGTTAAACTTTTGAAGTAAATGAAGCAAGATTTTTTCTTTAAAATTTTATTTAGTATTTCAAAATATCATTAATCATTTGATGATAAATATTGGCAAGCCATTTTATCATTTGGAATCATTATTTTTTAAAAACATATAGTAAAAATATAATCATATTAAATATTTTTCAAGATGATTTGTAAGAAAAATGTTTACTCAAGTGAATCCATCTCAAAATAACCAATAGAGATAGAGGCGAAATTTAGTAATTATTTTTTTCTAAAATAATTATTGTAGTAAAAATGAATCTCTCCCGTCTAAAATTTTTTTTTTCATACAGAAATATTTCGTTATCAGAAGTGTAATATAAATTAGACTGTTTTCCTTAAAATGAACTTATTTAAAATTGCCGACATTTTAACTGGATACTCTTTAATAATAGATTATTATAAAATATCAGTTTCTTGTATTCTGATTTTATAATCATATCCTTATAAATAAATTTCTTATAATGTATGCTCGCTGAGTTATAGTCGAGGATTGAAATGAAAATGTCTGTATTGAAAGAAATAAAACTTATATAAAGGAAGATGCTAGTATTTTTGCTGACTTTTTTTTCCCACTTGAGGGGGGGGTTGAACCCTATGCCACAACAAGGCTGCTACACATTTGTCGTTACCCAGCGGGCACCTGTGAACGAAGTCACGGAGGCGAGTAGCGTTGCCCGCGCCATACCACCACAAACCCGTTTATAGGGTGGGCCACATTCATACATCATCACGGAAGAAAGGATAGAGAAACACAGAGAGAACAGAGAAAGAAAGTAACATCCATGCCCGAACCGGGATTCAAACTCAGGACCCACAGCTCATGCGTAAGGAGCGCTAACCACTGAGCCATCGGTCGGCATTTTTGATGACTTAAAATATAAGCTTCTCCTTCCGAAATTTCGATTACAGAATTTGTAATTAATTTGAACTCAATGCTGATTTTAAATCTATAAAATTGTACATGATATTATACATCTCATTCCGGGGCTTCGCTCACTTCAGAAACGGAGGAATGCGATTCTTTATTTCTTTTAAAATTGTCATTTATGCGCAACAGCTGAGAGAAAGGGACGCGAAAAATATGTGTCACATAATTCTTTCCATTTCTTTACATATATATATATATTTTTAAATGATATTTATCAATTTTTTGATTTTTTTTTTTTTTGAAAATGTTTTTAAGTAACAAGCGCTTTTTTGTTATTCATAATACTACAACAGTCAAAAATGAATGAAATAAGTCTTGATTTCAATATTTAATGTTGCTGTCGTGTCCTAGATAGTGGTGAAAGTTTTTTGTATGAAGGCCACCAGTTCTGGGGCCTGGAGGCTGTAGAGAATCTCTTGAGGTGGTCCGCCAAGTTGAAACAGGGATCTAATGATTGCTTGGCAGTCGAAAATAGGGTCTGGTGAAAGTTCAGAATCTGGACAGTTTCTGCAGGATCTTGTGTTATCAGGTGCTATTTTCATGCCTTTGAAATGGCCTGTTCGAAGTCTGGCTATTGTTGAAGATAGATTTCTGGGGCAATTAAGGTCTGGGATGGATGGCTTACTGAATTGTTGGTTGGAAATTCTACGTCGGGCGGCTGCTTTAACATCAATGAAAGTTACTGTGCTGGGCTGTTCCAAATTACGACCTTCCTTTGCAAGGATGTCAGCACACTCCTTCCCTTCAATACCAACATGGGCAGGGATCCATTGGAGTGTGCGTGGCTTGTTAATTTGGAAGAGAAGAGTATGAATGTCTTGAGTTATTGTAGTTTTACCATTGCATATAGCTTCTAATGGGGATTTTGAATCTGTATAGCATACCATACCCTCGGTTGAATCATCATGGTAGTGAGATAAGTAAAAAGAGAATGCTTCTTTAATTGCAACTAGTTCACTAGTGATGTTTGAGGTGATTAAGCCTGAAGGAACTCTGAGATTGGTTTCAGTCCCAGCGGGATGTAATACAAAGATGCCAGCACCACCTTTAGTAAAGGAGTTATCAGAGGAGCCGTCTGTGAAGATAGTTAATTTATTATTCTTTGAAAGCAAATTAACTGTGTCCATGCCTTTTTGTAGTAATATTTTAGTAGGTTCTTTTTTCGAACAAGATTCTAATAAGTTGAGAAGAATCTTAACATTGGTTGGTGGTTTAATGGGGAGAAGTGTGGTTTCTGAAGAATATCTAAAGAAGAGTGTTCGAGAAGAATATCTTTTCTGATGTCTCTGTCAAAGTGAAATGTTGATGATCTACGAAGTCTTGTTGATCCTGTCCAGACGTCGAATGTTCTCCTAGAGATATGGTCGTCATTATTGCTTCTGATTTTGTTCGTGAACTTTACAGTGGCCAGTTTCCGTCTTCTTTCCAAAGAGGTGAAGCCACTCTCGCATTCAGCTTTAAGGTTGTTTGTAGAGGATACAGCTCCTATAATAATTTTTGATGCTCTGTATTGAAAGGAGTCAATTTTGGCCTTCACTGTTTCAGATGCAGTCTATTTAATAATTTTCTTAAATGAAAGTTTTCAAACATTGCCCACTTCATTCGATTTAATATTTTTCTTTTTTTTATTATTCACATATTTTTATTTACTGAAAAAATCTTTTTTAACATAGAAAATTTTTAAAAGTGATGAATTGACAAATACTAAAGATTTCATTTCATGGTATATAGCAGGTTTATAGCAGAATAAATATTAATGAAAAATGATAAATTATGTTATTTTTTAGATTAAAATTTTCCCTCGAAATCTAGGTGCCTATTTTCCAATTGAAGATATCACCCACAAAGAATGGCAATCAGGACCCACTATTGAGATTTAAAAATCATTAACTTATTTTATTTATTGTGGGATTTTTTTTATAAATGAGTTAAAGTTTCTGTGAAATATCAAAATTTTTAAAGCTCTGAATAAATTAAATCATTGAAATAAGTATAATTTCTAAAATTTAAAGTAATGTTTATCATTTAAACAAGTTGCGTAACAGAAGTTCTTATTTTTCCGTATTCAATTCCTTTTGCAAAAAATATAAAAAGGCTTAAAACTTAACTATTAGAAAGATTAAATCTAAATTAATTTATTCCTCTAATCCTTAAATTAAATCCATAAAACTACCGTAATTCTTAGATGAAAAAATTTTAAGTTACTCAATTTCATTTTACGCTCTTCTGTTTCAATCTAATTTGCAATTTCGATTAAAAAGGAATTAACTATATTGGCTTACAGTTGAAAAACCAGAAGCCAAATTATATACAAGAAAACTTTAAGTTTTTTTATATAGATACTTTTATTGTATAATATTAATTTAAACTACTTATCTATTACAGATACAAGTATGAACATAATATTTGTATTAAATCCTTAGAGAATATTTGAAGTTTATGTACTTGATTGTTTCAGTCAAGTGAAAAAGCTTTAAAAAATTATAAATCTGTTGAAAGTTTTAACAACATTCAAGTGAAAAACTAAACGCCATGAACTTGTTTGGCAGATATTTAAATTTACAAATTACATTTGAATTTACAATGTTTTTTATGAGATTAAAGTTTTTATGGCCGACCAACTTGCCCAGTTGTCAGTGTGCCTGACTATGGATAAGGAGGTCCTGGGTTCGAATCCCGGCTCGGGCATGGATATACTTTCTCTCTCTATCTATCCTGTCTTTGTCCTTTCCTTGTATGAATGAGGTGTGAATGGTTGCTTACCCTATAAACGGGTCCCTATAGCATGTGTGCACTGAGGAAGTCGGTCTCCTCACCAAATATGGTTCAGTTGAAAAAGTGGAGCACAGCGCACCTCATATTGCCAGCCTGGCTGTCATACGACAATGAATGAATGAATGAAAGTTTTTATTATGAGCAAATTATTTAACTTAATAGACTTATATAAGTAACAGTTTTTATTTCTTACAAGATTATAATCTTTTCCAAACTCTTACAAGTAACATGCCAAAAAATGAAGAAAAATTAGATTTTTTTGTAATAAAAAATTATAGTTCCAAAAGTCACAGACAGAAAATAAGGTATTGACGCATAATTTACAAGAGATGAATATTCATTTAAATAATTCTTCCAATAAAGAATCTGTATGAACATGGAATAATCCCCAGAAGAATATATTACCATCATACGATCAAGAATTTATTTATTAATATTTATGTCAATAATTTCTTTATTTATAAGAAGTCTTTAATTTTTTTAATAGGGATTAAGCAATCGGAAATTTTCTTTTGGTGGCAAAACTCAAAATCAGAAAATAACCATTTTAACGCCCTTGAGAATTTTACCAGACACATTAATGCCATACCAAGCTCACGGATGCAGATTTTTTGAAAAAAATCAGCCGTAAAACAGAAGTACCTCTTTAGGAATACCAAGCACCATTGCTGTTAAAATATTTATATTAATTTAGTATCCAGATATGTGTTGAAATAGAAGCATTCCATGAAAATACTCGTTTGAAATCTGAAGAAAGAAATTGTTGTTGTTATTAATGACACTTGGACAAGCCAAGCATGCTATGCCTTGATTATGCGAATTTTAAGTCAATTGGGAGCGTCTTTCGTTTTAATCAGAGCACCATGAAGGTGAAAGTATGACTTTGCTCTACACACATGCCATAGGTACCCGTTTATAGGGTAGGCAACCATTCACACCTCATTCATACAAAGAAAGGACAAAGACAGGATAGATAGGGAGAGAAAGTACATCCATGCCCGAGCCAGGATTCGAACCCAGGACCTCCTTATCCGTAGTCAGGCATGCTGACCACTAGACAAGTTGGGCGGCGAAGAAAGAAATTCGTTTGCAAAGTTGAATGCAACAAAAATGGAATGGGAATCCCCTTGGGTTTTTTAAGAAGTTTTGTGTTAATCTTTTTGTTTTTCACTTCATAATAATATATGTATGCTTAACTGACTTGTATGAGTGACTTGTATACATAACCATGTACGGATGGATATCTATGAATTTGACAGTGGTTCAACTCTGATTTCGTCATGCAACAGTGAAACTCTTTGTAAATTTGAGTCATGGTTAAATGAAGTAATTGATACATAAACTATAACTTTTTCAACAATTTTCCCACATTTCATCAGCGAACAGATTTTGGAAAAAACATGATATAAATGTGTTTTGTATTAATTACATGCAGAAAAGCCGACTGATGGCTGAGGGGATAGCGTTCCTGACTCCTGAGCTCTGGGTCCCAGGTTCGAATCCCGGTTCGGGCATGGATGTTTCTTTCCTTCTCTGTTCCCTCTGTGTTTCTTTGTCCTTTCTTCTGTGTTGTTGTATGAATGTGGCCCGCCCTATAAACGGGTTTGTGGTGGTATGGCATGGGTAACGCTACTCGCATCCGTGACTTGGTTCACAGGTGCCCGCTGGGTAACGACAAATGAGAAGCAGTTTCTGGCCTTGTTGTGGCATAGGGTTCGTCACCCAAGTGTGCCCGCCGTTGGAAAAAATATAAACATTCAGAATCGTTGTAGAAGAGCAAGTGGGAGAAATAGTTGTAAAGATTAATAGTATTTAACAGGGATTACATATTTTTTAAATTTGGTTTCTTGTGTGTGTGTGTGAGAGAGAGGCTGAGAAAAATAAAATATAAATTGTCAATAATTGATTTTTTATTCATTTTGAAATTTTTTCGAAATTTATTCAAAGACATTTTGCAAACCGAACATAATTAGGGGGCAGAATGCATATACTTCTCTTTAATTATAAAAAAATCTACAGAAAAATAAATAAAGGTGTTATATCTCAGGAAAAACATTTTACTACTAAAATTTGTACCAAAATATGTTGTTATTGCATTGTGTATTGCTTACGCAGTAAGAGTTTCTTTTTAAATACTTTATTTTGCTTGAATGAGTAAAATTATTTATATATTTTAAAGAGTTAAAATATAATTTTTTCTAAATTGTAATGTTTTTTGAATAAGGAATTTAATTTATTAAATCTTATTTAATTTTAGAATTCAATAAATGTTTGTAGTTTATGAATAAAAGTCATAGTAAATAAAAAAACATTAATTATTAAAAACCATTATCAAAAAACAGATAAATTCTATAGACAAGTTTTTAAGAAGTTTAAATTGATATTGAAAATTCATTATAACATTGAAAGTTTAATAGTTTAAATTCCCTTTTTCTATAGATTGTGACAATGCAAATTCCAATAAAACCACTTATGATTATCAGAGTGACGACAATAATCATATCAAACAGTTAACAATTTAAAAATGAGTCAAGGTTTTAATACTTGAGTTTTTAAATATTTTAAATGCTTTACATTTTCTATGCCATTTTAAACATTTTGAAGGTAAATTATAGAATAATTTTATAGTATCGCAGAAAATAGCTCTCTGTCTCTGACTTAACGACATTGGTAATACATTAAAACATTGAATGTTTAACAGTTTAAATTCCCTTTTTCTATAAATTGTAACAATGCAAATCCAATAAAAAACAAATCAAAATAACGACAAAAATCATATTAGACAGTTAATGTTTTAAAAATGTGAATTTGAGGTTTCAATGCTTGAGATTTTAAGTGCTTTACATTTTTTACGCCATTTTAAGCAATTTAGAGGTAAATTATACAATAATTTTATCGTATGGTAGAAAATAGCTGTCTATGACTTAACGACCACGTACCATTTATAGCTTTCAAAATGAAGTTATTCAATATGCTTGCTTATCACTTACATTAAGAAACATTTTCAGGCCAATTTTGTGATTTGAATTACAAAAATGATAGTGAAAGAATTCTTTAAACATCCCTCATAATATGTTGATAATCCAAGAAAGTGCATGAAAAGTAATTTTGGAAATAATAATTTAAAAGTTCACATATTTCCGTTTTACATTTTTCACTTTATTTTGAATATACAATTAAATTTTTAATTTTTCTGATAGTAACCCAGCATTTTATAATGCAATTTCTGATAGTTGCAGCATATGTTCAATGCATTACAGGAGGAATGTTTTTAAGAAAACATAATTAAATTTTTCCATTTGAGACAAAACTTGAGAGTCTAATAAATTTATAGTTAATTAAATTTATATATATATAGTTAAATTATAAAAAATAGTCATAAAAAATTATGGAGTTTCTGAGAATCTAAATGTATTTCTCCCAAGCCACAGATTGCAAGCATAAACATTTTTTTTACTATGCACAGAATTTAATAATATACTATTTAAAAACTGTTTCATATACTTATGCAACGTATTACCGAATAACATTTACAATAAGCACTTGTGGAACAAAACGTGTTTGTTGCTTTTTATATAAGTCCAAGCTCATTCCATTAGATAATCACAAATCACAAATGTGATCAGTTCTACTGTATTCTTATACTTTGACTGATCACAAAATAGACCCAATATAAGAATACAGTTTGCAACAATACAACGTAATTTTTTATGAAATTATATTATTTATGTTGCTTAGTATTTGTTAAGACTTTGTTGAATCGAGCATAGGTTCCCAATATGATCCAGGTGGATCTCTAGGGGTCCATAGGAGACCACAAGGGGTTCCACCTAGATGTGAAAAGAAAACAAGGGTTCACAAGTTGTAAGTGGGGGTCTACAAAACATTTTCTGGTTTTCATAATAAAGAACAAAATTTTGGCTTGGATTTACCTATCAACGTAGGCAGATCGCTTCATTTACTAGATAGGCACTCAAAAATACTCGAGATTCAGTTCAAACATAGAATTAAATAGAACAATAGATAATTGTACAAGTGTACACCACAAATGTCAATACTTGCAAAGTGCCGCCCGTGTGCCGTCTCATTAAAGTATGACTATTTTTTATTGTTGATTTACATTTCAGAGTTCATGGTTGATTTTTTGTCAGTTGTTGATTGTTTGTAATATTCTTTATACTTTTGTATAACCACAAGTACTATTTTAATAAATAGGACACAAAAGAAAATGTGCTACTTTTTTTTCTTAACACCCCAATTTAGGGTGATATTTTTTAGGAGTTTTGGGAATACAGTAGAAATGCAGCAGCAGGGGGTCTACCGAAAATAGTAAAATTTTGAAAGTGGTCCACGAGAAAAATAGTTTGGGAGCCCATGGTCTAGAGAAAAGAGATTATGTTTTCTGAGGGAATTTTTTATATTTAAGATCAAATTTCTAAAAATGCCAGCATATGTGCAGGATAAGAGAACAAAATCTCTGTTAATTAAATTCATGATTCTAACGAAATCAATTGAAAGTTTATACGGACTGTTAAAATCAAATTAAACGTGTCTAATTCATAACATAGAAGAAATATTCATACATAAATAAAATTTCATGTCGTCAAAAACTAGAAAAAGGACATTAGTGGAGAAATCATGAGTATACAAAAATGCTTTACATTTATTGTCTCAGTAACTGAATTCAATTATTTAACTTCTATTTCAAAAAAAGATAATAAAAATGTTATAACAATACTGCTTATCTGAAATTTCAGTTTTGGACTTTATCGAAATAATTTAAAAGAGGAAAATGAAAAGAAAGATATTAAAGCATCAAGGAGTTACCATGAAACGGCTACAAATTTGATTTGGAGGAACTAAAAATATTAAACTTCGATCAGAATTCTTCTTCTTCTTCTTCATTGGCCTGACAACCCAAGGTGGGCCTTTGCCTTCTTCAGAAGTGCATACCAGGACCCCCTACTTTTGGATAAGGTCATCCAGTTTGTCACTTTTAGTGTTTTTAGGTCGTTTTCAATGCAGTCACGCCATCGGAGTTTCAGTCGTCCTCTTCTCTGTTGCCAATGGGGCGAGCCAAGAAATTTTTTTTTACAGTGATATTACATTTCATGTTCCAAAAAGCAAAGTTCAACCCGTTTCCAAGTCGTTTACCAAAATGAGGAGGCCGGATAATTCTTTCTTCAAATTTCTGAACAGTTGAATTTTTCCGGGATGGGGTTGTTAACCCCACGCCCAACTTGGTTATACCCCCAGGGACTGGGTCCATTTTAGTCCCTTTTACGACACGAATAGGTACGTTGGGACGATTCTTACCCCCCGGCAAACATACGGGGCTTCGATCAGAATTAGATCAGAAATATATTGTACTGAAAAAAAAAATGATTTTATACAGTTTTTTGACAGGTTCAGATGGTACACTACTCGTCTTAAAAGATAGTTTCATAAAAGTAACATGAAATGTCTCAAATTAGATAATCATCAAAATGTTTTCTAGCCGACTCAGCGTCCGCGACGTATCTGTTACGTCGCAATAAACTGGTCGAAAAGCGGTTCATGACGGCATGGATACGTCGAAACTTTCCTGCTCGAAAGCGGCCTGCGACGGCATAGATACGTCGTAGAGTTTGCACCGAAAACGGCCGCGACGTATATTTTCGCAAAGTAGAAACCACTTATTTTTGCTTTCCCCCTAATCGGTGGTTTGATTGATCGGTCTTAATCACTCAAACCACACTCCTTGGAGACTTTTCTTTGAAAACTACTACTCAGCCTGAGTTTTACACCAAATATCTAAAATACTGATTATTTTTTCGCCAAGATTCAACTTTAAAATTTAATAATCTATAAATTTGTTGCTTTAGAAATAAAATGCAAGTTTATACATTATTATTTTTCATTTTAGTTCCTAAGTTCTAAAGTTAGTTCCTAATTGAATTAGACGATTTTATTACACAAAAATTTTAAATCCATATGTACTTTTAAATTACTAACTAGCTTGCCTTCTTTTCTAAGTTAAATTTTAATAATTTTCCTGCTTATGCTAATTATTTCTTACATCTTACTTAATTTAATTCAGTTTTTATTGTTTTTGACAGCATTTTTATCTACTAGTTATGACTGAAATAAACAAATAAATTTCGTAAATGGAAATGCTACCATTTAAGCAATTAAATTTTTAACCTACAGAAAATAATTATTTTTTTACAAAATTTATTTTTAAAATAAGCAAATTATTAATACGTTAGTTTTACAAATAATTATCTTTTAACTTGATCCATATTAGGTATAAAAGAAATTTTTAAATATAATAATCTTAACCAGAGAATTTCTTGTTGTAAAATGTGGCTATATATTTACTTTACTCTTCTTATTTGAATTAAAAATTAATTTTTCTGGTTTATCTTTGAAACATAAAATGGTATATTCCATATACGATTGATTGTGTTATTTAAATTTAAAAATATAATAAACGCATTATGTATTTCAAATAAACTTCTTTTTTAAAAAATTAAAGTTTTGAAAACAAAGAAAATTCACTTTGAAAAATCTAAATGAAATAGTATGCTAAAGTTATATGACTATAGAAATCATAGAATGTTTAAATTTAGTTGTGTTGTTACAATCTGAATTAACGATAACAATATATAGATGACATAAATACGATTAATTATATTAAAGGGACAAAATTGATTACAGAAATAAAATGAAGTTCAAAATGAGATATTGTGGCTTAGAAATAAATTAATTAGCTGTTCAAATTATGAAAAAAAATTTATTTTCTTAAAATACATGTGAATTTTAGCTCGCAAAAAAATCATTGTTTATTATAAAATATAATATATTAATACAATATTTAAATTGCTAGCTCTTTTTTATAGGAATATGGTGTTATTTATTTGAGTAAAAATAAACCATATTAAAGAAAGTTAACAAATTCAGGGCAAACGTATAGTACATTAGTTATATGATGATCTAAAAATATATAATTATAAAAAAAGATTCATTATTGAATATTCATTAACGTTCATAAAACTGATCAATTTAGAATTAAATGCTTGCTCTGAATTTATAAAATAAATAAATAAATAAAAAAGTAATCTTTCGATTCCAAACATAACTTTTTCACCTTAAGTAAATTTATGATAATCTAAAACATTAATGTTTTTCTAAACTAGTAATAGATAAATATTAAGAATTGAAAAATAAATGCTTATAAAAATTTTTGTTGTTTACCTTTTCAAGTCTTAAGAATATATACTCTGTCAATTTAAATAATGATTACTTTTTCAATTTTGATAATATTTTTCGATTTTTATTCTTGATATATAACTTTCTGATATTCATTATATTGAAAGCATAATACTGTTTTAGCACATTTTATATAAATTTTTTTGTACGCCTGCTCCCATTTCAACGACCTTACAATATAAAAAAGAATGCTAGCATTTTTATACGTAAAAATTCCTTTGAATTTTGAAAACATTTGAGATAATTTTTAAAAAGGAACTATATGATTAAATTCAAATTTTCAGACTTAACTTCGGATTTAGGTATTTATCTGTTAAGTCATTAAATCGTTTATTAATGTAAATGTTAACAATACAAAATAACAAAAACTAAAATAAAATTATTCTTTCAAAAAATAAAATGTAGTTGAAATGAAATCAAGGATATTAAATTTGAATTATTAACGCAATTTTTGAAATTTTCTGTTTTCAGAGTTTTAAAATTTAAAATAAATTGCTGTTTGGAAATTTTCTATCCAAAATTCTACCTTACTTATATAAAAAAAGAGAACATAAAGTTGAAAATTTTTATAGGATTCCTGTAATCTTTCATGATTTGATAAGCAAAATTTGTTTTGGATCATTTTGTTTCTATCATATTAATACTACTATATTTTTTGTTATGCAGCAGTAGTTATAAATAGCTCCTATAGTATTCAAACATTTTTCACTTAATTGTTTCCTTTCCTTAATACCTTTTCTTAATACCTTGCGTAGTTTTTTTATCACAGATAGTTGAATACTAAAGGATAAGGTGTTAAATTTATTTTCTCTACAATTTTTACAAGTATTCAACTATTAACAGTATTGTTTCAAACAGCTTCTCCCATATATCCCCTGTATATACGTCAAGACTTCGTTTCAAGGAAGATAATTCATTGCACATGTGGCTTCCTGTGTGGTTAAGGATGTTTCCATTTAGTTACAGATGGAATAAAAGGGAATTTTATCGATTACTCTAGATGAAGTAGACATATGAGAAACTGCTTTTTTTCACCTTGTTTCATTCCTCTCAATCTTAACAATTCTCAATTATAGATAAAGTCTCTTTAATTAGGAAACTTTATATAGTAGAGATATATGATAATTATATAAAGGTTTTGCAACTTGTAATACAATAAAATATTACCAATGAAAGAGCTTTTCATAAAAATATTTTTATAAGGGAGTAATAATAGCCTCTTAGCATTTTATTACATATTATATTATGTAAAGTTAAATATAAGCCAATAGAAACTCGTTATAAAATTTTAAGTTTCTTTCGAACCGTAATTTTGCCAAATTAAGTTGTAAAGATTCTTTTGTTTTTATTTATAATTATACATAAAGTTCAGTTCATAAACGCTAGATTAATATTTAAAAAATAACTCGAGTAAACACTTGTGAAACCAAATATTCCATTTACATTGAAATAAATTAAATGTAACAGTTTAAGCTTCTTATTAGTACATGCACTGATATATATTTCAATTCAGATTGACAAATGAAGTTAATTTTCATGTATTGTTACAAGTGATATTTTATCTAAGGTTGTTCAGTTACGAGTAGAAAAAATTAATTTAGCTAATAAATTTGAGCTTTAACGCTTTTAAATAAAAAAACAAAATTTATCTATGAAAAAAGAGCATAAGTAATATATATTTTTAGTTCTGCTAAAAAATTAAGTAAATTAATAATTTTGATATATTTCTAATTCATTTAGACTGTTGAATTATAGAAACGTATAAATAATCTAAATCAGCCTTGCTATGTGTGCTGAAAGTATTATAATATTGTGAAAGGGTTTGAAAAATATTTATTTACTTGCATTAAATAATTATAAAGTTTCTACTTCTGTAACTAAGCACCTTCACCGTTTGGGTTTGAAGGACTCTCCAATCTGCCCTTTTTGTGGACTAGAGGAAATGACTGGTGACCACCTTTTCACTTGCCCTGGACTTTCGGACGTCGCAGTTAGAAATTCTGCGGAAGATGACTTTTCATTCACCTCAAGATTGTATTAGGCTGCCCGACAGAGACTGATGGTTGAAAAACCAAGGTCGAGCGTACGATAAAAAAATAAAAAAATAAATAAAATAAAAAATAAAAAAAAAACTTCTGTAACTTTTAAAATGGAATAAATGAGACTTCATAACGTTGCTTGAAGTACATTGCTAACTTTTTTTTATCGTTCAATGATATCAATTGTTCGCTTTCATGTTACATATCCTCTGAGCTTATAGGCAACACACCAACTCTTCTATTAGTATAAATTACTAAATAGCAGTATATATATTTCAAATCACTATGAGGTCTACCAAAGTGCTTAACTTCAAGAATTGAGAAAAATGTATTTCCAGATGAAAGTAAATATACAACAAGGACGGCACACAATAATCTCTCTCTTCCTCTCTCAAATAATTTAAAGTGCTTAGGAAAAGCTTTCTTAAAAAAGGTTGTCACATATATTGAAAAAATTTAATTTAAATTCTTTTGAGTTTCAAATTTATTTTCTATTTCACCAGATTGCTTCATAATAATTGAATATTATTTTGAGTTAATGAGAATAAGTATATTGAATACTTAACAAATGTGTTTTATGCAATTTATTTTTCGTCCATCACTTGGAATTCTTTTCGATTAAAATACAACTTTAATTTGTAATAAATATCTTGTAAAAATATCTAAATAATGTTTTTTTAATATGAAAGAAAAAAAATTGTAAAACTAATAAATGATTTTATAATATTGTTATAGAATGTAAATATATAAGAAATATCATAATTAAGAAAGTACTCAATCAGCAAATATAATGTGTTAAAATTTCTTATACAGAACAATTTTAATGCAAGTTTATCTACATGTATTTTGCATTAAATAATTTTATTTTCATATACAATTTGGCAGAAATGAAAATTAATCCTTTTTTTGTAAATATTTAATTTTTTTTTGGGCTAAAAAACTTTTCCAAATATTTAAATATAAAGTGAAAGTAATTTTTCAGATATAGTATAAACCAAGAACATTACACATATTTATTCACAATGTTATGCAAATTTTCTAATGTTATGTTTAATTGTTTAAACTCAAAACATTTAAAGATGAATAAATTGAAAAGCTTTAATTAATGTTTTTGAAAATAACATTATAAAAACTGAAAAATAATTAAGCCTTTTATTTTCATATAAACACCACACTAATTACTACATAGATGAATTCATATAAAGTAAAAATTTGCTTGTGTTAAGAAAAATATAAAGTGAGAAAATGTATTTTTACTAACATTATTTTATCTTACTGTAATAAAAATTTGGAAAGCTTCTGTGTCTCATTCAAAAAGAGAAATTTCCATTATACAGAAAATAATAACTATACAAGAAAATGTGACAAGCAACTTTCTTAATTAAACTGCGTAAGAAATCTAAAACATCATAATTTGTAGATACCGTTTTTCTTTGAATTTCATATTATTTACCAAGTAAACCTAAAAATACTGAGGAATATCTTCAATCATTCTCAATTACACAAAAAACAGTTATTTATTAATAATTTTTGCTTTAAGTTTTATACAAAAAAAGATATACGTTTTCGTTTTAACCACTTTTATTGGGATGTACAATTCTTTCTGGCAAATACATACAACTCTAGATAGGGTAGTTAGTAGTAACTGACATCCCCTCCATCTAAATTGAGCGATGTGACAGTTTTCAGGGGGTAGGAAATGTTCCCAATGAGAATGGGAAACAGTCGACGATTTTTGTATAGTTTAGGGACGTGGGTAAAAGTAGTACATCTGGTTTTAAAGAGGAAATATTTTTCGCAGATTCTTGAAATTTTCTGAGCCGCTGAGTCGGCTAGGTATATCCGTGAATGATGTGTACTTTGTTCATTGTTAGGCACAATGCAAATTAATATAAATGGAATGCTAAAGCTGCTTATTAATTATTTGCTAAATCTGCCCACCATTTTACAAAGCTGGATTCAAAATAAAATGTGTTATGCGTTGCTTACAATTCGGTTTCGATTTACGTTGACGCCTAATCCATATTTCAACATCGAGAAAGAGAATACAGTACTTGATTGGTAAAAGAACGTAATCCGTTACAAGACCATGTTCGCTATCCGAAATGCTTGTCAACCGATAATCGATTTGCCAAATATTTTCCATAGATCCTGTGAAATTGATTGATTCATTCCAGAGATCCTAAAAATTAAATTAAAAAAAGGATATATAATTTCTTAGTAAGAGTATATTAAAAAAATAACACATGTTAAAAAAATAATCCTTGTATGGTTGCCAAGGCACAAAGGTATCGAAGGTAATGAAAGGGCTGATGAACTTGCTAAAGAAGGATCATCTTTTGTTCCCATTGGTGCAGAACCTTTTTGTGGTATCAATTTAAAAACCACAAAAACCAATGTTCTTAAATGGGAAAAACGGAAGATGTTTGAAGCTTGGCTCAACACTCCTGGTCAAACAGACGCTAAAAGTATGATCTGTGGATCATCAGCGAGGATTGCCTCTGAAATTCTGAGCTGCTCTAGCCAGAAGATACGTTTAATCGTAGGCTTCAGGCACTACAATTTCAGAAAACACCTCCATAAAATGGGACTGTTTCAGCAAGACCCTATCTGCAGGAAATGTCTTATGCAAGAGGAAATGACCAAACATATCATTTACGAATGTGAGGTCCTTGCCCTCCCTAGATAAACTTCTTTAGGCATCATCCATACTAGAGAGTTGCACCTAGTCTCCATTAAAGGGTTATCGGACTTTATCAATAAAGTGGGTGACCCGAGCAACTGGAACTAGGAAACATTGGGTTTGGAGTTCATAGTACAAAATGCTGATAATAGCAGAGGTGCCCAATATAATACAAACCCAACTCTAAGAAGAAGAAGAGGAAGATGTTCGCTATCCGAAATATTTGTATACCGATAATCGATTTGTCATATATTTTCCATAGATCCTGTGAAATTGATTGATTCGTTCAAGAAACCCTAAAAATTAAATTAAAAAAAGTATGTATAATTTCTTAGTAAGTGTATATTAAAATATAATACATACGTATATTCTAGCATATCAGTAAGACCTTTTCATTTTTTGCTTAAATGACGTTAAATATGTTCAGTGCTGATTGCTTTTCTAGCTTTTCGGAAGTGTTTAATAGCATCTCTCTCGTTGCTGTAAAGATTTTTTAACTAGACTGATATACTCTTGGCTTGGGCGTCATTCTAAGACAATTGCTCTTACTTCTTCCCACTTCTTTAACGAATAAAAGAGGAGGGAAAGAGTACTCAAAATGAAATCAAAACCGAAACTGATGGTCTGCTATGTGTATAAACATTCTATTGGAATTTTTTTTTCCAGTATAGAACTTTAACAGGCAAGCAACATAATTCACGAAAGTTAAAAAATAATTTTTGGTCCGTTGGGTTTGGCAACCCTGTACATTATGCTCCAAGAGCCGAAAATTCCGTTAAAATTCGTTTTAGTTTGCTATTCGAATATGTGTTTGGTGTTCGAACACATAAGCGTCATTCTAAGACAATTGCTCTCACATCTTCCCACTTCCTTAACTAATAAAAGATAGGGGGTGCTCAAAATGAAATTAAAGCCGAAACTGATGGTCTGCTATGTTTATAAACATTCTATTGGAATTTTTTTCCAGTATTGAACTTTAATAGGCAAGCAACATAATTCAAGAGCGATGGAAAAGGATTTTTGGTCCGTTGGGTTTGGCAACCCTGTACATCGTGCTCCAAGAGCCGAAAATTCCGTTAAAATTCGTTTGCTATCCGAATATGAGTTTGGTGTTCGAACACATAAGCATCATACTAAGACAATTTCTCTCATATCTTACCACTTCTTTAACGAATAAAAGAGGGGGGAGGGGTGCTCAAAATGAAATCAAAACTGAAATTAATGGTCTGCTATGTGTATAAACATTCTATTGGAGATTTTTTCCAGTATAGAACTTTAATAGGCAAGCAACATAATTCAAGAGCGATGGAAAAAGATTTTTGGTCCGCTGGGTTTGGCAACCCTGTACATCATGCTTCAAGAGCCGAAAATTCCGTTAAAATTCGTTTGCTATCCGAATATGTGTTTGGTGTTCGAACACATAAGCATCATACTAAGACGATTTCTCTCATATCTTACCACTTCTTTAACGAATAAAAGAGGGGGAGGGGTGCTCAAAATTAAATCAATGGTCTGCTATGTGTATAAACATTCTATTGGAGATTTTTCCAGTATAGAACTTTAATAGGCAAACAACATAATTCAATAGAGATGAAAAAGGATTTTTGGTCTGTTGGGTTTGGCAACCCTGTACATCATGTTCCAAGAGCCGAGAATTCCCCTAAAATTTGTTTTAGTTTGCTATCCGAATATGTGTTTGGTGTCCGAATAAAGAAATCTTTCGTGAAAGTGTTCGTTGTCCAAACTGTTCGTTAACGGATCACTTAGTGTATTCTAAATATCATATTACAGGCGAAATAGTATGATAATAATGTTTTGTGTCAACATAGATAAATGAATAAATATACACAGCATTTATATTCAGTTAAAATAAATTTTTCTAAATATGTTGATATGCATAAGTGATATTCAGATTTCAAGCCATACTTGTCGTCTAAGCTCTTTGCGATACATGATAATACATAACAATAGCAAATCGTATTTAACTCTCATCTCCTGCAAAACATTATTTAAGCTGGGAAAATACTGTTAAGTAATCACCATTTTGTGGGATTAGTTTGAAGACCACAAAAACCAATGTTCTTAGATGGGAAAAACAGAAGATGTATGAAGCTTGGCTCAACACTTCTGGTCAAACAGACGCTAAAAGTATGATCTGTGGATCATTAGCGAGGATTGCCTCTGAAATTCTAAGCTGCTCTATCCAGAAGATACGTTTAATCGTAGGCTTCATAACTGGGCACTACTATTTCAGAAAACATAAAATGGGACTGTTTCAGCAAGACCCTATCTGGAGGAAATGTCATATGCAAGAGGAAACGGCCAAACATATCATTTACGAACGTGAGGCCGTTGCCCTCTCTAGATTAACTTCTATAGGCATCATCCATACTAGAGAGTTACACATAGACTTCATTAAAGGGTTATCGGACTTTATTAATAAAGTGGGTGACCCGAGCAACTGGAACTAGGAAACATTGGGTTTGGAGTTAATGGTACAAAATGCTGATAAAAGCAGAGGTGCCTAATGACATACAAACCCAACTCTAAGAAGAAGAAGAAGAGGAAGAACTAGCTTTGTTGACCTAAATTCAATCAAACAGTATACAATAATAGAATAAAATTGAAAAATGAATTAATCTAATAACAATGCAATTATGTTTGTCAGAGATTTGGATACCACCTATTTTTTACTACTGACACTATATACTGTATATTCTTATTTGAATTGATTCATCTTGCAAAATATCGTGAAGTAGTCTTAGCTGTTAGCAACGATTATTCGATTTATATAGCATATTAAATCAGTTTCAAATAATAAATGTTGTTGTTATAAATAAATAACTCAATTTTTGAACTAACGCAAAAATTTCGGCACATAGGCGGTATAATCCAGCATGCCAAATTCTAACTTTTTGGCGACGTAGAAATGTTGTCAAGATGACGCAAATATAAGGTTGCCAAAATATAATTTTCTACAAAATTCTTTTCGGTTTACGTCATTATGTCGTTTTAAAAACCAGATTGCCCGACAAACAAGAAAATCCGTCAGAAAAATCATCAAACTGAAAATTTAGCATGCTGGATCATACAGTAGCTGTGCAAAATTTCAAAATTCTATTCATTTTTTTACATATGGTTTATATATTGCATTTTATTACATGTCTATTTTTATTTTCATGCGGTTATTTTTTCGGCAACGAGTTTATCCCATTTTTTTTTGCTCCCATTTATATTTTGAGAAATGCAATACAATTTTCATTTTCGGTCGTCAAAATGGCATTGAAGTGTAGCTGTTGTCACACTTGGACAAGCCAAACTCGCTATGTTTTGACTATGCGAATTTAAGTCAATAGAGAGGTTCTTTCATTTTAATCAAAGCACCATAAAAGTGAAAGTACATCTTTGTTCCTTTTTTTTTAAATTCTCCGATAGAGATCACCTCCAGAGGATGCACTCCCACACTTTTGATATTGATCTGAAAGTGGAGGAAATTTTCTCCAGACCATTACACCCATGGTAACTGCTCAACGACCGACCACAGGACTTTCGATTCCACAGATTTAACGAGCACGTAAATCACATGTACTCGGTGGGTCTTTTGCGGCATTGGAAATCGAACCCCGCCCTTCGGGATGGAAGGTTGATACCCTAACCACTAGGCTACCATGGCCTTTAAAAATTTTAAATTTATTTAACTTAGTTTATCCCATTTTTTTGCTCCCATTTATATTTTGAGAAATGCAATACAATTTTCATTCTCGGTCATCAAAATGGCATTGAAGCGTAGCTGTTGTTACACTTGGACAAGTCAAACTCGCTAAGCCTTGACTATGCGAATTTAAGTCAATAAGAGAGCGTCTTTCATTTTAATCAAAGCACCATGAAGGTGAAAGTACGACTTTTGCTCTTCAAATCCTCCGATAGAGGGCAGCACCAGAGGATCTATCCCCCCAATTTTGGCATTGATCTGAAGGGGGAGGAAATTTCTCCAGACCATTGCACCCATGGTAACTGCTTAACGACCGACCACAGGACTTTCGATTCCACAGATTTAATGAGCAAGTATATCGCATGTACTCGCTGAGTCTTTGGCGGCATTGGGAATCGAACCTCACCCTTCCGGATGGAAGGCCGATACCCTAACCACTAGGCTGCCACAGCCCTTGGCATTGAAGTAGTAAGACCATTAGAAATATTTTCTAGGTATAGTAATTATTACAAAAATTGAGTGTAGAATGGTATGAAAATATACTAAATGCATTATGAAACTTTCAAAAATATAAAATTTTAAAATAATTTCATAATCTTTCTTTTATATTTAAATTACAAATATACTTAAAACATCTAAAACTTATTTCTAACTTTAAATGCTTATATAATTTTATTTTTAACTTATTCATTAATATTGTAAGTTCACAATACTTTGACATTTTGGTAGTGCTGTACATGATTTATCATTAAAATTTTGTTTTTTTATTGTGAAAGAATTTTATATTGCAAATTTATACTGTCTCCTATATTGTACATTTGAGCACTTTGAGTTCACTCAGATGTATATTCTAGAGAAGAATATTTTCGTTTGAAGTTTTTCCTGAGAACACACACAGAAGAAAGATGCCTTGTCATGAATATCTTCCAGTAGGAGCTGCAGATACATACCTAGATACTAATTTAATGACATTTTTGAAGAAATATTAAAGAAAAATGGAGATATAGGACACTTTCTCTTTTGTTTTCCATATATTCCGGAATTGTAATACATCAATATGGAATTTTTCAACATATGCATTAATAGTATAACTTTAATAGTAAGATGTTGGAACAAAATTTAATATGTTATTTCGACACAATCATTTAATTACAGTGAATTAGTTTAATTTCCTACAGTTCAAAAAATGTTAAATTCAGATAATTTACATATTACTATTTATATGTACGTTTTCTTATATTTTTACTGATATATTTTCATTTATTATCAGTTATATTTAAAAGAACAAAACATAAATAAAAAAGTTGACCTAAAATAGTAATCTAATTATATAAAAAAATAATAACTTAAGTAAAAATAATTTTCACAAAAGTAAATTTTAAATTATTTTATAGATTATATCAAAATTTAGTATGAGAAAATAAATAAGTATTTGAATTCTTGTATTGAAAGAAATGTTTTACATACGTGCCTATTATATAAAGAGTGTTTATAGATGCATGAATGAATAATGTGTATACTTTATATCCATTACGCCTTCTAGCAAATACACGCTCACATAAGTATTGCATATAAAAATTTCTGTTTTAAGTTTTTAAGAATAAAAATTCTTAATAAATTTCTATTATTAACGTCACTTTGTAGTTTTGTCAAAAATGAGGATAAATTGCGAAATTTATCTCATTAAGTTTCTTTTTAGAGTTACCACATCTAAAAAAGGGAGACATTAAATAGGACTTTTTTTTAAATTATCCCTGAAATAGCAAAAAATCAATAAAATAACATTGAATAAAAAACATTTGCTTAATCGATGTTGTTATTAAAATTTTAATAAATAAAATACTTTCGTGATATCATAAGATAAAAAAATAAATTAATTTTGAAATGGATTTAAATTTTAAAGCAAAATTTTGAAGTTCTTATTTATATTCTCATAGAAATAATTTTTTTCAAGAAACATGATAAATATTCAGAATCACTTAACATTTTTTAACATTGCTCTGCTTAAAATTTAAGGCAAAATTTCAGTAAATAACTTTTTATTCCTTTATTAAAATAAAAGTGCTTAATTTTCCTTTACCAAAGGAATTGCACATATTATTTTTCATCTATCGAATTCAAAAGACTCTCTTTGAAAAAATAATGCAAATTTATATTACTGTTTCAATTGGAATAAAAAAATATCATTTATTTATGTTAAATGTAAAATTCAGATTTCTTTTGAAATTTAAATTCATCATTTAACAGATTTCAGCTTTCCAGTTTATTTCCTTCTGATCAAAAGCAAATTATTTAAAGTTAGATAAAATATTTTTTCTTTTATTATTTATACAAAATTATCATTCTGATAATATTTACTTTTGATTCAAATCTTACAAGTATTTCTGAATGTTAGCAAAACATAATTGAATGTATAAATATTATGCGTTTTCTATATTAAACTATTAGTGAATACATAAAAAAAATATTCGTTTTTCAATTTGGAATCTAAAAAGGTAAAAAGCAATCTAGAAAATGTTTAACCTGATGTATTTGTTTCTTCGTTAGGAAAAGCACATTTTTATCGATGAAATTAACATATTAAATTTCTCTTTAGGAATTTATTTTAACTAATCACAACTAAAGTTTAAATGTGCTTCATTTTCCAAAAATCATGAATATGTAATTGATAGGTTTTTGAAAGCTCCCCTAAAGTATAAAAGTGAGTCTTTATGCATAACTATTTTAATGGTTTATTTTGGAAAGTATTTAATAATTCAAAAGAGAACATTTAAGGAAAAGATGGTAATGTAAATCCTTCTGTTATTTTACAAATATTTAAATTTAATGTTTCAAGCAAGTTCAAGTACATTTTGTTCCACTACTTCAATAAGAAAGTATAACTGATTTTCATTGAATATGTCATATTTGAATAAAAAAAGTTTTCTCTCATTTATTGAATAGTAGAAGTGTTCATAAGAAATAACTTGTTATTATAACTTCTACTTATATCCATTTTACTTGTTCAGTTTGAGAAAAGAAATAAATTTAATAAAATGGCTACACTTGCCTTAATTCCCTATTTTTGGCCCATCAATTTTTTTCAAAGGTCATCAGTTCTCCCTCGGATGAAGCCCCTAACAATTTTTTGGTGTTTCTTTGTGCAAAGCAATTTTTTTATTTTTAATCCAAGTGACGTTCTAGGAAAATGAAAGATCATCGGATTTTACTTCTTCGACTTTAAGATTTATCTTTAAGGATTAAAACATCTTTCTCACCGCATAATGTTCATTCATTTCTTAAGATTTAACTAATTTTTCTTTTTTATTGAAAATTATTTGTTAATAAAATTATTAATTGAAGAAATTGTAAATAAAAATTTTAATATTAGTCAAGCGAAAAAAGTATGTTAAAAATTGTGCACATAAAAGATTATTTGTTAAGTTTCTGCTCTTCACAAAATTATAATGCATAATTTTATACTTTAACAAAGTTGAAAATCATTAATAGGTCAATCAAAACTTTTCCCATTTACAAATATTCATATATCTCTTATTCCAAGTGTCTCATAACAAGTGTTTATTTATTTACAAAGATTAGTTATAAGCCAATAATTCCTCTATCTCTTATTTCAAGTATACATTTTAAATAGTTGATAACTGATTTTGGACAAGAAGTTGAAGATATATTAAGCAAAAGAGATGCCGTGCTTTTGTTATGAGGGCAGCAGTTTCACAAACTTCCAGAGTATCTTAAACTGTTATGGAAATATCTGCGATGTATATTTTTGCGATATATATATATATATATATATATATATATATATATATGTATATATATATATATATATATATATATATATATATATATATATATATATATATATATATATATATATATATATATATATATATATATATATATATATATATATATATATATATATATATATATAAGAATATATATAAATTGTTTAAAGATGCTGATATTAAGCATTTCATTTCTGAATGCCTCGTATTTAGGGAAAAATAATTTATTAAAACATTCATCAGAATAACAGAGATTATATTTACTTAAATTGAAAGTAAAACTTCAGTTTGCGATGAAAATCTTATTCATTTTCTGTGAAATAATATGCTTAGAAAAACTTTAGCAGTGAATTTTTAAAATGAAAGCAATTACAATTTAAAACTCCTTTCCTGAAGTAAAGCTGGGGAAAACTTAATCAAAAATTTGTTAATAAAGTTGGAAAAATAATTAACAATCTCAATACACTGAATTACAAAATTACGCCTGTAACGATTGAATTACAATGTCAATCTTTGAATCTATATTCTCAGATTAAAAATATAGAAAAAACATCAACAGAAATAAAAAAAAATTGGGAAATAAATGAAAAAAATTTAACTTTGCAATATTAACGACTAATTTACAAAATTATACGTGATATTAGCAAATTTTATAAGAATATTAGTCACTAACATACAAAACAATATATTCATAAAATTGATTCTAATTCTGTATCGTTGATTTAATTTCAGCAGTATAAAAAAATTCATAAATCATGCCTTCCTTTAACTAACAAAAATTGAATATTGATCGAATGCTATGATAGTAAACTAAGGAGCATTACATCCTCAAAGAGCAGGGAATCAGACAATTGTTTATTGTTTTTCAGTATAATTCATTTGTACTGTGTTAAAAAGAATATTTTTTTTAAATGTCAACAAAATTTCCTACATTTCGTTTTATTTTATGGCAAACAAAAGATTCAGAATTAAAAAAAATAAAGATGTAGAAAAAGATATTGAAAAATAGCCCGGAAATTAAATTTAATTACAGTTAACACTAAAAATTGGAAAAAGAAATAGAAGAATCCATTATGATCAAAAATAGACGAGCACGCAAAGATTCCGAAAATATAGAGTATGGTCAAAGGTAAGTGACCTCAACCCCAGCACAATCTTCTGTAAAAATAATATTGTTATCAAAATATAGTTATCATTTATATAAGGGTATGGACAATTCAAAATAACATTTAAAATCTGCCAGAATTCAAAAATATATCTTAAATGTTTCTATGATAAAGATGAATTTATTATAAGGTAAATATAAAATAAGTGTGTGCATAAATTTTCTTTTTAATTCCAGTTGTATTGATTAGTAAGTAAATGGATCGAGATAAATCCGAATTTCCATAAAATGCTCTTAAAATTTGTTATCTTTACAGATTTTTTCTTATATTTCACTGGATGATTAATAGTTAAAATAATTGTGTACCTAAATATTTTAGTGAAAAATAATTAAAAACACAGATATAAAATTTGAGATAAGAGAAAATCTAATCAGATTCATTTTTGTGTGTTGTATAGATTTGTGGAACGAACACACAAACGCACACAGATCTATGTGTATATATTTGACTGTTAAATAGAGAAATGAAATTTATTAATAATTGTTTCAGTAATTAATATAAATTCTAGAATTAACCTAAAACAAAACTTAATATGCATTATAAACAAACATAATAAAAATGACGATTTATTTATTTATGGGAATATGATTGTACTGTAGATAAAGTAATTTATAATTGAATCAAAAGCTAAATAAAGCCAAAAATATTGTTAGTTAGGAATAAAAATGAATATTAGGCTTTTAATTAATTACATTTTTCTCCTCATTTTTAATAATCATATTTTTCATCATCAATTTTAATACTCATATTTTTTAATTTTGTTGGACAAAGTTAAATGACATAAATTTGTTAGTTACAATATTAAAAATGCGTCATTATATTCAATATGACAAATAAGTATTTTAACTTAAAAACTTATTTGATCTTTTAAATTCTTACACACTTTTAAAATACACTACTGGCCATTAAAATTGCTACACCTAGAAGGAATGCAAATAACAGAACGATATTTATTGGACACATACATTATAGTGGAAAGAACAAGTGATTAGATTTACAGGAAATTAGTATGTATAGATCTTGAAAAATCAGTACCCAGAGCAGCCACCTCTTGCTGCAATAACAGCATTTATCCGCCTAGGCATGGAGTCAAACAAAGATTGTTTGGCATGTACGGGGATCTCAGTCCATGCAGCTTTAACGCTTTGCCACAGTTCATCGACAGTAGTGGATGGTGAGTGTGGCCACACGTTCTCAATTGGTGACAGATCAGGAGAACGTGCTCGCCAGAGTAACAGTCGAACCTGTTCTGTATCAAGGAAGTTCAGAACAGTAAGGGCAACATACGGTCGTGCATTATCATGTTGAAACAAAGCATTAGGGAGGCCTCGAAGATAGGGCAGAGCCACGGGCCTTAACACATCGGATATGTAACGGTTGCTGTTCAAAGTGCCAGTAATGCGAATAAGAGGTGATCGAGACGTGTATCCAATGCCACCGCATACCATCACTCCAGCAGATGGGCCAGTATGGCGATGTCCAATGCAAGCTGGCAATGCGCGTTCTCCACGATGCCTCCAAACACGGATGCGGCCATCATGGTCCTGTATACAGAACCGAGATTCATCTGTAAAGATGACGTGATGCCATTCCCGCGTCCAGGTTCGTCACTGATCACACCATTGAAGGCGCTCCTGTCTGTGACGCAGCGTCAATGGTAGCCGAAGCCATGGTCGCCGTGCAGACAACCCATGCTGCGGCAAACGTCATCGAACTGTTCGAGCAGAAACGTGTTGACTTGCAAATGACTCCATTTCTCGACTCAGGGTTCGTGTACGATCCCTTGTGACCATGCGGATAAGATGTCTGTCTTCTCTGCTGTTAGTGATGGGGGGTCGCTGAGATCCTGCATGACATTCCGTATGATATTCCTGAACCCATCGATTCCATATTCTGCTAACAGTCATGGGGTCTCGACCGACGCGAACAGCAATATTGCGATACGATAAACCGCAATCCCGGTAGGCTATAATCCTTCTTCGATCAAAGTCAGACACGTGCTGATAGGCATTTCTTCTTCTTATACGAGGCATTACAACAACTTTCTTTGCCGAAAACAACGTTGAAACGGAAATTGAATATGAGAAAACTGCTTTCAAATCTCTGGTTTTATACACATTGTAGATGTCGCTACTATCGCCTACTTTGTATGAATGCGCTGAAAATCTAATCATTTGCATATTACAGCAAGTTCTACCTGTCATGCACATTTCACGTGCGTGGTGTGTCGCTTTCCTGGTGTAGCAATTTTAATGGCCAGTAGTGTAATTCTTTGCATGCCATTGCTTGTAGAAATATAGATACAAAAAATGAAAAATAAGTGAAATTTTATTTTCTGATTAAAAGCTATACAATCTGCATCTTAAATGTTAATTACTTATATTTCCATATTTTACAATATGTTTTAATGATAACATTTCTTGTAAGTGCATATTTAAATAAAATTTCATTCATAGAAAATAAAATAATATAAAAGAAATTCCATAATTATCTTTTCTGAATTCACGAAAGAGCGGGAACAAGCTGGCGTGCTTGTATTAATATCACAATTATTTTCTTTCGTTTCAGTCTTGTATTCAACATTTTTTCCCACAATAATAATAAAGTATACATGTGAGAAGACAACATCAGATAACAGTAAATATACGAGTTAACAATATTTTTTGGGTTGAGATTCTTGTTTGTATAATACTCATTTATTTTTTTGAGAATAGTTAACTAATATTCTCTTCCTGTAAACTATTTTAAGCATATGCATAAGATAATTCCTAATATAATTTAAATGTTTTTGTTTTATATTTGTAACTGCATTTTGGTTTTAAAAATGAGAGCTATATTTTAAGTTTTATAAAATAAAACATTCATTTGAATATAAAAACAACTTAATTTATATATTTCATTATTTAATATATATGTATGTACATATAACTATTTTTACTTTAATGGCATTAATGTTAATTATATTCTGTTGCATTAAATTAAGAATTGTTTTCATATCATAGGTTTTAATAGGTACATTCTACACATGATTTTTTTTTGGTAATTATATAAATTTTCTTTCTCAAAATAAAGCTTTTGTAATTAATAACATATGATTAAGCATTTCATTGTGCTTTCCTTTTTTTTGGTGTGTGGAGAACATTATTTAGCATACTTTCATATGCATATATCTATATATTCATGTATGGCGTCATGTATTCGGAATTAATGACTCTGTGCTTTAAGTTATACAGCTAAATGATATTAATGAAGAGAGATTGAGCGCTTACGATAATTGTTGCAATGAATTAAAAAAATCAAATCATAATTACACATATCACCTAAGAGATATGAGTAATTTTCATTTTTTGAAATGTTTTTAATGTTAGAGTTATATAATAAGGTTGATTAAGTTAATTTAATTGTGTATTTATTTCATTTATGGTTTAATTTTTTTTAGTAATTCAGTGAGAATAAATTGTTTTTATATTTTTTAAATACATTTTACTTTAACTAATATATATATATATATATATATATATAAATTTTTTTGTAGCACTTTTAATGGCCAGTAGTGTATATATTTATACACATATGTAACTATTCAGGGTGTCCCAAAACGACCGCATAAACTCTGCGCAGCTAGATTCCTCGTTGGGATTACATAAAAACTGCCCAAAGAAGCTTTCCTGTACGATTTATATAGTTTCCGAGAAAAATACAAAAACACAAAGTATGACGTCACTGCCGGTGCAAAAAAACACTTTATTGGACACATCAACAATATTATTTTCATACCTTTCTAGACGATAATGTTTAAAATATTCACGGCGTATATCGCGTCATTAATGCGCGCGCCATGGAATGACGTTAAGCCGCCGTTTAACTTGTATTTAAAAAGCTGCATCTTGCAGCTACCGGTAGCCTTCGTATGGAGACCCTGCATTCCGTTCGTGACTACTGCGACATGTACCTGTAATTATCTTATAAGCTGCTAGGGAGTATTCCCGTGGATATCCGCTGCATATACTGCTGTTGATATGTTCAATAAAGTGTTTTTTTCTTGCACCAGCAATGACGTCATACCTTGTTTTTTGAATCGTACAGGAAAGCTTCTTTGGGCAGTTTTTATGCACTCCCAACGAGGAATCTAGTTGTGCAGAGTTGTGCTAGCTGTGCAGAGAGACAACCTGTATACATATATATATATATATATATATATATATATATATCCTTATATATATATATATATATATATATATATATATATATATATATATATATATATATATATATATATATATATATATATATATATATATATATATATATATATATATATATATATATATATATATATTTGTTAATATTTTAAAAGTTTTATATTTAATTTAGTTACCCAGTATTATAGAAAGTATTTTGAGAGAAATGACAATTATTTTTGTCAATATATAATGGATGCGTTACATATATGTTAATTTTCTTAATCAAATAATGGATAACAAAACCAAATTAAGATATAAGCTCATATTGATGAATCGTATAACTAGTTTTACAACAATTTAGCATTCAAATATCCATTTGCACTAGATACATGTAAACCATTTATTTACAGATAATTTTCTTTTAAAAATGATATTCATTATTTAGTATTTCCAATCCGTAATCATGCAAATGTTAATTTGGAAGCTAGTTTGTAAAATATGAAATCATAAAATGAGGAAAATATACTTTCAATATTTTGATGGTGGGATTTTATATCAGTTACTATTAAACATATGTTATATATTTTAAAAAAAAATAATCCTTCACTTTGCTCGGAGAAGCTTAAAGAAAGCAAATCCCATTTTACTATAGAAATAGAAGAAAGCATTGAACCATATACAAAAAAATATAAAAATGAAACACATGCAACAGATCCACCACAAAAAAATGTTAAAAGGTATTCAAACTGCGTGGAAAACCCAGACAAGGGAAAACTGATACTCTTTGTCCTTTTTTATTGTAAAATAGTACCCACAGGACCAACAAATCATCACATTTGTGTGACATTTCTTATATATTTTAAGTCTCCAATAGGGATAAATAGACGACCGTTGACATTTATGCAATGAAGGATACAAAGAAAGGGAAAAGGTTTCTTCAGAGAAGAGAAAAATGAACGTTATTGGCAGTTGTTAAGAAATGTATTATATAAAAAACACGACTAAAAATATTTACAATTCAGTTATAACAAATATCGTAAGTGTAAAGTATTTTAATTATAATTCTTTCTAATAAATAAGGAAAATATAAATAAAATAAGTATTATAAATAAATAATAATAAGTAATGAAATCATACGCAAATAATTAAGAGTTATGAAAACAATATATTTAGAAATTCTTTTCTGGAACACTCAAATTAAAATGATGGTCAAAAAACGTGTGCAAAATTTAACATATAAGTAAGAATCATACAGGTTTAAGAAAAATGCATGCATTTATAGTGATGTTTAAGTGATATCAGAGGTTAAGGTATTGGAAAAGAATAAAAATTTGTAGTTATTTTTCCAAACGCATAAATACGATCATAGTGCTGCCCAGTTTGTCTAGTGGTCAGCGTGCCTGACTGCGGTTAAGGAGGTCCTGGATTTGAATCCCGGCTCGGGCATGGATGTACTTTCTCTCTCTATCTATCCTGTCTTTGTCCTTTCCTTGTATGAATGAGGTGTGAATGGTTGCCTACCCTATAAACGGGTCCCTATGGCATGTGTGTACTGAGGAAGTCGGACTCCACACCAAAATAGGGTTCAGTTGGAAAAGTGGAGCAGCGCACCCCATGTTGCCAGCCTAGCTGGCACATGACAATGAATGAAGGAATATATTTACGAATAAATCTGCTAGGCACTAATCATAAAATATAAAAAAAAACGATAGACATTTCTACTCATGCAAAATTTGTTGAAATATTTATTAAATGTATCTTAACACCCTAATCTTAATAGAAAATTATTTTAATGTCATTTCAACACATTGACTTCATAAAAATTCAATATATCAAGAGTAGATAATGCTATGTGCTTTTGATTGTGCATAATATTCAGCTACGGGAGATATAATTTAATTCTACATAAGCAAACATATGTGCTAAATAATTGGCACAGGGGTATAAAAGATGTATGCTTCCAAAAATCAATTTTGGATACACAGTGTGTAATGATTACTGCGTGATTTGGATACACAGTGTGTAGTGATATGATACACAGTGTGTAGTGATTACTACGTAATAATGATATACATTATATTTGTAAATATCAATATACTGATTGTTTAAAACTTTATGTATACACATATTACATTTGAATATTAAACCAAAAAATTCAGACATTTTGAACTTGGAGATCTAAAATTTTAAAAAATATTTGTAAAATGTATTGAAATCAAATAAAATTTAAATTTTTGACTACGTTTATCACAGTTGGATTCGCTGTCCCTAGTAGTTTAACAACGTTTCTTGTAATAGAAATACGTTCCTAGAACCCCAAATACATTCTTAGAGACCAAAATATGTTCCTAGAATTTCAAATCCGTTCTTAGATTCCTAAATTTGTTCCAAAAATCCCAAATACGTTCCAAGAACTCCAAATATGTACCTAAAATCCCAAATACCTTCCTAAAATAACCGGAGATAGAGTTTGATTTCAGGTTCCTGCGTAATTATTTGTCAGCGTGAATGCTTGGGAGTTAACAGGGCTTCATTTAACGACATACTCAATGCTTGATTTATTAAGCTGCAAATTATATCTGTTAAAATTTGTCTCAGAAATTTATATTATGCGATGAATATTAAAAAGTCACAAAATGGCTTTTAGTTGTTATTTTGTCAATTATGAAGTATCAAATTAAATTTAATTCCTAAAATTATTTTCTGTTTTATTATATTAGGAAAGTTTAAAACATTAAGTCTTCATTTTACAAATTTTGCTCACGGTTTTATTTCCCATTAACAAAATTATATTTTATGAATTAAAATGCAGTGGTTCAATATTTGATTTTATTTAACTTTTCCATGTTTCAAGGATATCTAATTTTCATCTTTTAATTTTTATATATATATTTTCTTTTTGATATTTCAATTATTTTTTTTATTTTTATTATTGTTTTATATATTTCGTTAATATATATATATATATATATATATATATATATATATATATATATATATATATATATATATATATATATAATATATATATATATATATATATCATATATATATGAAACTAAAATACACAAGAAAAAAATCGTTGAAAATGAAAGGTATTTAATTTTTTCCTATTTAAACACATTTGGGCATATTATGCAACTACATTAAGGATTGCGCTGTTTGGAATAAAAAGTTCCTAGCTTGTTCTTATCCACTCTTGAACAATGCAAGATACATACAGCGCTTTTATTTTCTGAAAGCTCATTTGTCGAAGTATAAATGCGTGGGAGTTTTCTTGATATCCTTTGAAAACACATGAATATATAGCTCGAATATACTATGTTGTTGTTGTTGTCGTGTGCCAGCTAGTCTGGCAATATAGGGTGCGCTGCTCTTCCTAATAGAAGTCGGACTCCACACCAAATATGGTTCAGTTTTGAACCATATTTGGTGTGGAGTCCGACTTCTTCAATACACACATGCCATAGGGACCCGTTTATAGGGTACGGCACCATTCACACCTCATTAATACAAGAAAGGGATTTTAAAGACAGGATAGATAGAGAGAGAAAGTGCATCCATGCCCAAACCCGGATTTGGACTCAGGACCTCCTTATCCGCAGTCAGGCACACTGACCACTGGACAAGTTGGGCGGCAATATACTATGTAAAAACATAGATTGAAAATTAATTATGTTAAATTAAATTATTAATTCTTGAAAGAAGATTAATTATGTTAAAAAACATATAAGTAAAGTTCACTCCGAAGTTTATATGGCACTGTGGATATAAAAAAAATCTTTACTGCAGCCTTCAGGCTTTAAACTATGTAAGAAGTATTTCCAACTTAAATACTAAAAACCACATAAGCAAAATTATTTTTTCATTGTTAAATTTCAAGCTACATATTTTATCACAAAAAATTGGATTTTTATATTTTAGTTTTAATCAGAAATTAATAACTGAATAGAATTCAGCATAATACATTTACTATCACTTTATTGATAAAAAATTATTTGTTATCTTTAAATTTTAAAAGATTTTGAAAAAGGAAATTCCTTGATAGAATTATCATTTAAAAATACTTATATTTTTAAATCAGTAACTATTTTAAAATAACATTTCCATAACTAAGTTTTTTAATTATTTTTTAGAAGTTTAATGAATCCAATTTAATGATTAAATAGTTCGAACTGTGATTCCTTAAAAATATATAATCATATATTTTGTTTAAAAATTCTCATTATTTCCTAAATTATAAAAATGTTAAATGTTAACAAAATAATATTTATAATGAGCGAACTTTTCTATTTTGTGTTGTTTCTATTTCTGTTTAAGTAAAAAGTAATGCAAATTTTATTTATTTGCGATTAACTCACATATGTCAAATAAAAATTTTTATTGTTTTTTATACAAATTTCCTTACATGAAATTAAAAATTCTGTGAAACATTTTTTTAATAAAATATATTGAAAAATAATCTAATATTGTTTGCAGTTATGTATATCCAGTAATTGTAACTCATTTTGCTTAAATTTTCTTAAGCACAGAACATACATTTAGCAAGCGCTGAATAATAAATTTTACAAAAGAAAATTGCTTACACTTTTCATACTCAATTTGTTTTTTATAAATTAGAATTCCTTTTCTTTAATTTTAATGTTTCAAATTGGAACTCAAATGTTATATTTTTTAAAATTTTTTTTTATACAATACTGATTATTTTTGTGTACTCACATGAGAAAATGGTATTATGCAAAATGAAAATTTTTATTTTTAAAACAACAAACATGTATGAAATTTTTAAAAATAAACTACCTATTTTCACTAAACGTATTAAATTTTTCTGTCATTCTAAGATCCGTTTTCTTAGTTTGTATCAAGATCATTTTTAAAATAGAATATAAATTTGTTTTGGATTCAATTATAATTGAATTTTCTTATACTAAAGAAACAAAAAATTTTAAATTATTATCAGTTAGAATTATAGAATTGTTTATTTGAATTTGAAAAAGATGTTTTATAATTATTTTGATTAGAGAATTTTTACCCTTGATATCAAAAATACAGTAATCTCCAGATGTTTTTAATTTTGTTTAGCTAATTTACAGTTGTAGAGAAATTCATATGGATTAAGTTTTCATCGTTCAAATAGAGAAAATTATTTATGTGGGATTAGTTTATTTGAATATAAGAAATTAAATCTTTTGAATTTGTAAAGAAATTCACACACTTCTTTTACCCGTTGAATTTTATCTTTAATATTTTATTTCCAAGAGAGACTTCGCTAATTAAAAAAGAAATCTAATGTAATTATATCTGATTATCTTAAAAACATATGTGTTTAAAAATATTGATGCATGCTTTTTTTGAGGAAAACCTTTGATACCGTTATGATCTTAATTATATTTAAAAGACATTTTAAAAATTTATAAAATAATTAAGCATTCTATAGTTTATCAGCTTCATTAAATCAATTTATTTTAATGTGTGTGGTAAAATTATAAATGGATAAATCCCAACAGTTTATGTCTTACAGTTTAAAAATGCGTTTGCTTAGCTTAAAACATTAGGAACAATACACGTTCTCTTTTTGTTCAAAAAAAAAATAAAATAAAATATTTCATCTTTATATATTTCTAGGTATACTACAATAAACTATATAGTTCACCGTAAAAAATTACCATTCTCAATATTCAAAGTATGCCGACCGATTGGCTGAGTGGTTAGCGTTCCTGACACCTGATCTGTTAATCACGGGTTCGAATCCCGGTTCGGGCATAGGTGTTTCTTTCCTTCTCTCTGTCCTTTCTTCTGTGATGTTGTATGAATGTGGCCCACCCTATTAACGGGTTTGTGGTGGTATGGCGCGGGTAACGCTACTCGCCTCCGTGACTTGGTTCACAGGTGCCCGCTGGGTAACGACAAATGAGTAGCAGTCTCTGGCCTTGTTGTGGCATAGGGTTCGACACCCCTGTGTGCCCACCATTAGGAAAAAATATTCAGAGTATAATTTTTCATACCATTTATTTTGTTTTTTAATATATAGTACACTTTAAAAGATTTTATTTTTAACATTTGTTTAAAATGCATATAATTTAACACCCTTCTTCAAAATTTTACTTTTTACTAACAAACTTCACAAATAGTTGGACTACGACGTAGCATAATTGTTTAAAGTATTAGCAAATTGCTTTTACTTTTTTTGTTCTGTTTGCCCCATTTGTGCTTCTTTAAATCTGTTAATACTTATGTGAAATAAGTTTAAAATATTTGTAAGTTTACAAAAGAAAAATTGATGAGTGGGAATTTTATTTTTTTGTCAATTTTTTCTAGTTTCTTAAGTTTTACTTTCTATAGAGTGTTTTTATGAATGTCTTAACACCTGATTAAAAAAAAACCCTCTTATTTTCCGGAAGAAAACCTCTATGAACCTTTTATGAAAGACCTCTATGAACATTTTAAACAGGGCAAGAATCTTCGTTGTTATTTAAAGTACTCTGCTTAATCTTCTGAAGATAATATGGGTTTTAAAAAATTGTGAGGGTTTTTGCTCTTTAGTCGTGTAAAATAACTAAACTGTTTTTGGTATATACTAGCATATATTTAGCAGGCTATAAGGAAAAATTTAAAGCTATTGAAAAAAATCAATAAATTAAGTTAACAAATTTTGCCTAATTTTTAACAAATTATGACTAGTAATATTAAGCTTTACTAATTTGTATTTTTCCTTTATTTAATTTTATTTGAATCATGCTTTGAATAAAATATATACACAAAATTAATTTGAGAAATTATGCTTATCATACATTTTGGTTTATTTTTAGTAAATTATGACTAGAAACATTAAGCTTTGTTATTAATTTGGATATTTTCCTTTATTTGATTTTATTTGTATTGTGCTGTGTATAAAGTATATACACTGAATTAACTTGAGAAATTGTCTAACACTGCAGCTTGCTTATCTAACATTTCAGCTTATTTTTAACATATTATGGCTTTTAACATTGAACTATTCTTTTAATTTGCAGTTTATTTTATTTTAGTTTATTTGTTTCAAACATTGTAGATTGTTTATTAAAGGTGTTAGAATGTACAAAAGAAATTGTAAAAATTTAATTTCCCTAAATTAAATTTCTATTACATAATAAAAATTTCAATACTTAAAAATACAGTAATAAAAGCAAATTTTTAGGCATTCGAATTCTCAATACATTGAACATTATATATATATATATATATATATATATATATATATATATATATATATATATATATATATATATATATATATATATATATATATATATATATATATATATATATATATATATATATATATATATATATATATATATATATATGTATATATATATATATATATATATATATATATATATATATATATATATATATATATATATTATATATTATATATATATATATATATATATATATATATATATATATATATTATATATATAAAAATACTTTAACCGAAAGCTTTGTACACGTTTTCTGCAGGAAGATGAAGACCACAAAAGCTTGTATTTAATGTAATACTATAGAGTCGTTTTGATTGTATGACTATAAATATCGATATAAACATATTAACAAACTAAGCCTGAATTTTTATATGAAGTATAAGACTTATCCCCGTTCATTTTGTTTTTAGTAAACCATTTATAAAAATGTAAAAACATGCTTAAAAATTGTTATCAGAAAAAAATTCAAGCAAATTAATTACATGAAAATAAAAATGCGAGCAAATATTCTCAGTTACTGTAAGCTAAGACGCATTATTTAATATGTAATCGTACTTTATTTTCTTTCATAGTCAAAATTAACTTTTAATTGTGCATACTTTTTCAAGTGAAATTTCCAGGAATCTCATTAATAAATTAGATTAATCAATTTCCCATTAGTTAATTTTGTAAACACTTAACAAATTAGTATTAATGAGTATCTATATGCAAGGAAAGCTTTTAGCAAGTTTCAAAATCATTTAGAGTTATATGATGATCGCATTAAAAATCTTTTTTTTTCTAAATATAAACAAAGAAAATTAGTTTCGTTGTGTAAATGATTTATTATATTTTTTTGTAGCTCTTTTATTAAAAATGACATTATAATTTTCAATAATTTTTACTATGCATGATTGAACATAATATAAAATATTGGTTTCCTAAAAGCTGAATTATAAGATTTAAATATTTACTAAAAGCCCAAGAAATTTTTTGAAATTCTTAAACATATTTTCCTCTAATATCTCCTGAATATACTGGCAATATTATTGTTTTTGATCTAGGGCTAATACCTTATGATGATGACAGGTTTGGGTTATTCTGATTGCACTTTTGCACTTGCAAGTGCACATTTTGGTAACGTATTTTCATAGAAAGCATAATTTCATTAAAAACAATCCAAAATATATGTTTCTTACTTGATAATGATAACTAATTTTGAAATTTTTCTGATGTAACTTTAAAAATAATTTAGTAAACATTTCATTTAAACATTAGTATTTTATCTTAATAAATTAACTATTAGTTAGTATATATATGCATGAAGTTCCTTATAAAATTTATTGACTTTTACAGTATAATTTTATTTAGTACAATATTCTTAAATAAGGAAAATTAGAATGCTTGAAAACAAAATAAATGTTAATTAATGATCCTTAAGTTTGCTTAAAACGTGAATTTTAATTTTGTAAAATACTAAAATGTGACAGTTTTATTTACAAAAATGATTAAACCTAGATATTTCAAAATCATGAATATAATTTTACATTTCTTGCTATATTTAGTTTAATTTGTAATATCACAGTAAAATATTACATGTGTTTTTCATAATGGATTGTTTCACATGCATAAATATGCATTTTTAATGGCATTTTGAGATAAATTCTTGATAAATAAAATTTTAATTAAATTCATAAATTTACATAAGAAAAGTATTCTCCATAATGTACTATAATAGTGATAATTTTTTGATAATTTCTCAAGAATTTTGAAATCTTTATGCTGTAAAATGATATTTTAAATAAATTCTTTTCTTTATAGATTGTTTTCTACCATTATTTTCGTGAGCAGATTTATTTTAGCATAAATATTTATCATAAGAATATATGGATATTATTCTTACAGCTTATCATTTCTTCACAGATTTGGTGACAAAATTTTGAGAGGAAATTGCATTTTCCCCTTCACTTGGATTTAAAATTTACGAGACGGTGCCCGCTAATAAATCACAAGATGCATAAAAAATAAAGCTGTTGGGGAATTCTAGTAAACAAATATGAAAATTCTCTGTCTATAAAAATTTCCTGTCTCTTATATAGCTCTGACAAAAATATCTGCAAATTCTCTAATATTTTTTTAAATAATTCCAAAAATATCAATCTATTTTTGCTTAAGTCAACAAAAATTGAGACGAAAACATAAAAAAGTGGAGAATTTTATATATTGTCATGACAGATTGTTTTCATATCTCAACCCTATATGTAATAGAATATTCATCATTAAAGTATATTTTAAAATACCTAATTTAGGTTATTTTGCCTTTAATTTCCATACTTATTCACAATATAGCTGAAAAATGCAACTCTTTATTTCATGCACATTCATCTAAAAATTTTCTTACTATTACGACATTTTAAAAATTATCTACCTGATTTATTACTAACTAATGGATGCAAGTTTTTTTCTTTTAAATGTTTTTATGGACGTTAAATATGTAAACAATATTATGTCATAGATTGTAAAATATATTTGATGATTATTTTAAGTGCAATAAAAAAGTAGACTTATTTAGAAATAAGATCGAATTATATCATCTGATATAGAAAAATATTACAAAATACAATTCCCAGAATCAAATAATTATTACTATAAGAATTGTACTTATTTGCATTGAAGATTAGTATTATGGATTTATTCTCCATTGAAAATGTTTTGAATAATGTCACTTCATTCAACGAATTCTTCATGAAATTAACAAATTAATTCCAGAATTGTTTTTTTTTTTAGATTTTTGTTGGTTATTATTTAAACAGTAAGCGGCACAGGTGCAGTATAATCCAGGATGTCTGATTTAGGTGACTTTTTGGCGGATTTTCTTTTTTATCTGGCAATCTGGTTTTTATTACGTCATACAGATGAAGACCAATAGGAATTATGTTGAAAATTCAATTTTGATAACCCTAGTGTTTACGTCATCATGACAAGATTTAGAACATTTTGTTCCATTTTCGCATTTTATTAGAAATTTTTGCGAGGAAACTTCGTAAGAATTTTTTTAGTGTGTTTTACAACTTGCTTGACATTTTGGATACTTAAATTCCAGGTTGTATTGCTCTTTTTCCTTACTTTAAAGAATATTTATGTAACAATGACAACATATTCGAGCGGCATTATGTCACAAATACGTCTCCAAGGCAACATTTCGTTGTCGCCAAAAAAAAAAAATTCAAAATTAGAGACCCTGAATTATATGTTACCTGTGCCCAGTAAGCCATAAAACCAACCAATGAAATAATTTTTAATAAAAACAAATGGATGATTAAATAAAACATTCATAAAATACTTAAATTGTATATTGTTATGGTATTTCTTTACAATATAAAAACCAAAGGAAATATGTAATGCAGGAAATATTACAATTCCATTTCATTCAATAGAAGAATTTTAAATTTATTCAATTACAGTATTTATTGATACGTACAGAATAAAATATATCTCTTAAGTATACCACACATAATTTTAGTGCCGAGTGGCTTACGTAAAATTACATATCGCCAAATCTGAAACGTAGCAACCAATAGGAAATGTTTAAATGTTCCGTAGAAATATTCGCTCAATTTATTCCCATTTCTGTTGTGGATGTTTAGATATTTCGAATATACTGTGTGCACTTGAAGCCATAAGTTTCAGTTATATTATCTATAATATGCGAAAATTGACAGTAAAATGAGAATCCCATTAATATTTGAATTATATTTTTTGAAAATCTGTGATGCCACTTCAACAGTCGTATTAATCTTATTTACATGCAAAATCAGCTATGTTATCAATTTGGTTGAATATTTTTTCTTTTGTCATAATGCACAAATAACAGATTAAATTTTCTATACATAATTTTTCTAAAAGTTTCTCGCTTATTTACATACTTTACATTATTACAGGCATTATATTTTATAAATAAATTAAATAAAGTTATACCGGCATCAGGTTTTATGATTATTATTTAAACAAATTCTACTTCTATCTCATCATATTTTTTTTGTCTTATAGTTCTAAGAATTTATTGCTATAGGAATTAAATATTTTCTTTTTTTATTGATTATTAATTGATATTAATTGATTATTAATTATTCATTATTAATTGATAATTTTCAATGCGTAATTAAATATTTCCTTCAATGGAAGTGATTGAATCTATCATTACAACGTTGTTTCATTATCGGTATCTTTTTATATTTACTAATGAATCAAATCTTATTGATTTCATAATCATTTGTTCATTTTCGAATTTTTAGATGCATTATTTGTTGATAATACTTGTTCTCCATATCAATTTAGGATTTCATGGTTATAAGTTCATTGATTTCTGGTGTTATTTCACTTCTTCTAAAATTATTATATGTAAACATCTATGATCACTCAGTTTCCATGGCTAAAAATTAACAGTCTTTAGAGTTAGCTAAAATTTAGATGTAAAGCTAATTAAAGTTCTGTCCATCCTTTCTGTTTTCGACTATTATTAAAAGTGGGTAGGCTTTTATTAATAGTCAAAAACAGAAAGGTTGGAAAGGATCTTGCTGCTAGTTTAAAATGCTGAGGTTCTTTGCCAGAATGAATTCATGGACTATGTATCCTCTGCATCCATTATAAATGTATCCCTGAATATTAGTATGTGCTCTTATATCAGCTCCTATTATGAAGAATTCAAGATAGAGAATAGATCGTAATCAAAGTTTGGCTAAGTTCATCCAATATGTGTGTGATATCATTCACTCTTGCCCCATCTATGTCTGCCTATATGAAGTCAGAGAAAGAACTATATTCTGAAATAATTCTGCAAGGATGTAATTTGAGAGTTGAATTTTAACATTCATGGTGTCGTCTGTAGTACTTAGAAGAGCGGGTCTAAGAATTGAGTTGATAATCAAAATTATTAAAAAGCCAGATAGAACAAGTTTGTTGTTACTGTTGCACCAGCATGATTTCCAATACCAAATCCTGATTTGGGTTCAGCTAGTTAGATAGAATCAGCTGGATGGAGTCTTCGTAATTTAGAAGCAGGGACCATACAGAAGACCAACAAATATGGCTTGTAATTTCCAGAGACATCATTCCAATTGGAGAACATTGCGACCACGGCATATTTAACATGTCTCAGATGCCATTTGTGAACACGACGGATCTTCGGTTGAGGCAGGATTTGAACTGACTACCTTTCGATAATGAGAAGGACTCCCTAATGGCCAGCCCACAAAGGTCTTTTCATGACCATATGAATGGCAACTTTGTTATAGTTAAAATAGATCTCTTTACTGACATCTCTAACAGATAATGCTGCTAAGAATTATATATTTTGGTTTGCAGATGTCAAAGAAATACCACATTATACTGATGAATTAAATCTCCTATAAGGATTTAATTTACTGTTTTTTAATTGAGCTGAACCAAATATTTTTTAATTTAAAATTATGTTGTTGTTTGTTGCCTATGACACTTGACAAGCCAAGCTCGCCATGCCGTTAGCTGTGCGATTTAAGACAACAGACAGACAACGAGCGAAGGAAGCCCTGCTCTTTACTAATAGGTTATCAGGTATGTTCCCACCTCAATCTGGAGAAACAGACACCGTCCACAGAGTGTCCGGCGTCCGCGGAGAACCGTGACCACAGCCATTTAGTGAATCAAGTGATATTCATTGGTGAGGCACAAAGGCCTGCAGGTGTGCTTCGTTGTGATAGTTGGGCAGCACAGGATGCGTCTTTCGTTTGGATATGAGCACCACGAAGGTGAAAGTACGACTTTTGCTCATTTTAAGTGCCTCGTAATTTTGAACCATGGTCAGGTGACGAGGCCACACCTGAGCTGGCACCCTCCTCTCCACATCCACGCCACACCAGCGGAAGGACTTTGAACATCACAGATTAACGTGGACACGTCTTCAACCCACGGAGCTCCAGCAACCCAGTGAAGGAGAGTATGGCGTGGTCACCCTCCCAACCACTGCCCGCGGCAAATGATGCTTCACTTTGCTGAGCTTACGGGAAGCGGCGTGAAGCTACTGAGCCACTGGAGCTCATTTAAAATTATAATTCGCATATACTGATTATATTATTTGTATGCAGTAATTACAAATAAATTAAATTTTCTTAAGTGTTTACATTTCACTAAAAATAAAAAAAATAGATAACCTGCTTTTATGACCTACTAAATAGAATAAATTGAAAAAGAAATCACTTAAAAGTTTTCTGGTTTTTGTATTAACTTTTTATTTTTGAGCTCCTCTATATTAATAATCTTAATTGCTTGTAGTTGAAATTGAAATAACATGAAGAACAGAAATTAAAAAAAAGGTACGTGTTGTATATAAACATTATGTTAAAATGATTACATCTTCAAGTAATTAGTGGTTTACAGAGATGTGGAATTAGTAAACAGTTTTCATCCCTGGTAGCTAAATCGCATTTACCTGTTTTTTTGTCGAGTCCAACTGAGCTTCGAATACAGAAGCAGGACATTAGTACTATGCTGTGTCAAACTCCGTCAACCCTAATTTCTGAAGGAATATAGCGGACTAATCATACAACAACCTATAACAAGATGTTTTCAAATGAGATATAATAAGAATGTGTAGAGTAGGATGACAATCCAATATCATCTGTATCGAGATAGATCGGAACACAATCTGCAACATATGCTCTTGAATCAACTTGCTAAAATGGCATTTCGTAGACATTGAAAATACGGTAAAACTACTGATCAGAAGATGACAGTAATATACCAATGACTGTACAAACTACCATTGATCCAAACAAGAGATTTGTATGCAGAATATCAAATTTCTTTCAACGTTACCACATAAGGTGAAGGATCCCAATCATGATATTCAATGCATATCAACTCTTTTCAATGCTATAAGCACTTGTACAGTGATCAGAAAGCTGCACGAAGAACCAGGACTCGTCTGAAAAACTGTTTTATTTGTCTTTCATGTTAAACACATTCATGTCACCATCTGTTTCTATGCGGAAAAGACAAATAATGATCACTACTCTGACAGTCCATTTGGCTTCAAATGTCGCTGCAGTATATGGACGGAAACTGGACATACTGCAAACAAGTCCCTTCACTGCAAACAATTCCAAGATGTGGTTGTATAAGTAAAGTAGTAAGATATGGTTGTATAACTTTACAAAGTTTTAAGATATGGTTGTATAACTTTATAAAGTGGTAAGATATGTTTGTATGACTTTACAACGTGGTAAGATATGGTTGTATGACTCCACAAAATGATAAAATATGTTGTATAACTTTACAAAGCGGTGAGATACGGTTGAATGAATTTACAAAAAGGTCTGTTCTCATGAAGATTGGTCATATATGAGAGTTGAAATCGAATTTCGTTAAGCATGACCATCAGCAATATAAAAGAAGCATATTTACATGACACTGATAATAATTCAGCCTATTCGAGGGCCAATATCGTGGAGTGATAAACTATACTCTCAATACGTAAAGATAATCTGTCTATCAAACTCCAATACTTTTTCATTAGCATTTCTTTTCCTTTTATGGCCTTGTACGCTATTTTGAAGAGAATTCAACCTTGAGAAGTGATTTTAAAATGCGAAATCTACTGCTGCTGCCTTTTATGAAAAACTTTGAAGTCATTTGTCTCCTCTGTGTCATCCAAATGCTCCCTTGAAGCACATTCCAATGTCTTCTGCCTTTCATGTGCTTCCAATGCTCGAAAACTCATTCCTTTTTGGTGCTGCAATTTGAATGGCCAGCAATATTAAGAGAAATGTTGTCTTAAATTATTAAACAACGTAAGACATAATTCATGCAATAAAACTAAGATAACTGAGATTGTTTTGACAACCGTTTAGGGTAAAAGAGATTATAAGATGATCATGTGGTGTATCTAGTCTCTAAATTAAGGATGTAGAATGTGATTATACTTTCTAAAGTTTTGATTCCTAAATTTATTTAAGAAATTCAAAAAAGTATCTATCTAAATTGTTTCCTTTTATTTATAAATGTAAAGGTCTTTAGCTTCAAAAGAACAATTTGGTAGAATTATAATATAATAACCATTCATGTAGCATATATATATATATATATATATATATATATATATATATATATATATATATATATATATATATATATATATATATATATATATATATATATATATATATATATATATATATATATATATATATATATATATATATATATATATATATATATATATATAATTTTGAATTGAATTTCTTTAATAATCTTAACAATTGTTGCCTTAATTGCATAAAATGAAATTAAATATACTCTTAATTATATTTGATTCATTTTTTCATTCATGTATACATTACATTTTTATATGATTGAATATTTTTGTTTTAATATGTCTCCATTTTAATATATAACTTCTTTATATATTTTTGGTGCTTAAATATATTTTTAATAAATTTCTTTGATCTATAAAATATGTTTGATATATTTGAATGCATAAATTTCTTAATTATTGTTAAAACGAGAAATTTGAATTTTATTATAAAAGCAAAATTTTCATTTGAATAAAAGACTGGTATTATTTTGTCATGTTCTCTACGATGATTTCTTTTTAAAATTCAAGCATCATTGGCATAAGAAATACATTAAAAGGTTATATTTTGTCATACGCCATTTTTAAGTATATATTATCTCGAATTAAAAATATTCAAATATACTATCTCGTATCTTTAAAATATTTATTTTCAGGAAAGCAGAATATTTAATGATACTTTTTAAAACTATTAAATGTATTTTTTTGTCACAAATCATCAACCAAATAGTAACCAGTCACAGAACACAACATTGTCTCCAAATGCATCCGCCAACTGATTCTGTCTGGAGCAATGGATTTCCCTCGTCTGACACCTTTGTTCCTCACGATTTTTCTCAACAGAATTCTTGTCGTTGAGGAAAAGTCGGTCATTAACTCCTGGAGATTTGTGAATCGAACATTTTTAAGGGGTAGATAAGCCTTAATCCAAATCCCCAACCTAAAGGACCCATACCCTGAAATAATCCACAGGATCAGATATCTGTCTACATTCGCGGCATTTTAATTGCCTATTACAAGTATGAATTACAGTGACACTATTCTTTTACACTCAGTCAAAAAAAGCGCTGTTGTTATTATTTAACTTTTAATATGACATATATGCATTATGTTATATATAATTGAGTTTCTGAAAATAATTTATATATTTTTTAACTGACCCGATTTTTAAAAGTTCTTTTAAAAAATGTTCACAAGAATTTCACTGTCAACAATTTTTACAATTTCACAATGATATTTATAATCGAATTTTTTCCAGCAATTTATAAATTCTGGTTTTATTTTTAAAATTTAATTTATAATACATCAAATTTCTGATGTATCGTAAAAGTAAGTACTATATAATTATTTTTTTCCAACGGCGGGCACACTTGGGTGACGAACCCTATGCCACAACAAGGCCAGAAACTGCTACTCATTTGTCGTTACCCAGCGGGCACCTGTGAACCAAGTCACGGAGGCGAGTAGCGTTACCCGCGCCATACCACCACAAACCCGTTTATAGGGCGGGCCACATTCATACATCATTACAGAAGAAATCACAGAGAAACACAAAGAGAACAGAGAAAGAAGGTAACATCCATGCCCGAACCGGGATTCGAACCCAGGACCCATAGCACAGCAGTCAGGAGCGCTAACCACTCAGCCATCGGTCGGCACTATGTAATTATTGATAATTGTATTTCATAATATTCTTGGATATTATAAATTATTTAAATTTCCTATAAAGATTTTAGCAAATAAACATAAAAATTTACTTTGCGAAATATTTTTATAGTTTCCTTCTATCTGCAATACATGATTCTGTTGATTCTTTACTATACATTGAAAATATATTATCAAGACAAGAAATACTAATCTATTTTTTGTGCAAAAGTAAAATATTTTTTGTTTACTTTTAAGAGGAGTTCAATTAATTTTTAAGCGAATTAAATGTTTTGGCAGTTTTTCTTTTAGTATACTTTCATTTTAATCAACTTTTCAAATTAGCTTTTATATTTTTTTCCTGTAAAAACGCTTTTAAAGCAGATTATTTTGTTCGCTTAAGTTATAATAAGTCACATTAGCAATAAGAAAAGCTCAGAAAGAAAAAATACATTCATTGTTTTAAATTTAAACAAAATTTCTTTTCGTGACTTAAACTTTTTCATGTAAAATTCCTTGATTTTATATGATTAATTTTAACTTTTCCTCCTCACTTTTCTGTAAAAATAAACTAACATTGGTTTTAATTATAGAAAATGTTAAATTAAAGAAAATATTTTGTTATTACATTTATTTAATGAAGTTAAGTGTTTGATAAAACGCAATTTTTTGTGTGTCAGTAAACGTTATTTAAACTTTGAAAAAAATATTTTGCTTTTATGCAAATATTTTACGTGGGAAGATAAATATTTTATGTAGGATGTTAAACGACACTATTGTTGATTCTCAACAAAAAATATACATTATCTATTAAGAGAATGCTGTTAACATTCAATAAACTTTAAATAAATTTATGTGCTGTCTTTAAAATGCATCGGTAATCTAAATATTTTTTAATGTTTAGAAAATGAAATGAGAAAAAATATGAAATACATTCATTACTCCTGAGCTCACAAAATACTCTGAACCGTAAAATAAAGACAGATTTAGTGATGAGACAATAAATTGTCTCATCACTAAATTATGCACTAAATAAGCACTTGAAAGCTGTGCCAGAAGATTCTCTCAAAGGATTGTAAAATAAAACAACGACATAAACATAATGATTATTAGTTTCTTTTTCAAATTAGATTTCCCACATAGAAACAACAGTAATGATAAGCAGGATTGCATCGTCTACATTTTTCCTAAATTACTGAAATATTGTTATCTATAAATTACTTCAGAAAATACATCATAAATACGTATCAACTACAGAAATCTAATTAAAAATATAAATGTAAAAATATATTTAATCACACACACTAATCACATACAGCATAGACAAAGTAGAATACCCCCTATAGTTAAACTCTCAGCTCAATATTTTCACTTGGAGAACATTATGATCACGATCTATTTAACGTGATCAAGCTGTCTTTAATGAACATGAGATATCTTTGATTAAGTCGGGAATCGAAATCAGTACCTTACGATAATGAATATGACACCCAAATGAACCAAACAACAGCTTCTCAACAATTATGTTGTTAAACCGAGTTCGAATATAAGAATATACACACCAGTTCAGGAAATGAATATCATAGATTTTAGCTTTAAGTAAGACATGATAAATTGCAAAAATTAAAAAAAAGAAAAAACTCAAAAGTTATAATGCAGTGTTATGATTATATTAATCAAAAAGTTTTGTAGAAGGTACTTCGTTTAAAGACACTGATTTTACACAATTAAATTAATAATATAATTACTAACAGTTAAATCACCTTGAAGTTTAGGAGATATAGTAATATTAAAGTCTCTATAAACATTTTTAAGCTGTTATTGATACTGAATGTTAGATATCGTTGAAATAAACATACTCGTTTCTATACTTAGTAGAATATCATTTTTTTCATTTGGTCTGTTTTCATTCCGTGAAGCTCCTGATAAAAATGCATATCTTCTTTTTATCAGGTGTTTCACTGAATGAAAACAGAGGCTTTTCAAAGATCTCTGGAGAATCCTTGCCGACCTTTTGGCCAAAAAGGGTACAAGGAACCTCCAGAGACCTTAGAAAAGCCTCTGTTTTCATTCAGTGAATCTCATGATAAAGAGAAGATATGCCTTCAAGATAAGACAGAAACCACTTCTTGACTTTGCTAGTAAGCCACGGGCATCGCTGCTTCAGGATACACAGTCCATCCCTGATGTCCCTGGAAGCTCAACTGCGGCTCTCGTCCACCTAATGCTTGCCCGCATATTTGCATAGGTTTGGACTTTGTGACTCTCACATATGTACTCTGGGTAAAACTGAGTATTACGATCTCAACTTGCCGAATTTGGCGAGAAAAAAATGCGCCAAGCAGAGGAAATTTCGCCAAGCGGTATTATAAATTGTTTGGCAACCCAAATGGGTGCCAATCGGCATCAGAAATCGAGGATTTCCTCTCCCCCAAACTAACCCTAAATAAGAAAACAGTAATAACAACCATGTAAATAAAGTGACGTTTCCCCCAGATTCCAAATTGCTAAGCCTAACCGCATGGAAGAAAACAGTAATCGTTATAAGAATTGATTACAGATTCTATTTAAAAATATTTCAGAATTAAAATTAAAGGAAATAAAGTAGCAAAAATAATTACATTTAATATTAGCTAGTTAAAAATAAATAAAATAATGAACTTCAGTAATTAAAGATAGAATGTTACAAATCATTACTACATACAAATAGACAAATCTTGAATAATTTTAAAAAATAGATCCTATAATTTCGTTTATTATTGAAATTTTAAATACTTAACTTACAATTCTAGGAATTTCTCTCTATGTCAAAAGAGAATAATTAAAATAAAATTCTTATCTTCATTTTTCGTCCGGCGATCAACATGTACAACAAATTCCAAACTGAATATAAAAGGCAGGGTTGAAATTTCAGCGATATATTTACAGCGAAATACAGAATGAATATAAAAGATAGGATTGAAATTCCGGCTCTATATTCACAACGAAATAAACAACGAATATTAAAGAATTGAAATTCTGGCACTATATCCACACCGAAATAAAACGTGTAAATATTAAGGAAAATATTTACATCTGAAGTGAAATAAAATATAAATATGGAAAAACAGGATTTAAATTACCGCGTTTTATATCCAATAAAAAAATCCAAAATGAAAATGGCAATCATTTCCGGGATGTGCTTCGGCGAGACATTCCGACTCTGTATTTGGGGACACATTTGGCGACTAATCGTTTTTGTGATGTTTTGGAAAAAAATTCACCAAATTTTACCAGATTTGTTGATTTTTCGCTGAAACCGTGGCGACTTTTGAAACCTCGCAAGCTGAGACCTTAATACTCAGTTTAAGCCTATATTCTGCGCAGACAACATCAAATTTTTGATTCTGCTCATCGCTACTCATGCTCTGCACCTGTATTTTTAAACTGTTGAGTACAAAAATATTGTAAGGCTAGAGAAATAATGGTGTCATAGCTAAATTTCTGGGCATTTGTAATAAATAAATAAATTTGGTGAAAAAAGACTCCTCACAAAATTTTCTTTCATAGATTTAAATCAGTTCATGAAAATTAGAAAATTCCGCTGACAGTGAGTAGTAATAAGATTATATAACACAATTGATGGAATTATAGTGTCAATTTTCAAATTAGGTCGACCGATGGCTGAGTGGTTAGCGCTCCTGTGTCCTGAGCTGTGGGTCCTGGGTTCAAATCCCGGTTAGGGCATGGATGTTTCTTTCTCTGTTCCCTCTGTGTTTCTCTGTCCTTTCTTCTGTGATGTTGTATGAATGTGGCCCCCCTATAAACGGGTTTGTGGTGCTATGGTGCGGGTAATGCTACTCGCCTCCGTGACTTGGTTCACAGGTGCCAGCTGGGTAACGATAAATGAGAGCAGGTTCAGGCCTTGTTGTATGTGGTTCAACCCTCATGTGCCCACCATTGGAAAAAACTTTTTTCAAATTACTTGGAATATTCAGGTCTGTAAAATAAGATATTTCCCCTTTAGTAGCATAAATGAAATTTTAATAGAACCTTGGTTAACAAGGATCTGAGGAAAATTGAACATGATAAATATGTTATCAAAATTGTTTCAACGTTTTCTTCTACGTTATAGTCTATCATGAGTTACATGAAAAGCACAATAAATGGGTACTCGTTATACAGAGGATATAGATGAAAACTGAGATGACTTCATAAAAAGTAGACTTATTTAAAATTTAACCGTTTAGATTTAAAAAAAAAACAGATTATTTCACACAAGTTTATAGTTTGGCTGTATAAAATAGTTAACATGTTTTTTAAATAGTAAAATATTTAATTAATAGCTTTTCAATGATACAGACAGATTTCTATAGTCATTTTAAAGCATACTATACAAACTTTTTGATTTTAGTATACAAACCTTTTGATTAACAATCCCTTAAAAGTAGAGATTTATTTTATAGACTTTTAACATTAAAAAAAAGTTATATGGTTACAATTTTTGGTACTTTTCCATTATATCCAGCTTATGATCTTAAAAAATGGAAATAATGGAGACGCGAAAATAATATAACGTAGATACTATGATTTTATTGGCTCAAAATGTTATTTTAAATCTAGCATATACCAAAAAAATTTTGTAAATAAAATTTGTTTAACAAAAGTGTAAGCAAGCTAAATGCTAAATAAAGTTCAGACTAGTGCGTGCAAAAAATTGCTTGGTTATAATTTTATCCGTTAAAAGAAGCATTACGGTCACAAATCAACAAGTGCAAAAAATAGCCAAACACAGCGAAATTTAATTTTGTTTAATTGAAAAAAGTAATATTACAGTATACTGACGCAATCGATTACCGATGCGATTGCTAAACAGTTTCAGCTAGAAATAAACATTGACGTTTAAATAAGTTTTATCAATAACTGATAATTATTTAGTTTATAAAACATAAATATAAAATGTTTATATATTATTTTTTAATAGCTTCTAAAAACGCAAATCTTTTTAAGCAATGTACGATGCATGCAAATGGAATATTTACTACAGAAGGATTTTTTCTTTTTCGGTACGGCTTTTATATTACGGAAATATAATGGAAAAGTACCAAATCTTACTAAACATTTTGGTTTGTTTACTTAATATGCGTAATTATTATATTAATCATGTATTGCCGCCCAACTTGTCTAGTGGTCAGCGTGTCTGACTGCGGATAAGGAGGTCCTGGGTTCGAATCCCGGTTCGGGCATGGATGTTCTTTCTCTCTCTATCTTTCCTGTCTTTGTCCTTTCCTTGTATGAATGAGGTGTGGATGGTTGCCTACCCTATAAACGGGTCCCTATGGCATGTGTGTACTGAGGAAGTCAGACTTCACACCAAAATATGGTTCAGTTGAAAAAGTGGAGCAGCGCACACCATATTGCCAGCCTAGCTGGCACACCACAATGAATGAATCATTTATTGGAAAAGGAATTAAATCTTAAGTTTATTTTCCTCTCTACATGGTATCTTTAATAAATGTCTCCATAGTAAGAGGCTAATACATTGTTAACTGCTTTTATTCACAGACGATACCTTATTATAGTCAAAAGGAATACAATAATTAAAAATTTATATCACGAAAACTCTTCAAATTTTCTACAATTTATGCCAAGAAAACAAATTAAATTTTTCCGCAAGTAAGACATAAGCCCTCAGACTCTGTAAACATAAGAAGCAATTAAAATCAATCCCAGAATTATATTTATAGTTTCAACAATAACAATTTCCGATTCACCAACAATCTTAAATATCTCGACACATTACCATAGATAAAAAACTTTCATTTAATCCCACCCGAGAATAATCAAACAAAAAATAAGGTAAATCAAAAAATAAAACCACAAAATGATGCAAATCAATTATATTTGTTAGAAAGTATTGCTTTCACTGTACTGAAAACTTATTAAAATACCAATCATACAGGACTTTGTCTTTAGCCAAAAGTTATTACCTTTTTATTGAAGACCGAATTCTTTTATTCGTGAATATTTATTATGCATATTATTATATATAATAATATTTATTATATTATGTATTAATCATATGTTATATTTATTACAATATTTTCCTAAATATTCCAGGATTTAAATTCAGTCTTATTTTATGTAAAATGTTTGTTTCTTTAAATCAGTCAATATCATCAATATTTCACGAGCATTATTTTTACTGTCTTATTAGCTAGTCAAAATGCTCCTTTCAGTATTGAAAGATTAATTACAAATCCTCAAGCTATTGTCCATGTTTATTTAAACGCAAGCTCAGGGTTTACGCTTCAAAACCAAGGAATAAATCCTAAGTTACATGTAGGATGATAACTAGCTCTGTTGTTGTTTTTATGATACTTGGACAAGCCAAGCTCGTTATGGCCTTTGGCTGAGCGAATTAAATCAATAGTGGATCAGAGCACCAGGAAGGTGAAAGTACGAGTTTGCTCTTTTTAAGGTGCCTTGCAATTTTGAACCACGGTCAGGTGAAGAGGCTACACCTGAGATGGCACCCTCCTCTCCACATCCACGCCACACCAGCGGAAGGACTTTGGACGTCACATATTAACGTGGACACGTCCCCAACCCACGGAGCTCCAGCAACCCAGTGAAGGAGAGTACACCGTGGTCACCTCCCCCCCACTGCCCGCGGCAAATGATGTTTCACTTTGCTGAGCTTACGGGAAGCAGCGTGAAGCTACTGAGCCACTGGAGCTCATAACTAGCTCTTTCTGCTATAAGGAATAATAATTCTTACAATCAACTAAGAGTTTTTGTGTCAGAATAATTCTGACAGATGAATAGTGCCGTATATGACGACAATTTGGTACCCGTTGAAATAAGTGGCTAAGAATACCATTATGACGTTGGATTTTCATGACAATGTATTAATTAAATATGCTTTAATGTATTTTGTTTATAGTATCAAAACTGATCAAACTGAGCATAAGATGGGTCAAGGTGCAGTAAGCATTTTGGCATGGGGTTTAGACATCGAATGGATAATATTAACCGACTCAGCGTCCACGACGTATCTGATACGTCACAATAAACTGGTCAATTAGCGGCCAGCGACGGCAGAGATCCGTCACAATTTTCCAGCCTATAAGCGGCCTGCGACGTATATATACACCGCAGGTTTACCCCACAAAAGCGGCCACGACGTATATTTTCGCACAGTAGGAACCACTTCCTTTTTCTTTCCCCCTAATGGGTGGATTGATGGATGGGTCTTAAAAAGTATTAGAGTTAATCACATGCGATATGTTGTTGATTGGGACTTAAATATCCAATCTCATTTTATAAACTTTTATTTCTTAGTAACAAGAAAAACGGCAAGTACCAACACCTTTTTCTCAGCCATTTATATGTGGTTTATTCTTATTGTTTATTATGACCAGCAAACTTCGTTTGTCCTAACTATTTAAATTTGTTGGTGTCATATAATGAATGATAATAATTAAATAATATTCTAATGTGACTCCTAATTGGTTTTGTGTTATATTTAATTGTTGTATTGCCAACAAGAAAAGATATATCATAGGAAACGTTCAGATATTTTTGGTCCTCAAAATATGTCCACTAGGACCGAAGTTACAATTGGAAATGAATATGATCTAGTATTAAAAATATGGAAAAAATCACAAAATAATATTAGAAAAGATTGAATTCCGTGATTTTAATTTATTTAAAAACAGAAAAAAAATCCTTATTTAATTTTTAATGTGATACTATTATTTTGATTTTCGAATATTTTAACTGCATCCTTAACTATTATAACATAAATTTGTTTGTATTTTTTATTTTCATACATTCCAAAATGCTTAAATCTCACGTTCCCTTCCATTTAATCAAATGAAATTCCTTTTCAATATTCATGTATTTTATTTTTGCATATATTTTATAATTTATTTTTAAATTTATGTTTTTGTGTGCTTCGCAAGTAATTTTCTTATTTATATTCTTCTAAAAATTTTCAAATATGCATCTGCCTTTATATATATTATTATTCTACGTCTGAGTATAATTTTACTTTGTTATTACTACAAAAGCTATTCGTAGGAAAAAGAACTCAATTTTACGCCTGAAACAATAACATTTTAAGGGTTTTAGTGTATACAAAAGAATATAAATAATGTTACATATTTTTAAAATATAGTTAAGAAATGAATTTGTATATAAAGGTAGAAAAAACCTCTAAATTTAAGTAATTGACTGAAGAAAGCAGATTTTTACGTTTAGTAAAGAATTAATTAATTATATAAATAAATAATTATATATAAATATTTAGATTTTATTTAAATTTTTATTTTATTTATTTTTATTTATTATTTAATATATATATATATATATATATATATATATATATATATATATATATATATATATATATATATATATATATATATATATATATATATATATATATATATATATGTTAAAAAATTAAATTAAAAAAATAAATATTTATGTAACTAAATAAAAAATAAATACTTGACGACCGATGGCTGAGTGGTTAGCGCTCCTGATTATTGAGCTGTGGGTCCTGGGTTCGAATTCCAGTTTGGGCATAGATATCACTTTCTTTCTCTGTTCTCTCTATGTTTCTCTATCCTTTCTTCCGTGATGTTGTATGAATGTGGCCCGCCCTATAAACGGGTTTGTAGTGGTATGGCGCAGGTAACGCTACTTTGCCTCCGTGACTTGGTTCACAGGTACCCGCTGGGTAACGACTAATGAGTAACAGTTTCTGGCCTTGTTGTGGCATAGGGTTCAACCCTCAAGTGCCCACCGTTAGAAAAAAAACTAAATACTGGGAGAAATAGCTCGAAGAAGAGAGAAATAAGTATTTGTGAAGAATCAATTGAAGCATTATTTATTTGTTTTACTGCAGTTTTTTCTTTAAGAACATCTGTATAAAATTCTATCATTAATTATAGTTTTAATAAAGATTGAGATATTTAACAAGGAACAAATAAAAGTCAAAAGCTCATTACCAGAAAAAATTATATTTATTTTTAAAATCAAACAACATTTATATTTGCCAAATTATTTGAAACATTTCTGATACCTGTAATGTATATTGAAAATCATAAAGTACAAGATGTTTCCAACTTATATTGAACATTATAAAGTATATGAACAGTGTATAAGATGCAACATATTTATAATACATATCTTCCAATTTTTTTCAAAACTGAACAATCATATTAAACTTTCTTGTAGAAAAAAAGAAGAAAATTACCTAATAAAGTAAAAATATTGCGAAAAAGAATGCTTTATTGATAGAAATAAATAAAATAAAATGAAAGAAAAATATGCTTAAATACTTAAACAGTTACACTTCTATTAAAAAATACAAAAAAGTGATAATGTTTTCAGTTTTGAACATAAAATTTATATAATATTTTAAAAAACCCCTTTTTGAATTGCATATTTCCTTTTAAAAATATTTCTTATTTTAAAATTTTTTGAAGCATCATATTTCATGTTAATATCTCTAATAACATAAGAAACATTAATTTATGCACTTACAAATACTCACATAAGGTTTAATAAGTGAATGGCTTTCGAGATTGTTCAGAGAAAAAACTCTTTTCAGATAATCCATTACAATTTCTTCCCTCATAGTTCAACAATTTATTTCAAATACATTAAAATTAGAAGTTAAAAATTTTTTACTAATAGATTTCAACACATTTTAAGAGAAATAATAAAAAAAGAATAACATTTCTATATTATTCATACAGATTAATATCAGATGAAGTAATTATATTTATCTTTAGAATGTTCATAAAAGTTTCCACTGACGATATGGCCCAGAATTTTCATCTTAAAATTTATAAAATTCAATTTCTAAAATGATCAGTACGAACATAATACATATAAGATATTCTCCTATATGAAATTAACCTATCTTTGTAAAGAGCTCATTCAATCAATATTTTCCGAAGTGCAATTCTTAATTAAATTAAACAGATACAGTATATAGATTGTGATTAGATGTATATGTGACAGATACACTGCTTTTAATTGAAATAAGAGGAAAAAATTTACATTTATTAAATTGTTTCAGTAACTTTTAACTGAACTGCTTATTTCTTTAAAACCTTGAAAGGTGAAGAACGCATAAAATTTTAATATCGCTTAATGCGATAAATAACGATTTCCGATACTAAAATATTGATTACTCCATAAGTGAATATTTTATGTGCAAAAATTCATCCTACGATAATCAAAGTTATAATTTATGGCTGCTTAACTCTTTGCAAATAGAAACCGATTGCTCGAATATAATTATATTCAAGGCTATTAACTGCAGAACCAACATTAATTAATGTCATCAATATTTAATGTTTATAACCAATTAATTTATTTAAAAATTACAAATTTATTTTAGATAAAGGATATGTTAACTACAGTAATATTAGAGACAGATTAAAATCATTAAAATTTTCTCTAGGATCTTTTAATTTATTGCATTTTGAATCATTAAAAGCACTGGAAAAATTATTTACTTAGTATACTGTCAGTGAACGTATATATATATATATATATATTATATATATATATATATATATATATATATATATATATATATATATATATATATATATATATATATATATATATATATATATATATATATATATATATATTATATATATATATATATATATATATATATATATATATATATATATATATATATATATATACTAATTCTAGTTATGTTTATATAGCTTGAATTAATTAAATAAATCTCTAATCAATGATTAATATATATTTTAATTATAATACAAAAATATATATAATTAAAAAAATTTCATAAAAGTTCTTAAATTAGTCAAAGGGAGTAAAAAGATAATTTTCTTTGGAAGTCTTTACGAAGAGTTCCCAAACTGTTGTAAATTGTGCATGTTTTTCTTGCCAGATTTCAACTTTTAAAATATGTTTTTATTTAAATTCTTTCTTTTTTTATTCCGGCAATTTTTTAGTAAAGTATTCTTTCCTAATAAGCTTTAGTAAATAGTTTTTTAGAAATTTTTTTTAGCTAGGATTAAAAATTCTTATGCGTTACAAAATATCTAATTCCCTATACATGCATTGAATGATCTTTGTTAAGAATCTTTAATACTGTTATAAATTTTTTTCTTATTTTCGTAAATTTGACATTATATAGTTAAATTAGTTCATTCATTCAATGTCGTGTGCCAGCTAGGCTGTCATCATGGGGTGCTGCTGCTCCACGTTTTTCCAACTGAACCATATTTTGGTGTGGAGTCCGACTTCCTCAGTACACACACGCCTTAGGGACCCGTTTATAGGGTAGGCAACCATTCACACCTCATTCATACAAGGAAAGGACAAAGACAGGATAGATAGAGAGAGGAAGTACATCCATACCCGAACAGGGATTCGTACCCAAGACCTCTTTATCCGTAGTCAGGCATGTTGACCACTAGACAAGTTGGGCGGCAGTTAAATTAGTATTTTAATGCTTCTACTATAGTTTTGTGCCTGCTAGTTAGATGTATCTATTAAAAATTAAAGTGTAAAAATAAAATTACAGCATCTTTATATGATTAAAAGAAATTAGGAGATAAATTCATTCATTGTTTTGAAGACTTAAACTCACGTTTGTAAAAATTGTAACACCATGAAAGAATCTTCATAATTAAATAATATTTGATACACAGTTGAGTGGTGTTGGTACAAATAACTGATTTAACTTCCAAAGCAAACAAATAACAAGTGATTAAAATTTGTATTTTTGTTGACACCACGCGCTCCAATATGTGCTTCTACACGACGTGGCATAGAGTCAAACAAATTTTGAATGTCTGCCTAAAGAAGAGCAACAGGACGAGGATTAGGAGCAACGAAATCCCACACATGCTCAATCGGTGATATATCCGGCGAATACGCAGGCCAAGGAAGAAGCTATACCTGCCGCGATACAAGAACGGATTAAACAGTCCTAGAAATATGAGGGTGGGCATTGTCATGCTGAAATAAAGCGCCTGGCAAGACTTGAAGAGAGAGAACAGCATAGGTCTGTAGAACTTCACTGATTTACCGGTTGCTGTTCAGATTACCCACATTTCGTAGAAATTGGGATCGTCCATGATATGCTATGGCACCCCAGACTATAACTCCGGGTGTTCGTCAGCTTTAGCGTTCGATAATGCCCTCCGGAAGGTGGCACTCAGTGGCGTATCGTTTGACACAAATGCGGCCATCATGGTACCAGAAATGAAAGCGGGATTCATCACAAAACACGACATGCAGTCGATAAACATTCCAGTCCCTATGCTGATAAGCCCATTGTAGCCGCAGACGGCGATGGTTTAGCGTGAGGGGGATCCTGAATAAAGGTGTCCTAGCGCAACGCCCACGCTGCAGCAGACGTCTACGATTTGATGAAGCACACAATGAAACACCTGTAGCTATTGACCACTGTGCCTCCAATTATCTAGAAAAAGCTGTACGGTCCGTCAGCACCATATGAACCAGGTATCTATCATCGCGCGCTGACATCACATTTTGGTATCCACTCCGGGATTTCCGAGATGTCCGATACTCTTCCGTCCTTTGCATCCAAACACGCATCACTGTGCATATGCTGCGCATGAGTGGCTACTGCACGATAAAACAAGCCAGCTTCAAGAAGGACATTGATTTTTCCCCATTTAAACTCCGTAAAATGTTGAAATTTCGCTCTCTTTCGTTCCAGAGACATAAGTAACGACTGAACTAACGTTTATTCCACATCTATATATAACCACCGATAACCGTACACGCCTCGCTGCAGCCGTGTATTTATTCAGATCCTTCCGCCATTCGAGGACGCTGCTCAGCATACGCATGCAATTCTACGGGTCTGCAATTCTAATCATTTGCATAACATGCATTACATTGCATTTCTTAAAAATTTCTCACTGGGTAATGCTACTCACCACCGTACGATAAATATGTAGCACTTTCCGGCCTTGTTGTGGTGAAGGGTTAGTTAACCCGTGCCCGTTATTATTAAAAAAAATTACAGAGGCTGCATAATTTATTTTCAATCATTCTTGGTATTTTCCTCAAAAGTTGAATTTTTCTTCTATTACGGGTTTTTATAAGTCAAGAGATTTCTTTTAAAAAAGATAAAAGGAAATGAAGCATAACTAACTTGCAGTATTTGCTAAATTACTAATTACAGTCATTTAGGCTGGAGAAGAAAAACTGTGCAGGTAAAATAAAACGTTTACTCTGGAATTATCATAATACAATTAAACAATTTCTTAAATGAGAAGCTATTTTCTTTTCTTTAACACAATATTAATTCTTATAAATTTTTTTTATAATAAAGAGAAATTTAGTGGAATATTGTTTACGTAAAATACGGTAACATTAATATCCACACTTTATATTACGATAGATGCAACAGATTGCCTATATGTTAAT